>JABSTQ010011290.1:460000-514281 GCA_013358835.2 Ixodes persulcatus
CTCTGGGCAGAAAGGGTTTATTCCACTCACATTCTCCCGAGGGGTTTCTGGGATCGGGAGAGGTCACCGAGGAAGCCTGGGAGGGCTGCTCCGCCACTGTATGCACTGTCACTGCATGCCGATCGCCAGCTGTTGAGTCTTCGGAAACGTGCTTTTTTTCGCTGCTTGGCAGTGTAAACAAACCGGATCGCGGAGTATGCCAAAAAATACTTTATACCCACGTGATATATCTGAAGGCAAATACACGAAATGTGCACAAACAAAATATAATAAATAATATTCTTAACTTAAAAAACAAAAAAAAAACAAATAAACAATGCCTTACTTAAGAATAAAATACTCAGTGATTTAAGGTATTCCCCATTACATATAAATAGCGCGAGGGGACAGACGAGGATTTTTATAATCCTAACATAAATCACATTGGTGCATCGGCTTGCACGAGCTCGAAACATCGCGAAATACTGCCTCGGAAGGCTAATGTTATATCCGGTTCTAGTGCACTTGTCTTATGCCCTCACTTTACAACTCTGTGCTTTATCAGTCATGCACTTTAACATTTTATTAGGCTGCTGTGTATCATCGCGAGAGTGCTATAGACTGCGGAGCTTTACAATTTGAGCTTTACTTTTGCTAGTGTGGCGAACATCGCATTTCACCAGGAGATTGAACTGTTTAACATGGTTTGCACGTGACGTCATCGCACTATATGCTGGTGGTCATTTCGATGTGTTGTTGTTGAAAAAAAAAAATGATATCCGGTGGTACGAAATGCATGCTGCAGAAGGTCACACTCAGTGAGAGCCGTATATTTGAGAGATGCAAACTATTCTTGCTTGGTGCAGCGTCGTGTTGAACGGCGCGAGCTTCAGGCATCACGAAAACGCGCTTTCTGTCGAGGGTGTTTTTGCAAACAAAGTAGTTTCCGGGGCCGCGCTTTCTGGTCTGTGCCGAAGATGTGAGACAAAGAAAACTGTACAAAACAGTTTTTTTTTTGTTTCTTTTAAACTGCCCCCTTTTCCCTTCCCCCCTTTTTTGTTTTGTTTTTTCGTTGCTTCTTTAGAGAATACTTCTTATTCCTGGGGGACTCTCTCCTCCGATTGCTCGACAATTATACTTGTGTCACATGTTAACAGTAACCCTCCATTACTTTTATTTTGCACCCCAAAACTGGGAAGGTTAAACAAAATACGAAGGTGGTCGATGGTGTGGGAAGAACTTGAGAACAACACCCCCGTGAGGCTCAGAGCGGCTGCCAACATCCGGCTGTCACTCTGAGGCCAATAGGATCTTTCTTTTCAGCAATCTCCCCCGTACACACTTGTAGTTCGAAGTAACGTCGGATTAGTAAGTCACATTTAGTCCTTTCAATGCTTCTATCCTTGTGGACAACGTTCTGAGCTAATTCAGCAACAACGAAAACATGTTTGGGTGCCTCAATGATGTGTACGCGTAAAATTAGTCATGCAACAACTTTGGAACTTTCACTCAATACCGCTAAGAACTAATCCATGACGTTGATAACTTGCAAAAACACCCATTAGTTTATCTCTCCGCGCAGGGAGGCACTCACTTGATCGAATGACATTTTAGCGAACGCCCGCGTTTCACCGAATGACACTTTAGCGAATAATCGGACGCCGCAAAGCGGCGTTTTCGAGTGGGCCAAATGGGTTCACATTTTTGTAATGAGCCGCCGCAGACTGTCGCCGTAAGCGCTGCGCGGCGGATGGGTTAACGGGCGCCCCCGTTATTCGCTAAAACGTCGATTCGCTCAAATGTCGCTGTTCGCTAAAACGTCATTCGCTCATGTGATAGGGACCCGCATAGGCAGCATAGACATTGTTAGAGTTCGGCTATTCTCATCTTTGGTTGAACACGAGCCATTACCCGAATGTTTGGCGATGCTGATTGTGATGAACCCGAGCACTTGACTCTGGCTTAGGACAATCGAGTACGTCACGGTATTACGTGACTCGCAGCGCGAAGTCATGATGCCATGTGACGTCACGGTGTGACAACGCTAATAAATCTACACTCTTAAAAAAAAGCTAGTAGTATTTACTAGGTAAGAGCTAGTAACCGCTTGTCACATATGTTACTAGGTACCTAGTAGCCTGAGGTAGTAACGGTCAAGCTAGTAACGATTACTAGGTCACGAAGCTAGTAACTGTTACTAGCCTCCAAGTAGAATCCATGTATTTTACTACCTCTAGCTAGTAACTAACGCTACCTCCCGACGGAAAACCGGAAAACCGGAAACGCAACTAGTCACGTGATTTCCGGTGGGGGAAAAAAAAAGTGTGGGGTTATGCCACTTACCACCAGGTGGCAGGCGCAACAAAAAATTGAAACTGGAAATGAGTAATCCAGGTGGCGCTAGTCACCGTCCAATTAAACGTACACAAAAAAGAAAGCCGATTATTTACAGTTTATTTTAATTAATGCTCGCGTTTTTGGGGCATATTCAGAAAGACTCGTAGAATGCCAAAACAGTTTTTTTTTTTCATTAGTCCCACTGCTACATACACTATTTACGACGCACATCAACGGTTGTGACAGTGCACTGTCACGACCGAAGAGAGCTCATTCAGAATCATTCAACCACCGAGCACACACAAACCGTGAAGAAGTTTTTCAGCCTTTCAAATTCCAGGTCGGCACATCCATAGCCTCCAGGGGCGGATTTAGAGGGGGGGGGGGGGGGGGTCCGGATGTCCTGACCCCCCTCTTGATTTCTGCATGTGGAAAATTTAGGGCGTAAAACGAAGGAGAGGGGGAGGGGGTTCCTAAACATATAGTACGCTGACCAACACCTGACCCCCCCCTCAGGAAATTCCTGCATCCGCCCCTGATAGCCTCCTCTATACTCGCAAAGCCTGGTAGTTCGATGACGGAGCCATAGAGTGCCCGGTCGCAGATTTGGAGCAGGAGGATCCGGTAGAACACTATACTCTGTTTCACCTTATGATGTACCGCATGAAAGGCTACAAGCGCGAGCTCCTCGCTCTGGGGCACATCTCGGCGGCACAAGCTCTCGTGACTTAACAGCAGCTGCCAACGCTATGAGCTCGCGCTTGTAGCCTTCGCTGCGGTACAACATAAGGTGAAACGAAGTATAGTCGGCGCACAGTTTTTGCAGCGGCAAGGACCCGAAACATAGTTTTTCAAACCCGACGACAAAAGAAGCGATAGCCCGAGGAACGCGAGAAGCTCGAGCGGACTCAGCGGACATTCCACCGCTCGGGGCAGGTGTGTTTCGGCGTCTCGCCGCAGAGGGGCGCCCGTTACGTGCCTCTTGTCTGCCGCTCTATCTTTTCACTTTCGGCAGCCGCGTCCCGTGGCGATCTGCCAGGCTTTGTCAGTAAAGAGGAGGCTATGGCACAACATAAGAGTTGGAATGACTGACGTCGCTATTATTATCAAATCTGTAGCCCTGTCATACAGGAGGCTATAGATAAATATCAATATAAACGCCGTGTATTAGATTAATTGATTTTTCAGAGCCACGTTTTTCACCCGATGAAGCGAATAATAAACGCAATAGACTCGTGGGTATGTTCCTAGCATGCCTAGAACCGAAAATCCTGCTTAGAGGCTGCACCTTGTAGGGTTCTGATCCGATTCCCCCGTCCCTTGTCTCTGGATGAACGTGACGTAGCAACGCATAGCTCTGGGCAGAAAGGGTTTATTCCACTCACATTCTCCCGAGGGGTTCTGGGATCGGGAGAGGTCACGAGGCAGCCTGGGAGGGCTGCTCCGCCACTGTATGCACTGTCACTGCATGCCGATCGCCAGCTGTTGAGTCTTCGGAAACGTGCTTTTTTTCGCTGCTTGGCAGTGTAAACAAACCGGATCGCGGAGTATGCCAAAAAATACTTTATACCCACGTGATATATCTGAAGGCAAATACACGAAATGTGCACAAACAAAAAGATAATAAATAATATTCTTAACTTAAAAAACAAAAAACAAAAACAAATAAACAATGCCTTACTTAAGAATAAAAATACTCAGTGATTTAAGGTATTCCCCATTACATATAAATAGCGCGAGGGGCAGACGAGGATTTTTATAATCCTAACATAAATCACATTGGTGCATCGGCTTGCACGAGCTCGAAACATCGCGAAATACTGCCTCGGAAGGCTAATGTTATATCCGGTTCTACGTGCACTTGTCTTATGCCCTCACTTTACAGCTCTGTGCTTTATCAGTCATGCACTTTAACATTTTATTAGGCTGCTGTGTATCATCGCGAGAGTGCTATATATACTGCGGAGCTTTACAATTTGAGCTTTTACTTTTGCTAGTGTGGCGAACATCGCATTTCACCAGGAGATTGAACTGTTTAACATGGTTTGCACGTGACGTCATCGCACTATATGCTGGTGGTCATTTCGGTGTGTTGTTGTTGAAAAAAAAAAAAATGATATCCGGTGGTACGAAATGCATGCTGCAGAAGGTCACACTCAGTGAGAGCCGTATATTTGAGAGATGCAAACTATTCTTGCTTGGTGCAGCGTCGTGTTGAACGGCGCGAGCTTCAGGCATCACGAAAACGCGCTTTCTGTCGAGGGTGTTTTTGCAAACAAAGTAGTTTCCGGGGCCACGCTTTCTGGTCTGTGCCGAAGATGTGAGACAAAGAAAACTGTACAAAACAGTTTTTTTTTTGTTTCTTTTAAACTGCCCCCTTTTCCCTTCCCCCCTTTTTTGTTTTGTTTTTTCGTTGCTTCTTTAGAGAATACTTTTTATTCCTGGGGGACTCTCTCCTCCGATTGCTCGACAATTATACTTGTGTCACTTGTTAACAGTAACCCTCCATTACTTTTATTTTGCACCCCAAAACTGGGAAGGTTAAACAAAATACGAAGGTGGTCGATGGTGTGGGAATAACTTGAGAACAACACTCCCGTGAGGCTCAGAGCGGCTGCCAACATCCGGCTGTCACTCTGAGGCCAATAGGATCTTTCTTTTCAGCAATCTCCCCCGTACACACTTGTAGTTCGAAGTAACGTCGGATTAGTAAGTCACATTTAGTCCTTTCAATGCTTCTATCCTTGTGGACAACGTTCTGAGCTAATTCAGCAACAACGAAAACATGTTTGGGTGCCTCAATGATGTGTACGCGTAAAATTAGTCATGCAACAACTTTGGAACTTTCACTCAATACCGCTAAGAACTAATCCATGACGTTGATAACTTGCAAAAACACCCATTAGTTTATCTCTCCGCGCAGGGAGGCACTCACTTGATCGAATGACATTTTAGCGAACGCCCGCGTTTCACCGAATGACACTTTAGCGAATAATCGCACGCCGCGAAGCGGCGTTTTCGAGTGGGCCAAATGGGTTCACATTTTTGTAATGAGCCGCCGCAGACTGTCGCCGTAAGCGCTGCGCGGCGGATGGGTTAACGGGCGCCCCCGTTATTCGCTAAAACGTCGATTCGCTCAAATGTCGCTGTTCGCTAAAACGTCATTCGCTCATGTGATAGGGACCCGCGGCCACGTGATCGGGCGCTAATTGTATACCGTCAGTGTTTATCATAGAGATGTGCTGGTCTAGAGCATGGACATTGCATAGGCAGCATAGACATTGTTAGAGTTCGGCTATTCTCATCTTTGGTTGAACACGAGCCATTACCCGAATGTTTGGCGATGCTGATCGTGATGAACCCGAGCA
This sequence comes from Ixodes persulcatus, assembly GCA_013358835.2. Lineage (NCBI taxonomy): Eukaryota > Metazoa > Arthropoda > Arachnida > Ixodida > Ixodidae > Ixodes > Ixodes persulcatus. Next base: position 465,685 of record JABSTQ010011290.1, read on the forward strand.
CTTGACTCTGGCTTAGGACAATCGAGTACGTCACGGTATTACGTGACTCGCAGCGCGAAGTAATGATGCCATGTGACGTCACGGTGTGAACAACGCTAATAAATCTAGCGGACGTTCTTCATTATTTACAGTTTATTTTAATTAATGCTCGCGTTTTTGGGGCATATTCAGAAAGACTCGTAGAATGCCAAAACAGTTTTTTTTTTTCATTTAGTCCCACTGCTACATACACTATTTACGACGCACATCAACGGTTGTGACAGTGCACTGTCACGACCGAAGAGGAGCTCATTCAGAATCATTCAACCACCGAGCACACACAAACCGTGAAGAAGTTCTCAGTGTCAAGAGGTGGAGAAAAGCTTCTTGGACGACGAAATCCAACCAGTGACAGCGGCACCGGCTCGTTAGAACTATCCTCGGAGCAGTCCAGGTCCACGCACACACTCGCCCCGTCGAGCGCACGAACGTTAACTATGCACTCCAGCACGGGAACACGAGAACTGCACACAACACAAGACAAAAATGGCAGGTTCACATCGGAGAAATGAGCGTCTTGCGAACCCCAACTGGCCCCAACTTGCTTGTCGTACAATGTTGCCAAGCGTCTCTTGTGAAAGAAAAACATGTTTTAAAAATACAAAAATAATAAATATAAAGTAAACAGAATGAACTTTTTTGTTTTTCCGGAAACGTTTTTAGTATGTGCTACGTGGCTATTTTCATCCCAGTTAAAACAAAAATGAAAATATAAACGCTCACAAACGAATGCAAACGAGAACGAAAGAAGTAAGCCGCATGGCCATTGAATCAACAATGGCCGCTGTGCTCGCTGCAGCGCTGGCTTCCACGTCGTGCTGGTACGGAGGGCTGCGATCGTTGTAAAGTCAGCTCCAACCCTAAACATGCCCCCCTCATACAATATTTGACGCTACGATTGCGTGTGGATACCTCCCCCTGTGTTCCGAAACAGCAAGTACGTCGCTAACGCTGGCAATCGGGTATGAAGCCAGCGCCGCCATCTTCTCCGCGCCTTTGCGGTAGTAAATAGCTAGTAAAAGGGTAGTAACGGTCAGAAAAAGGTAGTAATGGCTGCATTTGCTAGCTTTTTACTACCTATCGCCCTCTCAATTTACTTTGACTTGACGCAGTAAGTCACGTGACGTCACTGGGCCACAGGACGTGACATTATTTGACAGCAGGTCTTTATACCATGACGTCACGTGCCAATACAAAAGCGCCACGAAAAGCCACAATTTCTCATACATTGCAATTTTGTATATAACGATTTGATCAATACATAGATACAACTGCTAAATCTTATTCTCAAAAATTCATTTTGTGATACAAAAAAAAAAATACTGTGAATTGTTTTGAACCGGCTAGCGTTATCTTCTTTTCCGGTTCAGTTCTAAGATGGCGGCGAACATTTCGGTTCGGTTGAGTCCCGGTTCGCCAAAAGATAACGGTTCGTTTCCGGTGTTCGGTTCGGTTCCGGTTCGACACCCTGGTTACAACAGCAGGAAGCGGCCGAGGGTTATTGAACACCGAGACATCTTAACGGTATATGCCGTTCCGGCGTTTCAGCCAGTTGAGCAACGAACGGCGCGGCAAAGAATCAACAGACCCCTGTGTAAATACCTCCGAAGCTTCTGGTCTAATCTCTGTCGTGTTCCGGAGGAAACGGAACTCGCAGCTGTTCGATATAAAGTTTGCTTAGACGGTTCCTTCTCCCCAATAGTATTAAGAGAGAGAGGGAGAGAAGGAGAGACCGCAACATCGTCGCCTGTTGCTATCCTCGGGACCGCGGTAGAGTAAAAACCACCGCTAGGCACGCATCCTTCAACCTCCCCGCCATCTTTCCCCTCTTGTTCGCACCATCCGCCCGCCTGCTGCTCCGCATCCTCTCCGTTTTGTTTGCCCTCTTCTCCTCTTCTCCTCCCTCAGTTCTCGCGCATGCGCGGCGCTAGCCAGGATGAGGACGGCTCCGTGTTTAGCGTGGGCTCTGCGAGACGCTCCCACAGGCGTCAGTCTGCGTGGGAGGAAGAGCGGAAGAAGAGGGGCAAATGGCGCCACGCTCTTCCGCCCGATCCCAGGCAAAGACGGCGGCTTCTGTTGCTCCGGCCTCGTGCAGGGACGCGCGGACCTTATTCCCGCAGCACATATGGTGTGCGCGACGACGCCGATTTGTTTTACTCGGGGTCTTCCGCGCACGCTGCCTTTACGTTGGAGATTTTTCGTGCCGTCGTCTCCTTGCTCCCACCGGCTGTATGCTCCCACCGGTTGTTGGGCTGGAACCCGCTGGGCACGAGGAGCTGCTTGCCAACGCCGTCTGCGCGTCTGAGCAAACGAGTTTTCCTGTCGAGTGGGGTGGCGTTTTTGTGTGTTTGTGTGTCAGACTTGTGCCTATCGTAAATAGTCTAATCATGATACTGCATTTTGAATCAAAATCAATTCGTCAATTCGTCAATTCGAATCAAAATCTGTCGATGTGTGTAAGAATGCGAGACATGCGAGAAGTTCTCGTTTATTTTAATTTTATTTTCTTGTTTTCTTTCTGACGCAGCGATACGTAGTAGCTGGAGGACATGGATCTAAAATGGTGATAGTTACAGAGATGTCGCTTATAGAGATTACCCGAAGCAAAATGAATGGCTAATGTTGTCTCATCATCTTCAATAGTGGGGTCTATCCATTTAACAGGTTCGCATAAAAGTAAATAAACAGTCTAACCTTTTCAGCGACTTTGCCAGTGTCTACAGATCGCGACAACACCCGTCGCGTGCTTCTCCTTTATTAGCCCGGCTTCATTAGTTATTAATTCCCTTTTTATATATATTTTTATATTTTTTTTCGACGATTCAGTCTCCTTCTCTGTTAAACTACCGCAGTTTTCAGCCAGAGAGCTACCCGTCCCAACAAAAGCCTCCGCCTTCTCCCATTTTTTTTTTTAATTTACTATTTCTTTGTACTTTCACTATCTGGGGTCGTCAAACTGCGGCTTAATTTCTGATCAGGCGTTCCGCTCTCTGCCTTGTCACTTAGCGAGCAAGGCCCAATCCCGCGTCGCTCGACGTGTCTGCCTCGTCGTCACGCCATGCCGAACAAGCTAATGGTGGGGCCTCTGCGCGAGTTCATTCTATGCAAAGCAGGTTACGTGGAAAATTGCGCTGTTCCGACGGGTAAGCGACGACATCTATGTCAGGAGCTTCTGGTTTTCGGATGATGCGCTTGGTGAAACGCGTAAAGTGAGCGATCGGAGAGGTGAGGGAAACCCGCATCACTTGTAGCTGTCAGAAGAATTAACGGTGATTAAAACGTCATTTTTATGTGTGTAGATGTGTGCGGTTTATGCGAATACTTTTCTTTTTTCTTTTCCCCAGATAGTGGGTTGTTCAGTTAAATGACTCCGACTAAAAGAGCGCAGAGTACTTCTGTACGTGTCTAAAGGTTATTGTTGTACATTCTGTGATTTGTTTTGACGTGGCAACGTCTCACCCGAAGGGACGTATGTACGGAACCATTTGCAACAAAAACATACTTCATGAAAAGCAACCTACTGCTCTGCGACCTTAAAACAGAAAGCGATTTTTCTCATATCGTTATGTAGCTAGTAGCTAGTGTCCTTGATGCCTCACTCGTTTGAAACGCACTTTTGATGAGCCGTCCGAGTGCGAGCCCACTACAGTTTGACTCAATGTTGCTAGCAGACGTGTCATTCGATTGATTTGTTTCTGGCATCATTCCTCCACATCATGCGTACAAGTAAAGAAGAGAAAAAAAGAAAAAGAAACGTAAGCTTAAAATTGACCGTCGAGACCTCTGTCTCCGTTCCTATCGTACACATATCGCTGAAATGTCGAAAGATTCTGATACTGATATTGTAGCTTAGAAAGAGAGGGCAGCACAGAGGTGCGCGCGAAGCAGTCGAAGGCAGAGACTTTCCTGCGTCATAAAGCAAAAGAGCGTCGCTCTGTGAACATTTGGAACTGCGCTACACGACTTTCTTTGACCACATGCACGAGCATAATGGCGAACTCTCCATAGAGTGCAAACCGAAGCGAGAGCGAACATCAATTTTATGTAAAACTCGGCAGATCTAAGACAGAGACCTCCGATATGATTTAGAAGACTTATGTCAAAAAGCAGGGAGGTGTGCGTGGTGTTTTGAGTGGCACTCCCACCTCAAGAATGGAAGAACGTCACTGAACTCAAAGAGAGAGGTCGGATCAGGTCGCTTTACCACAGACTTGTGCCTATCTCAAATACTCTACTCAAGATACTGTATCTTAAATACTTTTTGGAGTATCTTGGTATCTTGCAAATACCTTTGATGGAGAGTATTTAATACTCTATCTTAATTACAATTCCGAGTATCTTGTACTCATTATCTTAAATACATTTTTGACATTCCGCCATTTTCCGAGTTTTTCGGTATGAAGTGGCGTGGGCGTGGCACTTGCAAACGTGAACATTCTTTCGAGCAACAATCCTGTTGCTAGCTCCGATTAGCTACGGTGACTTTAACTGAGCTCGTGAAAATATCGTTTTTTTGCCGACTGTGACTCATATTTCAGCCCAAAGTTCGTACAATGAAGGTTCTCCCCTCGCCTTCCCCAAAAAATCCTCAAACAGAAGGTGTGGTTTTACGGAAGTAAAGATGCCACCCTGAGGCGCAACGCAGACCGGGAAACGACCTACGAGAACAACGCAGACTTGAGTTTAAAGAAAATAACAAAGATAAAAAAATGAGAAATGAACACACACGAAAAAGTAGACATTTTTTTATTTTGCTTTTTGAATATTTGACTACGCTAAGGCAAAGCGTCGAGGTTTTTTTTCTTTGCTTTGTGTTGTCAGTCCGGCACTTATTGCTCTTGCGAACACTGTCTGTAAGCGAACATCAATAAGCAGAGAACAGTACAGGAAACGAACTAGGAGCTGGATGACCTCTCAAAATGCCAACAAAGTGTCCCCCAACGTTGAGTGCTTTTCTGAACGCAACCTACTTGAAGAAGGTGCGACCACTGCCGTGGCTATTATGTGGGTTCTCTTTGTTATCCATTCACTCATATCCGTGTCCCAAGTTCGTTTATAGTGAACTCCCCGTATAGGGAATATGGATTGTAGTTAAAGGATAAGTCTAAAATGCGCCGCAGGATGTGATATTCAGCGATGTCACTATGGGCGAAGCGCTCTGACCCATTTGTCACCCTCACACCTCGGTGTTTACCCAACACAAGGCCTGTGCACATGCCAACAGGCCTTGTGGGCATGTTCGTGTCATCTTTTTTTAATATAGCGCGGGGCACAGTGTAATGAAAAAATACCAACAATTAGGGAAGTGACGTTAAGTGCCGGATCTCCCCCGAAAGCAGTCTTCAGAAGATGCGAACTTGACCCACTTGGGCTATTGTGCTGAGCATGGGCACCGCGCATGCTGCATTGTTTATGCAGGCCGGAGTGATAACAAAAGAGCCCCTCCTCCTTCTCACCGGAGAACACGAACTCCAGCCGAACGCTGACGCCGCGTTCGGATATGTCAGCTGAGCGCTGAGCCATTGTATTTGTTGTACCCATCCATCTAGTTCTAAAGTTAACCGCTTCGGGCGTCACGTTCTAATCTCCTCCCCAATAGCTAAAGCGACCTCTTCCTTGTTGTCCCAGAAATGTTTTATAACATCTATCAGTGATATTGCCACGCGTGTTGCCCAGCGAGCGCGTGGCCGAATGGTTACCGCGCTTGGCTCTTGCGCGGACGCTCCGGGTTTGATACCAGAAAGCGGACTTCTCTTTTATTTATTCCTTCAACTTGGCATTCTGGTAAGTTCGAGAATTTTGTCGTCTGATCGAGTTACGAATGTTCTACGCGCCGAACTTTCTACGCTGAATGTTCCAGAAACCCACGCGGGTACAAAAGGTGCTCCGAGTGGCGGTCCGGAGTTAGTCTCGCCCCAGCGGTCGATCCTGCTGTTTCGCCGACATCGACGCCTGCGACGCTAGCCTTTCTCTAGCTTGTTTTGGGAACAACTTCGCCTCATTAAACGTTTAGTTTCTTCAGTTATTCGCCGCCTCATCATTTATCATTCGTGACAATATTTTGTTCTTTATGGTCGGACTGCATAAAATAGCCCTACGATGCTTTTTTTTTTTTTCGTTTTGTGTTGTTGTGTGCTAATAAACCATTCTGGTAACCCAGATTTGCGTAGCTGCGTAATTGTCGTTGTCAATGACGTCGATACAAATTATGCAATGCGGAACTATCTTCAAAAGTAACTGAAATACATTTCTAAGTATTTGTACTCTACTCAAGATACTTTACAGTGAAAGTAACTTGAGTAGTATTTTAAATACTTTATGAAGCAGGTATTTAGTAACTTAACTTAAATACTTTTATCGAGTATTTTGTCCAACACTGCAGTTTACCACCACCCTTCCGGCGATGTTCTGCCGTTCCTGAAGCGCGAGTGCCACTTAAAGGGGTACTCCGGCGATTTTTTCATGGTCGCTGATTTGCTTTAAAATTGGCTCAACACACCGATAGACATGGCTCTACGAGTTCCCCAAGTATTGTGTGAAAAGAAAAAAAATTCGCGAAGTTATTGAATTTTCAAATTTCGTTTTCATCGTGTTTCTCGGGAGCCCCTACTGGCAACATTGATGTGTGACGACAGATATGGTACAAAGGGGGCAGTAAGCCATGTTCCCAACTGATTACAAGACGTTTGATGGTGGGAAAAGAATGTTTGGTAACTGATTCACTGAGAAGCACGCAAAAAGCACTTAACATACTCTGTTTAAGACTACATGCACGACCTGAAAGTCTGTACCATATGTGACGTCACACCCCTGAAGAGCGCGCGAAAATTTGAATGCTGGTTTCGGCATCAACTTCATTTACGGTTTTCTCAATTGCTATTTTGAATTTGGAGAAAATAAATAGCATACCGTGACGACTGAAGTCCGGGTAGTCAGAAAATGCAATTTGTTTAGGTAGCTCAAAAAACGGCCGGAGCACCCCTTTAATACACTTCGCGAAATTCACTGTTCTTTTTGGGCTTTTTTTTTTTTTTGACACAAGCCTGTTGAGTCATTTTAAAGGTCTCTGTTTTATATTTGCCGAGTTTGACGCAGAATTGATGTTTGCTCTCTCTGGTTTGCAGTCTGTGGTGAAATCACCATTGTGCCCGTGCACGTGGCCACAAAAACTCGTGTAGCGCAGCTCCAAACATTCACAGAGCGACGCCCTTTGATATAACGAGACACGAAGAGCCTTTCCTTCGCCTGCTGCGCGCGCATCACTCTGCTGCCCTCTCTTATTACGCTACAATATCAGTCTCGGAACTTTTCGATCACACCTCGTATATAGACCTCAATTCAAACATGGCGGTGAAAGGATCATTGATAGCTTTCTACATGTTCGAGAGATGTGCACCGAACAAGATGATCATAGTAGGTCCGACGCTGACGTCACACCACCCGCGCCGCCATGTTGTGATACGCCTAGCATCTCGATTGATTTCGTGATTGATTCTGTGACTAGAAAATAAATGTGTTCCATTTATACTTGTTTTATTCCATTAATTCCGTGACTTGCAGATAAATCTGTTTCATTCGATACATGCGTTCCATTTGACTGGACTCGGCAAGTAGACGTCGTCACGCCCAAAGCTTGCGGCCGTGTTGTATACATCGCCTAACCGTTTTTTTTTTTTAATGAAAAGCGTTTATTATAATTTCCCCCCCTCCCCCTTTATTATTGCCTGTGCGACGCCAGAACGCCACAGATATATCATCGTCGTCCCCTTTCCGAACGTCCATGACGCTGATGACTGTTATTCTTCTCGCACGCTGTTTTCTCTCAGGTGAAACACTTTGCAACTGGTACCATTTGTGAGCTAGGTGCACGAAAGCGAAGGCTCTTCCTCGTATTTAATTGAAAGTCGAAAAATCGCTTTTCTCATACGACACAGATCCTTAGATGACATGAGATTGAAAATGCCGATCCATCCGTGGTAGGATAGGCCTTCGTATGATCCGAGGGAACAGTATAGGAGCGGTACATAGGGTTCTGACGGTATTACCAACTTTGCCAGCAGCCGCGCCGCTCTCATCAAGCCTGCCTTGCGCCGGTAATCTCACGTCCGCCGAAAAACACGTGCACGCCCATCAGTGCGTCTTGTGTACCCCCTAACAGTACCGCGTATTCCTGTTGCTGGGGCACATACTTAATGCTTGCTTCGCTGTACCAGTTCGGTAAAGTAGAATTACCCGATTAATGGCATCGCCCATGGCACGCCGACCGAGCACAATCGATGCTGGCCGAATCACGTCACTGCAATCTATCTACAGGGTGTTTCACGAAAGCTAGACCAAATCGTTCCTGCTTAAAATACGCATCGCACAAAGGAAAAAGAAAAGATAACAGTTGATGTCGTATTGGTTGCTGCCAAACGCTGCCAATTTCCGGAAATGAGCCATTTGGGAAAATTAGCAGCGTTGGGTATAATTAGGTGTTTAGTTACGTTTCAGTAATTAGTCATACTCGTATTCGTTCCTTTATTACACGCGGCGACGAAGAGTTCGAAAATCAACGAGTGATCTATATTTGAAGGCTTCTATTTCCAGATGCACTTTCCCGGCGTTCTGCGTTCCCGTCGGTGTTGCGTCAGGAGTGTATGTCGTCCGGATCCTTGCTAGGCTTCAGCTCCGCCTGCTCCGTCGGGTTTGCCTGCTCCCTCTGGTCTTCCCCTGCCCTTCCCTTTTCCCTTTCCCTTTCCCTTGCCCTTTCCTTTGCCCTTTCCTCCCGCTTTGCCTCCGCCCTCTCCCTCTTCCTGGTCGCTGTCTTCCGAGCGCCGCTGTCGGGAGAGCTGCTCGGCGCTGCCTACGGCGCTCAACAAGTTCTCCGTGTCATCTGTGCGGGTGAGACAGGGGCAACAATGGTCAGATTATACTGGAAAGCCGCGGTCACGCTGCGAATGCATCGTTCGAGAGTCAGTCTGCAAACATTGTCTAAGGCATGCTTCTTCCTTACGTTCTTTCCGTATTGGTCGCAACAAAGTTGTCGGCATGAATGTTTCAAGCATACAAATGTACGAAGCAAACGTGCATTGAACATGGGTCAAGCCTTTCCGCGGTTAATTCTCTCATCACGTCCGCAGCAGCAAACACCGTGTCTTTTGTATGCTTCGTGAACAGTTTAACTGCTGCTTAAAGGCCATGCAGCATAGCGCTGACTTTGCGCTAAGCGCGTGCTGATGAGAGGGAGCGTTCGCCAGGTTTGTATCGCACCGTCAAAACTTGCTCATGGCAGACGATAAGTAGATGACTGCACGTGAACAGCGCTGCGTCAGCGCTTCGCTGCATGTGAGAGCAAAGTTGCTCTCACACTCTAAGAAAAAAAGGAGGAGAAAGGTAGCAAAAGTGACTGTTCCTCCTTGCGTTGGACACGCCCCGCTGAGAAGGGAGGAACGGAAGGTACGACGAAAGGAATAGCGCGGGTTCCTCCTTGTACAGTTGGTGCAGGGGCAGAACATCGCGCTATTGACCTAGTGGTCGAGGGTTCGATCCCTGCAAAGAACCAAGTTTTTTTTGTTTTTGTTTTTCTTTGTTAGTTTTTCTTTTTAATTTATCAAAACAAAAATTAACAAAACCCAGACCGATGGAAGGAAAATTGAAGTCCTTATTATCCACCGACGCCAAGGAAAACTATATAAATATCATTGCTACAAGCTTCGTCAGCACGCTGTTTGATAAACAGGATTTGGGCACCCAGGTTGGAGCTAAGGCAGAGGCCAAGACGACGAGGTCGGTCCTTCAGTCGTTTCTTTTCCCGTAGAGTTTTCGACATTCATAAAGAAAAAAAGCGCACTCTAATAAAAAATGGAGGGAAAAGGTAGCAGCGGCGCGCCTCCAAGCGGACATGAGAAGAAGGGAGGGACGAGACGTTTCGGTTTCGTTTTTTGAGCACGCGCGCACGTTGTTTAATAAATGTTGTTAAGTTGATTGAGCTTCAGTGGCAGCGAAGGCCGTCTGTAGTTCCGTCTTCTAGTCCAAACGTGCAGAACATTTCGGTTGCATTGACGTTTTTACCACTAATTTTATCAAACGAGCACACGAAGCCGCTAGAAACAGCGAAGTTCCGGAGCAGTGCCAACAGCGCTGCGTACACTGGTTAAGATGGCCGTTTCTGGATTGCCACGCGGAACTACAGTACCGGAACCACGCGGAACTGTGTCGACGTTTTCGACGTTATGGAAATCGCAGGAACTGCGTCCAAGGCAGGCAGGTTTTCCTGCCCGCTGCCTGGGTGCCTTCCGTGCTGAATTCGGTTCTGTTTTCGCGTGCCGAGTGCCAACCGGCGTTCAACGTGGTTCTGTATTTCTGCGTGTCAGCAACATAGCAGCAACATCGTGATGACAGTGTTGTGCGTAGTGAACAGAAGACTGGAATTATCGCCGATGTGACCGTGTGTTTGCGTATCAGTGGTGTAACAACAAGATGAGATGACGTAAACTGTTGGGCATTGATGCCGCTGGTCGGGCCTTGATTGGAGGGGGCGGGGTGTCGCAGGTTGACATTCCGCTTTACATTAAAAAGTTTCAAACCACTTGAGGAATTATGTGCAGTCGATCGACGTGCGGATCGTCATGTTGGAACGCTGGTCTGAACGGTAAGCTTCTATCGCACAGTGGCCAATGTGACTATCGGTCCCCGGGAGAGATTGCGCTCTGGGGAAAAGACTGGACAGTACGAAATTATGACGGAAAGTACGTATATTTACAATGGAATTTTAGCATTAAAAATAAGAAAAAACAGGTAAAATTGAAAACAAAAAGCTATCCTTTATTTTGCTGTTTAAATATACTACGGTTCCTGGAGAAACTGCCCTCCAAGTGGCGCGCTGGAATGAGCGCTAGAAGTTTTCGAGCTCGCCACGGCGTAGCTGACGTAGCTCCGTACACTTGCCGCAAGTCGCGGCTTTGACTGCATTCAAGTTGATCGAAAATCGATTTCTCTGCCCGTGAAGCATCACTTCCAGCTGGGTGAATATCTGCTCTACAGAGATTAATTCAAGACGGCAATTGCAGCCGTGCGCGAACAGCACAAGTAGAAAAACAAACACTACAATATAAATAGTGGCTACGAAGTGCCGTGCGGGGAAACAAACTCATGGCTTGGAACCGCATTGGAGCGGCTTGATTTATTGGCTTTAAAATAATTACGGCATGATCGAGCGTTTTATTTTTAATAAGAGATTCATCCCCTGAGCCATTAAAAATGCTCTCAGATGTATGACATTGCTGAAAAAAATCATCATGCTGTGCATATTTTTTATTGCTTATGGAGTCACCGAAAAATTCCGCACGTTCAAAACGACCAGTATAAAAGACTGAAACGCAGAGCTCGGGTGTAGTGATCGGGTTAGTGTGCTGCTGTAATGATGTTTGTATGTGCGAAGCAAGTGTATGCGCTCAATATATGTTCAGCTGATGCTTGTAGTATGCCTAATGTGTCTGCATGTGTGTATAATATGGACTCCCGAAGCGCTAAGGTGGCGTGAGAAAATGAAATATTTTTTTTGTAGAACATGAATTGGGCGGTACCTAGCGCCCCCTAGCCTAGCTACTTGCAATTACTCTGCTTGACCCTGCCATCTGGTGGCAAGTGATTTAATCTCCTTTTACGCTACGCGGCTACGCCATAATTTCGTGTTACCGTGCTGAAATGAGCCAAGAGGCTGCTTCGGATTTGCTTTTTTTAAGAGCGGCGTTTAGTTTCGCGGGCGAATGGTTTATCACTCCTCCGTGATGTGCGGTTGACGCAACGATTGACGAAGGAATTGTGGCTCGAGGAATAGCAAAGGTAAGACATAAAGTGCGCGAACTGGGTGCCGGTTGTCTCCGTTTAACATCGCTGTGCTGACGATGAGAAGACTGAGTGACTGCATGCTTTGGAAACGTAAGTTTCTTTACCTGCAGGGGGAAGCCGGCTTCGGAAATAAATACAGTTCGCGGAAAGCTCGTGTTACGTTTTTATTTGCTGCTCCTCACGCTCCGTACAGTAGACGTAGTGTTCTCGTTAAGCCTTACTGAGCTCGATTGGCTCGATTTGTGGCCGCCATAATGAGATGCAGGCGACGGAGGAACTTTTGCTCCCCTGCTTTAGGGACGAAAGTTTCTCCCTTTCTGAAGGAACATATGTATCAAGAGCGTTCCTCCCTTTAGGGAGGACTATACTGACCCTTTTTTCTAAGAGTGCACATGTTTGAACTTTGCAACTGCAAAGTTCGAACAACGACCTGCGGAGGCTCGTGCGGAAAAGCGAGCGAGCCGCTTTTTCAAGTCGCCAGATTGATTTGTTCTTGTGAATTATCTTTGTTTTCTTTATTTTAATACTAGATTTTTTTTTGTATCCAGTAAGGTTTGCGACAGAGAAAAACGACCCGTATCCGTAGCCTTCATATATAAGAATGAAGCCGGCTGCGCCAATTTTTTTTATAATAAATATTTGTTAAGCTTATCGAGTTGTCGTAGTATCTGGCACTGCACAGCTAGTGCTTACCTTTTCATAGAAACAAAAAAAAAAAAAATCTAATTTATTAAAAAATAAAAATAAAACAACTCAAATTTATCACTTTTTTCTCCGGATTCATTATTCATTTTCATAATCTCGAATAATTTGACTGACCGCGTTCGAAATAGCTTCTCGGTGTTTCGAAAATCGCCCATAACTTATCAAATTTATCACAGGGCAATGCGAGTTGCTGAAGTAAATAGTTCTAGCTGTCCAAGCACGCGTTTTCAGTTCCCCACTCGACATCTTCGAGGTCCATTTTTATTTGCTCAAAATAAATAATGTAATCCTTAAAAATTTCCTTATTTAAAAAAAAAAGCTTATTTATCATGGTGGCGCGCTAAATAAGTGTCATATAGAATTTTAGGATGCATCAAACGGATTTTTTGTTTCTCCGTTTACCTAAAGTAGGTTCCACCAGAGCCCTTTAGAAAGGCCACGCTTCAGTGTAACGACAGTTCGGCCGTCTTGAATCTTAACATCATAGTTGCCATTTATCGAACGGTTTGTCTGAAATCGCGGGAAACGATTTTCCGTCCTCCAGATACGTTAAGACATTCTGCGACGGAGCAGAAGGCTGTCGCCCGACCTTCCTAACGCCGCGCATCTAAAGCTCAGAAAGCCGCATTTTCGAATTTATAGTGATCGCCAATGGCGTTCGCTCTGCGTCCGATAAAATTACGATAGTCACTGATTTGCCTCAAAATTGGTTCAACACATTAATAGGCAGTTCTGATCTAGTGACTCCAATTGCAATTTGTTTTTACTTTTTTTGCGAAGTTATTGAAGTTTAAAATTTGGTCTGGGAGGAGGGGCTCTATTGGCAATACTGAACACGTGACGTCGGATGTTGTCATGAGGCAATTAGGGCTTGGCCCTTGATCGATGAACCCACCGATTAATCGATTAATGCTTTCATCGCGGTTAATTTATGTAACCGGTTAGTTTAAGGATTTGAAATAAATGCCAACTAAACTCACGCCTGCAAAAAAACAAAAAAAAAACATGCATTTTTGTTTTTTAGATTGTCTGCTCGATTTGCAGGTTTAATACAACGTGTGACGTCACCCCACCGGAGTGCGCGTGAAATTTTTAACGCTGGTTTTGGCATCGCTTTCATTTTCCTTTTTCGCAAGATTGTTTGTATTTAGAGATAATAGATAGCATGCGGGAGAGAGTAAATCTTCGGCACATTGAAAATGTGCAATTTCAATAGCTAAAAAAAAAAAAAGAAAATCGCCGGAGCTTTTTTTTTTTTTTATCTTGAGAAAATCGGGAAATGGAGAGCCGTTACTCTAAGCGCATCGCGTGTATGTAATGGGTTCGATCACTCTGCTTCGACCCATTTAGCCCGGGCGCTGTACAGTTGTGCGTGGCGTGCTCTTGGCGGCTTGTCATCGGGACTGTTCGTCCTTCGCGAATGTTTTCCCTGTGATGGATTGTGGGAGGGCAAAGCTTGAGGTCGGTTGTTTGCAATTGACTGCGCATGCTATGGCATGTTGGAGCATTTTCCTGCTTGTTCAACACGCTGGACTCCCGAAGAGCCCAAAATCCGAGCCATCGCGTGTGACTAGAAAGCGTGGCGTAATCGATCATTGCGGTCCATTAAACTGCCAGGTTAATGGTTGCTCTCCCGATTCTCACAATCTCTCTTTATGCTGATTATCGCGGACACGCAGCTAAAATGAAATAATGCGGGTATTATTATTTATTTAGTTTTGCCGCTTCGTCATTTCCGATATGCGTGGCATCTTATGAAAGCAAACAAAATAAGGCGTGTTATTTTATATAGTTCATTAGGCCTGTATTTTTTTTTTTTGGTTGATTAATTGTCTTGTTGGTTCTACCTCTGGCGGAACTTCATAGTAGGACGTGCAAAATATTCGTAGGCGAAGTGGGCTCACCTCGTCGTTGCTCGCTGAAACGAAACCCGTAGAAAACTCTGTGGAGGGGCAACGCGGGGGCTTTGCTATTGCTTCCGAGCATCGTCGAGAGTCTTCTAGGTCGTTTTCTCCGCCTTAAGCCAAATCGATTAAAGAGTAGAAACGAACGGAAATTTGCTCTACGAGTCGACGACATTGCTCGCAAATCGTTCCCACTCGCCCAGTTAGTGGGGAGTTTTAGTAGATCGTTTTCAAAGGGTCGCTACCGCTACGGGCGCGCGCTTCAGAGCGCGTGCATCGGAGTGGCAGCGCGAGCTCCCGCTTACAGCGCGTGGCCTGAAAACACGATCTGCTAAAACTCTCTACTGTCTATCCGTGCAACTGCGTTCATCTTCCTATCTGGCCGCGCCATAACCGAGTCTCGTGAACCCGACTTATCCCACCGTTATCATAGCAGTACACCACGGTGGCGAGCAGCAGGAGGCTCAGGCAGATGAGGGTCCAGGCTTGCATCTTGGCCGCTTTCGAATCACACTTGCCGCACTCGAGGCCGGCCGCTCTTATACACCGCCGCATCGGAAGGTTGCGTGCGGCGTTCACGCTGGGACTGCGTCGTCCCAGCTGCGACTTGCATCGCGATGTCAGTGGGAGCCACACGTGGCCTCCCTCTCACGCGAGGACGCCATCATTTGATTGCAGCACGTGCTTGATCAGGCTGGCTGGGATGCGCCCGACGACGACACGCGTGCCTCCTCCACTAGTCGAAGGCGGCCCGGTCTATTTGGGAAGGCTTTCCTGACCTCGAGTCCAAGTGCACGCCATTCGCCTTTCCAGGCTCGTGTTCTCGGACACCCGCTAGAAAACTTCGTTTTAAGTCGCGGGCACGCCGCTGACGCACGATACAAAAGACAGTGTGCAGACGCTGTCTGAGTCGCGTTCACATAGATGTGTGAAGCTGCTTGGAACATGCTTTGGCGTCCCCACGGATAATTTTGTTGCAGTGCTTTAAGTGAACATCGTGTCTTCTGTATGACGTATGAGTTGTGTGACGGCGGCCTTAGCCGCCACGCGTCCGAGGATTTCAGTACAAGTGGACGAATTCCTCGCTCGGCCAGCTTTGGCATTTTTGGAGGACTGATGCCGTGTGCTTTGGTTGGAGTCTGGAGATAACGTTACGTCGGCGACGCGGGTAGTTCATTTGACGCACGTTGCGTGAAGCGCTTCAAACGGGCGCGTCAACTGTAAACTCGTCATTTGCACGAGTGCCTGAGCAGAGAACGGGCACTGTAAAACCACTCGCTCGCGCACGTGGCTTCCTTAAAGAAAAACTAAAAAGGTTCTTGAAAAAAAAAAAAAGAGTTAGAGGTGAATTCTAGAGTATTCTTATCCCGTCAATCTGAAAATAGCGTTCGTTTTCTTTTTTTTTTCCCGCAAAGATTGAACTAAACGCGAGAAAACACGAAAGACCTCTGTCCAGTCGTTACGTCACAAAAGGATCTTTTGGCCGCCTTGCGTGTGTCGCTCGTGTGGCCGGCGCGTGCCAGGTGTTAGCCCCGAGAGCGAACACAAGCGTCGCTGTGGTCGGCCTTCCACGATTGGCCGAACGCTGACTATGACGTCAGAAAAGGATTTTTCATCGACGGAAATAAGAGGAATGAAAGAACTTTAATTTTGACGGTGTTGGCAGTGTTCCTTTGAGAGCGCGATGATTTCAAGCTTCCACCATGCTATTTACAAACAAAAATGAACTTGTTGTTTGCAAGGTAATGACGTCACAAGGGAGAACCATAGGAGGGCGCCACCAAAACATCTCGCCCCCCGCACTGGCACTAGTCGTGACGTCTTTTTCTGACCTTTTTTGGAGGTAGCGAGAGTGCGCTTGCATAGATTTGATAGGCGCTGAAGGTGCCCGAGAGCGGAGATTAGTTTTATGACATAACGCTCCGGGAAGGAGGCGCTTCAGTGATGCTTTGAAAACTATTTTCTGCAGCCTCCGTGCACCAAATTGAAATATAATCTCGATATTCGTGATCCTGGAGGCCAAATGAAGACGATTTAAGTATTTTTACTTCTAATAGAAAACTGCTTCTGCTTCCCTTCAAGTTTCTATCTGGTAACCGGATGATCTGACCACTCGTGGTCTCTATCCGTATTGGGCAGGTGCCTGTGATTGCGAGCTTGCCAAAGTTAACTTTGTGGGCACGCTGCAGGTGTTTGTGCCCGCCAAAGGCAACATCACGTTCAGCAAGGGCTTGTCAGATGTCAATATAGTTGTCGTTCCGAATTCGCGAATGATTCCCTCGCGTGGCGAACTGGCAAACGCGTGTGTTGAAGTAAACGTTAGACAGGACGTCTACCGACCTGGAAAACAAGGAAAACCGGAAATTGTCAGGGAATTCGGCGAGTCTGCAAAAGTCAGGGAAAAGTCGGAGGATATCCGCCCGGATCAGCATCGGTCTGGGTGATTGCGCCTTTTTTCTTATATCTGAGCGACTGCAGACGACAATTGTGTGGTGTGACACACATTCCTCCGTACTCGGTCGAGCTGCCGACGCAAATCTCTGCTCGCGAACTAGGGTCTCGGCGCAACGGGATTCGCATTCTTTTGAAACGCGCGTACCAAGGCCCAGTTTCGCTCGCACTGTAATAGAGTAATACGTTCGCCCAGTGATTTACTCTAAACGAGACATTTATTCGGCGAAAAAATATCAAAGAATAAATAGGCTTCCAAGGTAATATAATCGTGCTAGGCCACCGCCCGGTTTGGCGTCAGGTATGCCAGTGCTTTCCAGATAAAAAATTGCACTTCACGCATGTCCCCTTAGGGTCGATCAGAAAGTTTCGATAAAGTAGTCGGGAAAAACCTGGAAAAATTGCGGAATTCAAAAACGTCACTTCGGCAGACAGTATAGTTACATAACTCGTACACTTGCCAACTGGATAGTGTTCTTTTTTAGCCCTCGTCAGAGAAGGATGTAATTTTTCAATGGGGTCTATTGCCTTTTGTGGAAGTTTGCAGTGGTGCCGAGATGACTCTGCCGAGGACGGAAATTACAGCCCACGCGCGAATGCATGCATGCTGGACTCTTTGGGAACTGAGGTTATGCACCCGCAAAACACACGCTTTTCTGGAAGGGTCACGCCTCAAATATTCGTTTAGACAAAGTAGCAGCACAACGAGAGCCTGAAATAGTTCAGTAACGCGATCTGGGCTGTTTTGTTGCCCATGTTTCGCCGGTCCTTCGAATTGCACGCCGTGAAAATGGTTTTCGAAATTGATATGTGTTTCCGACCGTTTCTTTTACCTTTTCCGTTCCTCTTTAACGGGCAGTCGTAAAATGGAGCGAGTGCCAGTTAACGGTATTTTTACGTTTTTTTTTCCCCTCTATTCTCCGCTCGTAAGTGTTGGCGGCTCCAGGGACTGATTACATTGTGTTCGTTTCAACCTGCATTTTACTGCGAGCGAGACCGAGAAGATTGGTTTCACGTCGGCGGACACATGAATATGCGCAGCCATTATGGTTCATTCAAAGCAACTACCTTCCGGCGGAGACCGCTTTCTCTTCGCCCTGCACTGTGTTGAACCGGCTGTGTTGTGTTTCGAAGGTTCGGCAGATTGTACGCCAAATTTTCTACTCTTGTCAGGATTTTTTTTTTTTTTTGTTACTAGTAGTTTAAGTGCTATTGCAACTTTCGCTTTGCGTTTGGTTCTACCTTCGGTTCCTTGAAGAACAAACATTGGTGTGAAATGATACTGGGACGATTCCAGGAGCGTATTATCGATTGTAAACATGTCTGTATAAATTTATCTTAAGGTGCATCAAATATTTCATTAAGAAAAAAAGAAGCGGTTTGTTTGGGGAGGCGTGCGGTGTGAGCCAACAGGTGAGTTCAGGGTAACGACGACCAGCTCAAGCGCTCGAGTCATAAGAGGAAAGCGTTTTTTAGAGCGATAATGCTCGGCGCCTTTGGTCCCTGGGCTCCTGTAAGGTTCGGCGCGACCGCTTTTCGTTTGTTTTCGTTCGGTGGTAGGGAAAGGAACGCCTGCGTCAGGCCGCTGGCACCGGCTGGATGCAGGTATCTAGTTACATTACCGAGCGCGCCCGCCGTGCTGGCGCCGCACAAGGGAGGTGTCTTGTGGTGTTTGCACACGGTGCCATTGCCTGCTATTGCACATTCGTGTGGCAAGGACGTCGAACGTGAGACCTCACGTCAAAATCAAAGTCAGCATCAGGTGACGTTAAATATAACGTACAGCGTTAGAGAAAAATGATGTCAGCTTCAGGCGTTATTCGCTAGGCGTTTAATTTTCTAAAGAGAGAGAGAGAGAGAGAGAGAGAGCTGCGCGAATGCCGGGTATGTTTAAGAATTGTGTTTCCCCAGCGGTGGTTTCTTTGTAGCTAGGTGGGCAAGTCTTCTTGGATCTTGATTAGTAAAACTTGCTGTATATTTACGTTCCTTGTACATGAAGTGTTTTACTCCCCATCATCAATCGACTCGACCTCACCATCATCACCAAAGTCACCGGGAGTCAGGGGCGCCTCACTAAGAAAAGGACCGCCATATTCGCGATTCCTGCAAAACGGACGGCACCAACCGGGAAAACCGGGAACCAGCCGGAACAGGTCGCTTTGCGCCTCCCCGCGTCTCTGGCGGCTTTCACGGACACATCTTGTCGGCACGGTGGCGAACAATGTAGTTTCACGAAGGTCCGAATATTTTTAAGTTTGCCTGAGTGTTCATTAGTGTGGTGAAGCCTCAGTATATTGTTCCCTTCCATCACGTGTTTGAAAGCCCGTTTACTCCACAACACACGGTCGCGTGCTTTCGATTTCTTGGATGGGAAGGAATCACGGAAAAACGTTTTGATTTTTTGTCTCTCTCGAATCACATTCAAAGTGACGACCACTTGGTAACTGATTAGTGGTTTCTTTATAGAGATGTACAACAGTGGACTGAGGACGACAGACGAGGTGTTTCACTGGAGGGAACACCAATGTTGCAGTCAAGTGAATGGGAAGGTTTGATAGTTGCTTTTCTTGAGTTTGGTTGTGTTCGATTTGCTTCAAGATTGAGCCACCCACGCCGGTCGGTGCGTTGGCTATTCATCTTGGCTGCTTTGCGCCGAAAAAGCCTCTGGGCCACACCGAAGCAGTTGGGCTGATTTCGCAATTACTTGATTCCGGAAAACCTGCTCGCTGCATACGATTAAAGGGACACTGACAGGGTATTTATGCTCGCCGAGGTTTTTAGTTGTACGTGACATATGAGAGCCCAACTACCCAGAACAGAAGTTGCGGCTCGAAATTTGGTTTCTTTCCGCCCCAAAACCGCCGATCAAGAACTGGCCGGTTCGAGTCTCGCTCACTCTCTTTTCCGTGGTCACGGGCCGTTTTCTAAGGTATCGATGCGACCACCAAATTTAATCAAAGTCGTGGGTTATTGAAGGCACACAGTCAATATTAAAAATATAAAAAAATATCAAACCCTTTTTTTGAGGCTTCAAAAAAGCTGCAAATACGTTGATTGAAAAAAAAAGGTAGCACAGACAACCGGAAGCTTTCTGTGCGTTCACTGCATAATTCTCAACATGGCGTCGTTTCGCGTATCGTGGGACTAGCACTAGCAGATGGCAGCGGACGACGGGCGTTGGACCTCTACTTCAGAACTGTCGTTCACGGTACTGGCGAATTCTGTCTTTCTTCGAAAGAGAAATTTCGGACCGATCAAAAGAACTGATATTCATCCCGTACGACACGCCCGACCAGCAAGCCGATTGCACGAAGACGTCGCCGAGCCGTCGTCCCTTCTCCTGGCTGAAGACATCGCTCGCTCAAACGTCAAGCACGAAGTGTGTACTTTGACTTGAATACGCACGCGTACGGTTACTTTACGAGGTGCGAATGTGCCCTATGCGTGGTGCTGCCCGACTTCAAGCCGGGAGTGCATGCATATTTAAAATCGGCAGCAAACTTCCGACATACAGTCTACCCGCTGCATAACTACGCATGATCGAGTTCCTTCAGTAGCTCAGTGGAAAGACATCCGATTTACACGCAGCGAGCACGGGTTCGATCCCTGCTGTGGGTGTACCTTTTTTGTTTCTTTTTGTCACGCATTCTGCGATGTTTACATTTTTTTTTTTACAATTATCACAGAAAAAAAAAAAAATGTTGTGGACGATACGTCGCTGAACTAAATGGTATGGATTCCATTTCTGACACCTGAAATGTAATATCACTTTCCACAAAATGCAAGGAGCATATGAATCGGGTAGCGTCCGCTTTCCGAGCTTCGCGTGATGGTTCTACAGGAATTGCAGCCAGCCATTGATCCCGACCCGTTGATCTTTCGGAAACTTGTGCACTCTGCCACACAATGCCACTTTCAGATGCAGGACATGTGAGGCAACTCTTCGCGCAACATCTTGGGAGTATTCTTTTCGGAGCTGATCACGGGAATTCACCACGGCACTCGGGCACTCACTACTAATTGCCAACACTTAAATGTACAAAACATTTCATCTTTAAGTACAGAACAGCGAGCGGAACAAACATAACTGCAAAGGAATCCCACGGCGAACGAACGCATTTCGTCTGCTACGTGCGGAGAGAGAGGAGAAAAAAAAAACAAAAAAAAACAACCCGCACGGTCGGGTGTAGCCACGTGACTTCCGCCACTCACGCTATCCTCTCCACTTCTCCGTTTCGGTTTCGGTTTCGCGCAGTTGCGTTTTTTGGCTTTATTAAAAAAATACGTGACTCTGTAGCAAAATATTAATTGGGTAGTATTCCGACACCATAATAAATCCCCTGACAAAAAAGGAAAAAAAAAAATTGGGGTGTGCCAGTGTCACTTTAAAGGGATACTTCAACGAAATTTGAAATATTCCCGTCGTGTTCAAAAATAGGTTGAATATGATCCACAATATCCGTAAATGACAATCGCACGTTTGTATTTTGATCCTGGTGGCTGTATTTTTCGTTATAAACGGCCCACTCTGGCAAGCGCTCGGAGAAGGCCCAGTTTAGAGCACGTGACATATCCAACGCAATCGTGACGTAGGTCGTCTCGAGACAAGCAAAGCTACGGCGAGGCTGACGCCGAGAGGATGGCCTAGTCGTTCCAGCCACCGAAGCGGCTGCTTTTGTACGAATTTTGAGTGACGGGTTAATCTTCTATAATCTTGTAGGGGGACAATAGCGACTTCTGCGACACACAAAAGAGATTCTCGGGAAGAGGGGAGTTCCTCCTTCCCCCCTTCTCTTGTCGTGGCCGGAGGCGAGACAACCTCCGTCACTAGCTGTCAAGGTTCCTAGACGAGCATTACAAACAAGGCGTTAGCGACATCCACCAGGTGCTCTTTGCTAATCGTTTAATTCGTTTTAAAATTCCTTTTCGTGACTTTTTTAACAAGATATCGGTATGCTCCATGTGATACTGCTCTTTTGAACAGATATAGACCAAAAAATGAGCGCCGAAATTTCGTTGTAGTATCCCTTTAAGGAGGGAAATTGTCCGCTTTCAAAAGGTGGCGGACGCGTCTCGCAAAGTTAGAAATTGTCGCGACATCATGATCTATCGCGCCTCCAATATTTATATTATACCCCCGTCGAAGCCAGCAGCAATATACGTCTACATTGCTCAGGTTGTCCGGCCACCAAAAAATACTCAATTTCTCCGTTCAGGATTCGAGATCAAGTTCAGTGCTGAGGAGTTCTGCTTGAATCTCCGATGAAGACTCTCTTCAGTTTGTCCGCATTCGTCTCCGCGCTGCCGGCTAGAACCATTTGACTAAGTTTAAGTAGTATCTCTGTCTGTCAAATACACTTTTATTCAGCAGTTCACCTAATAGCTGGTCAGCTAAGCTCATATTTCAACCCGAAGAATATACTAATATCGCTTTAGTAAGACATAGTACGTAATATAATGCATAACCCGCATATTCGTCAAAATGACTTCTCGATTGTTACGAAAACCTGAATTGAACTACGAGTATCAGCTGCTTAGTGGGGCGCCAGCAGGTTAACATGCTCCTTGGATCAAGAAGGACTTGCTTTATTTTCGTAATTTTCCTGCAGCAAGTTGTTCACCGAGCAGACGACTGGGGCTGTTTCTTAAACGCGGATACGCACAAAAGCTCGATTTCGCGGGCAGATAAGTCGCATGGTCGACGCATGCGAGTTAGCTGAAAATTACTCTCGGTGGAAAAATTCTGTAGTCATCGCCGCTTTCCTTAGTAGCAGATCAAAACTGATTAGAGTCTATTAACGTCTCTCCGGAGCTCATAGTTTCAGTTTTGAGCGAAATCTCTGAAACAAACGTTTGTCATGAAAAGAACAAAACGCACCGGGAAAACAAAACTATGCTCTGCAAGTTTATGTGCACCGGCTACACTTAACCGTCGCAGTTGAATTACTTATAAAAGGGGGCATTAAACAAAAGAAAATCTGTTAAATTGAAGACGCCACCCGTTCAGGCGGCCGGGCCGCGCCGACAACGCGACCTGTTCCCAGCCGCCATTTTTGTTTGGTGGTGGCGCCTCCTATAGGACGCTGGAGTCACGAACACGTTTACTCTCTCATGTAAGGGTGCTAGAGGTGCGAGGGTAGGGGCAAGACAGATGAGAACGTCGCTCAAAACTGAAACTTATGTTTCAGTTTTCAAAATCAATTTTGCTATGGACGTTTGTAGCGGCAGTTAGTCTACTCTGAGGTGTGTTAGTAGTGCACCGTGCACCAGTCGAAGTACTATAGCATATAAAATAAATCAAATACATTCATTTACTGAAGTAAACAATGTCTTAAAGGGACATTGAAACGAAACTTTGATTTCAGAAACCAGCGGGAAAGCACTAGGCGGGACGCTACAAACCCGAAAGCATCACTCAAAGCTAAATCTCCAACGTATGTTCGTATTTGCGTGAAAGAAGAGCGCGCTTGAACAAGCGCGCTCTTCGCGTGACGTCGCTATTCTCCTTTCTTCCTCTTCTCGCTTCCAGGATGCAAAAAGGGAAGGAAGCAAGGCCGTTTCCCCTCCTCCTCGGCAATTCTGCGGGAAACGCGACGTCACGATTCTGACTCAATCGCATCCTTATTTTACAAAATTACGGCCATCCGTTCGAGATATCGCTTTACGAGTGGTGTTTTGGGGTTTGCTCCTGCTACCTTATTTTGTGAAATCCGAATTTCGGTTACCGGCATGGTTTCCGACCCTACTTATAGATTGTCACGCAGTTAATTGAAAGAGTGCACGATTTTTTTTCTGTTTTAAATCACAAAAGACAACAGGAGATAATTTTTTTTTTTAAATTTAGCCCACGACAAAATGCTGTATGAGGGGGAGGGGAAGAGGAGGTCCCAGCAAAATGGAAGATTTCGGGGGGGGGGGGGGGGGGGGCCTTATGCCCTGGCAACGTGCTTGACAACACCATTGTTCGTTTATTTGTATCTTGTCACTGTTCTTTATGCATCTCCGTTTGCAACCCTTCCAAAATTCTCAAATGAGGTTATCTCTATAATGGTCGAAGACGACTCACGACAGTTTACACATCGGGCTCGCTTATTTTTCTCGTAGTACTGTTTCATGTCGGACGTGGATCCTGTAATCAGGCCGGGTCACGGCCTTCTTTTCCATGCAAAGGGGAATCGTTTTCATAAGTGCCTTCGCGTCAGCGACTGTCCAACGAGCCGAGCATGGGAGCAGAAAAAACACCATCTTCCCGAGGGGAACCATGGGGTGATGCGGAGCATCGTGTTGGTTCCGAGGAAAGAGTCAGTTGCGTGCTAACGTCGAGAGATGGCGCCACCGACTGCCCTAGCGTTACCCCCTACGCGAGCCTTCGTCGCGGCTCGCGGCAGAGAAACTTGGAACGCTCGCCGCTCGCCGTTTATTTTTTTTCACACTTGAAGGAGAGGAGACTAGAGGAGGAGAGTTGCGCGTGCGCGCGCGGTGTGAGGAGAAGCGAACGCACGCGCAGTGCACGCAGCTGGTAGAGAGAGAGAGCGGAGAGAGTAACGCGCAGCTGTTGGAGAGAGGGAAGGAGGAGAGTTGCGCGTGCGTAGTTCGAGTGCCGACTACAACGCCGACGCCGCGGGACATAGACCCGAGCAAGAGATGCTCCGCATCTAAAAAGGGGGGGGGGGGGGCACCAGGGGTTCTAATCTGGAAAGAAAAATCGGCGAGGAATTCGACCGCCGTGATTGGCCGGCCAAAAAGGTCGAGCGCGGCGCCGGCCAATCGCGGTCGCCGAGTTCCTCGCCGCCTTTTTCGCAAAGTGTCCAGATAAGAGCCCCTGCAGTGGTCTCGTAGCTGGACTGTGCGGCAGAACATCACGCATCGTGCCTCATGGGTGTATCCGTCAAACTCGCTACATTGTGAAAATCATCCTTCATCCTAAGACCGCCGTCACACCGCTCGTACCGTCGCACAAAAGAGACGACGATAGCGGTCACGCCTAAAGCATATTCGAAGCATCTTTGATTCAAACATGTCTTCCAACATGCCTGCAGACTGTTTTTATGACCAATGTGAGGGGACCGTTGTACATGAAGGAAACACGCCCGAGACAGTATCCGCAGGCTGTCTTTTGTATAATCTATTTTACCCGAGTCCCACTAGAGCGACAAACAGAAGCAAACGACAGCGACAAGCCTCCAACACACGCAGCATGCTCGCGATGGTACCTTTAGCAGGCGTTTAGTCGTTCGGTCGGTGCTCGTGAAGTAAGCATGAGCGATTGCGAGCCTGCCAAAGATACCCTCGCGTGCATGATGCTCGTGTTTGAGCATAGCGTCCTTTATTCTACAAAACCTGTCAAGTCGCGAAAGACTCTGGTTTGAGGCTTGTCGCTGTCGTTTGTTTCTGTTTGTCGCTCTAGTGGGACTCGGGCATTAGCCTCACGCGACGTTTCGAAACCCGGCACCGCCACGCGTGCTCCGGCGACGTGTGCGCATCTTTGCGCGGCCATGCGAACGCCGTTTTTTTTTTTTTTTTCCTCTCTTTTTGGCGTGGACGACGCAGAGGCGGCGCCGCTCCCTGTGGACGTGACCGAATATCTTCGCGTCCGCCGCGTACTCGCCCGCCTTGTATATCTGCGCCGCCGCGGCGCTGACAAATACGTCCCGTGATACACGAACCTGCTCATGCGCGCACACGCGCGCGACAGCTCGACGGAGAAGGACGCCTCGCCTCTGGACTCTCTTCCCGAAATCCCTCACCCACGCCGAGCCGCGCGTTCGTTTGTTTTGCCCGCGTCGCGCGCCTTCTCCCCAAAGGGGGAAAGGGAGTCGCCATCCCTCAAACCCGTTGCCCCCTCCCCCGTTCTCCTGCGGTTCCTTACTCCAAAGAACCCTTTTAGTTTTTTTCTTTGTCTGTCACACGTACGAGCCGTCGAGGCAGACTTCACTGCCTTACGAAACTCGAAGCCAAGTGAATTTTTATTCACGTCGGAACTGCGCCGCCGTCTTTTTCTCCCAAGATGGTGGCGAAGGACTCAGAAGGAAGCAGCTTTTATAATGCATACGCAACTCGGACGTATAGAGCGGGAGAAGCCCCCGTCATATTTATCCCGGTCGTCCCCAATTCTGGCTGTTTGTCTCGAACGGGACCGAGAATGTAATAGCGAGGAGCGCCGTTGCAGCTGTGCCCCGGGCCGCGCAGACTCCCCCCCCCCCCCCCCCCCTCTCTCTCTCTCTCTCTCCCCGTCCTCCGTGTGCGACGGTGTGTAAATGGGAGCCCCCGGCTGCTGAGATTGTGTCTCTTTGTCGGGCGTGTGCGTCTGTGTGTGTGTGTTGGTGGAGCTGCTTTGTGATACAGATCCACTTTCCAGCCGGGAATATCTCCCATAGAAGGCTACGGCTCTGCTCGAAATTCCCCGTCGAGTTTATGTGTACTTAATCAATTTCGGTGCACTTTCGGCGCGCGCTTTGTGCACTGCGCGGAATTTCTGCGCGGGAACCTCCGCTCTGACTCTGCTCTGTTTATGTATGCGACGACAGCGTTCTTCACTTAAGGTGGTTTTTTTCGGGCGTTCGGAAATATCTAACGAACTGGGAACATTTCGTTTGTTACCGGGCTCGGTTCACGCTAAGTTAATATTGTGCATTTCGTTTGTCGCGGCGCCGTTTGACTAAACATATGCGTGGACAAAAGTGAGCTTCAAATTTTTTGGAAGTCACACAGACATTAAGAGCAAAGTGTGATAGAGGAAGCGAATGTATACGTCGGAGATTATTATTTAACGAAATATTTTTGTCTAAATCTTCGTCCTACGTCTTGCGGGAATAATGTGCGGACTAGGCGACTGGTAATAAAGCAATCACTGCGGTTGTTGTTTCTGTTGTATTTCTAAGTACTACATAAGTGTGTAGAGTAAATATCCTCCCATGTCGGGGGAAAGACTCACGCGGGCGAGGAAGAGGGGAATGCGGGGTGTGCAGATATGTTTGACCATGGCGGGCTAATGGCAAACAGATAAAACAAAATGAGCACAGTTTTTTTTTTTCACATTTAGCACAGACACACACACAAAGAGCGTATCTACACGGTGTGTTCAATTCATAATTCTTACAGCTGCTGAAACTTCGCTTCCGACAGCAGTACGATATTTTCGAATAAACTTTATTATACGGTCGTGTATTACTTGAGTCGAGATTCACTGTTGCCCCTTCTCGTTCGATTTCCGCCTTGTTATTGTGATTTCTCTGTTCGATTCGTAGATGAGTTTTGTTTCGGGTGATGGCTGAAGTGTTGATTTTCTCTTTCTCTATGCGCAGGTAAGAAGTGGCGTACTGTGGACTGTCAACGCACCGGTTCCACCAAGCGGGACCACACTGTTGCCATCACGGTAGCGTCAACCGCACATTATGTACCGCCCATTGCCTCAGTGCGTCTTAGATTGCACCGTGATTGAAGAGTCTCGGCGGCTGCCGCTTGCCGAGACACTTAACCGTTTCCACACCAAATAAGTCCGCCTTCCATGGCTGGCACGATCGAGCGCCACCACTTATGGTTTTGAGAGTGTTTCGGCTATCTGAGAAGGCGTGCCTATAGGGGACCACCCGTCAAAAGACATGTAAGCTGCGTCGATGTCCTCAAACACTGCTTGATCTAATGTCCCGTATTTTGCCTCGTTCGCAGACAGTCCTATCGCACGACACGAACAGCAACACAGCGCGTATATGCTAATGTGGCTAAGTTGACGCAGCGGGACAGTTTTCGACCGCAGCAACGATGAACGAAGCGCGTCGGAGGATCCGCGTCGGTAGGTTAGCCAAAGTTCCTGACTGAAAACAGAAGCTTCTCTTAAGGTCTGTTCATACGATGCATCTTTTAGGCGCGCAACAGTTTCGCGACACTCAAGTTTCGCGAAATGTGCTCGTTCACACGTACCGCTTCACGTGCAACAACGATGACGTTTAGACTCGCGAAAATAGTTTCGGTGTTGACCATAATGTGACGCTCCGAATCAGATCGCTATTTATCTGGGGACCTTTTTTGCGCATTTTATGCAGTCAATTCACTTTAATTTTTTTTTCTCACATACTGCACTACTTGGAGCGATCTCGCATGTGCGCAAAGCCGATTGAGGCGGCAACCTGTACGTGCAGGACATGTGCCGGCGCCGAGCCCGTACGCAGCCGATTCATTGCCAAATAATAATAATAATAATCTTTATTGGCTCAGGAGAGCCGTGGCACCGCGGAAAGGCGACAGCCCGTACCATGGAGGCCCGCGGTGCCACGTCTAGTGATGATGATTATGAGATGATATGTACAAGGGGAAGTCAACGACGTATAGATGACAGAGAGGTGCTGACGATGTGAAGTAAAGCCCGCGGGTGAGGGCGCGGGCCGATGTTGCGGGCGATGAGGGCCCAGTGCTTCCCAGTGGGCTGCTCGCTGGGCCGGTCCCCCGTCCAGCTGGCAGAAGTGTCCTGGCAAGCTCTCCAGGGTGGCGTCCGCAGGCCCCAACGTGCGTTGGGGCTGGGAAAGTCCTGGCGGCACGGCGGTGACGAAGACGCCATGCATGATGAGTACGACCGGCTCCTCCGAACCGCCGAGCGAGTCCTGGAGGCCCGGTGACAGCCCAGGCGAGCAGGCCAAAGAGCCAAGGCGACCCTCGGCGGGCCGTCCGATATACATTCTTAAGGGCGAAGTCCTGGCGCATGACGGTGCGGTCGCTCGCTTCGGTGAAGGCAGCGGCTCCAGGGGGGTGGCCCAGTCGAGGTAGACGGCTTCCACCCCCCATGCATTCATGTTCAGGGCCAGAACCTAGCGCCGCGGTCACCCGGCACAGCCTCCTGTCATCGTCGTCGTCGTCGTCTCCAATCAATGCACATGGTATTCATAGAAACGCTACGTGCCCAATCTGGTTACTTCTCGGCGCCCATGTCTGCCCCGATTTTACTGTGCCAACTGTTTCAGAGAGCGCACATGGTTTCACGTTTGTAAACAAAGCAAACTTGCTTTCAGTTTACTCGATGGTCTCTTATCCAGCGGTATCGTCTCGACAACAACGCTATGAGCACTATTCTAATCTCGCCAACTTCCGCTAATTGTCTTCGTCCATCGCTGGATTTTTTTCCGATATGCTACTCACTTTTCCTTCAGTGGTGCTTGACGTGCTTGCGGAAGCGCCGGCAGTATCCATCGTTCGTGGTTTCGGTTTTTTCGGATTTGGCTTGGCTACAACACCGTCTGTGAAGTGGTCTTCTCAAACAGCTCGATCCCCCCTCAAAGGCCACGTGAGAGCGTTTCTGAGCTGCCATTGGCGGCGCCCTCAGAGTGATTGACAGGACTCGGCTAAGTTTCAGCAAAAGCTCGCTCCAGAAGCGAGGTGTGCGCGCAACGTTTTTTAGATGCGCGCGTCCTTTTCGGACTCGTTCAGACGGCGCCACCATTTCGCGAAACTACATTTCGCGACACTAGATGCGCGAGAAAAATGCATCGTGTGAACAGGCCTTTAATGTTTCCTGCGATGTGATCACGATAGCCTCATATTGACGCCAACATGAGTAGTCCAAGTCGGTCCGGGTCCGGACATTTAATCGAACGCCGTTTCATCGAATACCGTTTCATCGAAGCGCTTCTTTACGCGACTTCTTTCTTGAGATCAGAGGCCGGATTCACGAAGAGCTTCTTAGGCTACGACAACTTAGCTAAGAAGTTTGTTAGTTACACACATCGTAAGAAGTGGAGAAGTCGGTATTGAGGAACGCTTTCTTAGGTGAGAGGAGGAAAGCGAGGTTCTCGTATACGCGAGAGCGGACTGTTGCTATGGCGAGAGCGGCTTCGGCAACACGAACAACCAATCGGAGAGCTCGGCATAGTTCGGAGCACGTGGATACTGAATAAGAACAGGGGGATCGGTGGCCGAGTGGGCTAGCGCCAGACTTGTACCGTACGCATTACAAGTAATCAAATTACTTGTAATCGATTACTTTTTGGAGTAATTTTGGAATCAGTTGATTACTTTTATTAGGCAGTAATCACAAGAGTAATCTGATTACTTTTTGATTTAGTAAAATTACTTGTAACCGTTACTATTTTTCCACGGGGCAACTCTTCGCGCAACATCTTGGGAGTATTCTTTTCGGAGCTGATCACGGGAATTCACCACGGCACTCGGGCACTCACTACTAATTGCCAACACTTAAATGTACAAAACATTTCATCTTGAAGTACAGAACAGCGAGTGGAACAAACATAACTGCAAAGGAATCCCACGGCGAACGAACGCATTTCGTCTGCTGCGTGCGAAGAGAGAGGAGAAAAAAAAAAAAAAAAAAAAACCAACCTGCACGGTCGGGTGTAGCCACGTGACTTCCGCCACTCACGCTATCCTCTCCACTTCTCCGTTTCGGTTTCGGTTTCGCGCAGTTGCGTTTTTTGGCTTTATTAAAAAAAATACGTGACTCTGTAGCAAAATATTAATTGGGTAGTATTCCGACACCATAATAAATCTCCTGACAAAAAAGGAAAAAAAAATTTTGGGGGGTGCCAGTGTCCCTTTAAAGGGGAACTCCGCCGATTTTTCGAGCTACCTAATCCAAAGGCATAATCTGAATGCGTATAAAATACACAAATACACTATTCATCTTCAAATAAAGAATATTTGCTTGAAGATACAATAGTGCGTAAGGTACAGAAAGACATCATAAGACTTTTAATTCAAAATAAGTTAACAAAAGTTACTAAAAAAATGTGTACCCGTCTTTTTTAACTTTTGGAGTAGAATGCAACGCGTTCCAACAGCCATCCACGAGAGCACATGGGAAGGGGATAATTTTATATACGATTTTTTTTTAAACTAAGTTTTGGTTTATCACAGTTTCCATCAGCTGTTAATTTGCATGCCTCCCCTCAATGACAGTAATATTTCGATGTTTAAAAAAAAAACTTTTCAGACCTATATAAGATTCCTCCGCAATAGAATAAATTAAAGACGTTTTTATCACTTCTTCTGCAGAGAATATTGCACGCCACACCAACCATTTGACAAACCAGGCAAAGGCTCTATCGTATATTAATGGAGCTTAACACCTGCTCCATAATCCCCTGTAATAGCAGACAGGAATAGCAATATGTCGAAAGTCGTATCTAAATTCAGACTTGAACTTTGTTTGGACGTTTCACTTCTCGTCTTCAACATATCGGCCGCGTGAGTGGAACTCCGAGATAAGCCCGAGCTAGATTCGACGTCCGAAACAGATATAGTATTTATAAAAAATAAAAAAAATAAAAATCACTGAACCGATTGTGAATAACAAATGTGACTGGGAAACCCGTCGACTGTAGTGCTAGATTGTGTACTATTTTTCTCGATATTATTAGCGCTCTTCTTTGGACGGCTGTCGTAGTGGTCGCAGCCGGCTTGAGTTTGCGCTTGCCGCTCTTGAAGCTGTTCCAGCTGCAGAAGGATACTCAACTCGCAGCACGCGGCTATAAAGTATTCCGAGCAAAAGTGAAAATGTTTCACGTGACACTAGTCCTCTCGGCACACAGCTCGCGCAAAACCACCTTGACGTGGCGCGCCTCCATTGCTCGGAGCACGTGGATACTGAATAAGAACAGGGGGATCGGTGGCCGAGTGGGCTAGCGCCAGACTTGTACCGTACGCATTACAAGTAATCAAATTACTTGTAATCGATTACTTTTTGGAGTAATTTTGGAATCAGTTGATTACTTTTATTAGGCAGTAATCACAAGAGTAATCTGATTACTTTTTGATTTAGTAAAATTACTTGTAACCGTTACTATTTTTCCACGGGGCAACTCTTCGCGCAACATCTTGGGAGTATTCTTTTCGGAGCTGATCACGGGAATTCACCACGGCACTCGGGCACTCACTACTAATTGCCAACACTTAAATGTACAAAACATTTCATCTTGAAGTACAGAACAGCGAGCGGAACAAACATAACTGCAAAGGAATCCCACGGCGAACGAAGGCATTTCGTCTGCTACGTGCGGAGAGAGAGGAGAAAAAAAAAAAAAAAAAACCAACCCGCACGGTCGGGTGTAGCCACGTGACTTCCGCCACTCACGCTATCCTCTCCACTTCTCGGTTTCGGTTTCGCGCAGTTGCGTTTTTTGGCTTTATTAAAAAAAAATACGTGACTCTGTAGCAAAATATTAATTGGGTAGTATTCCGACACCATAATAAATCTCCTGACAAAACAGTAAAAAAAAATTTTGGGGGGTGCCACTGTCCCTTTAAGGAGGGAAATTGTCCGCTTTCAAAAGGTGGCGGACGCGTCTCGCAAAGTTAGAAATTGTCGCCATGATCTATCGCGCCTCCAATATTTATATTATACCCCCGTCGAAGCCAGCAGCAATATACGTCTACATTGCTCAGGTTGTCCGGCCACAAAAAAATACTCAATTTCTCCGTTCAGGATTCGAGATCAAGTTCAGTGCGGAGGAGTTCTGCTTGAATCTCCGATGAAGACTCTCTTCAGTTTGTCCGCATTCGTCTCCGCGCTGCCGGCTAGAACCATTTGACTAAGTTCTCTCTGTCTGTCAAATACACTTTTATTCAGCAGTTCACCTAATAGCTGGTCAGCTAAGCTCATATTTCAACCCGAAGAATATACTAATATCTCTTTAGTAAGACATAGTACGTAATATAATGCATAACCTGCATATTCGTCAAAATGACTTCTCGATTGTTACGAAAACCTGAATTGAACTACGAGTATCAGCTGCTTAGTGGGGCGCCAGCAGGTTAACATGCTCCTTGGATCAAGAAGGACTTGCTTTATTTTCGTAATTTTCCTGCAGCAAGTTGTTCACCGAGCAGACGACTGGGACTGTTCTTAAACGCGGATACGCACAAAAGAAGCTCGATTTCGCGGGCAGATAAGTCGCATGGTCGACGCATGCGAGTTAGCTGAAAATTACTCTCGGTGAACAATAAACTAAAATTTCTAAAGGCAATACCACTCAGAAGCTGAATAACAAAAGCGACCGAACGCTAAAAAGCTGGTACGCGGGCAGCACGATCTTCATACATTGGGGAATTGTAGTAGACCGTTTCCGGAGCCCGCTAAGCACCCGGATAGCGCTCCGTAATCCGCCACAAGACCTTGAACTATGCAGATAAGGCTGGCGGCGCGCATGCGCAGCTGCGGCGTTTTCTCCAGGGATACCGTAGCGGAGGAGAAAAACGGTCAACTACAATTCCCTAATATCTCCGGTTTTTCGACGAGTTGCCCCAGGGACGAATCGCCCTATGACGAATTGCAATATGCGAGGAATAGAATTCCTACGAGTTGCCCTTTTACGAATTGTCTTTGTGAGGGACGCTGTCGGCCATGCTTATTTGATCGTAAAAGAAGTGCGTAAGACACCTGTGCAACTGTCGTAGGATGCTGGCGTAACTGACGCAAAAGTTACGAACGTTTCGTTTGGTGAATACGTTTTGTCGTAGCACTTTTTTTGGCGTAAGACCGTTTCGTGAATCTGGCCCCAAGGAGATTGCCGCCTCCTTTGGGGCCCCGGACGCAGTTTTTTGTCGCATCCGCGGACTCCACTTCGTTTCCGCGTTGTTGGCCAATGAATGTGTACCTTGCCGCTATTGCCGGTCGCGATTGCCGTTGAAGCTGTATTGCTTATCGACGGGCGAGCCGGGAGAAGAGGCCGAACAAGGCGTATAGAACCCCCCTTGGGGACCGGACGGATGGCGCTCCCCGAGATTGGCGCGTACCGGCGCTGTTTGCGGACTGCGGCCTCTTTGGATCGGGCAGACACCGCCCCACTCTACCGTCTCGCTCTGTATAGCGCTGCTCTGGATCTGTTTGCCCCGTCTGTGGGCGGTTGTCCGAGGTCGGAACGAGAGATCACGACAGCCGTGCACTCTTGATCGCGTGGTCCGGTTTTCCTTGGCGCTATGGGCCGTCGGGGATGTCGAAATCATTTGAGTCGGCCATTCCTGGATGAAAACTGATATATCTGATTTGTTACGTCATTCAAAAAGCAAAAACAAAAAAAAAAGGTAAGGAATATATTGAGCAAGAAAGTACTCCAAAATATGTCTGAGCAAGTTTGCTTTTCTTTATTTCTTTTTATAATGCTCGTTTGCGCGTTTTCCAAAGCGTAGCCAACTAAAATCACGTGATACCAGGAACTACATTCTTTTTCTTCTTCATGATGTTGGTTTGCGCATTTTAGAGCTCAGCTCTTAGGCGTTCGTTCCCGTGTTTCGCGGCGTCCCCGCTAAATGTAGCGAAGAAATTGAATTTGTGTGTAAGTCTGCGACATCCCATAATGCAACACTGTGCATTCAGTGTCTCCGATAAATTTAAGCGGTAAAACTGACCTCACGTGACCTCAACATCAATTCCGTTTCCCTGCGAAATTTAGCGGGGAATTGAATTGGTGTTGTGGTCACGTGACGTCAATTTCCCCGCTAAATCTAGGGGAGAAACTGAATTTGTTCATAGATGACGTGACACGAAGTCGTTTGACGTATTTTCCTCGCTAAATTTAGCGAGGAAACTGAATTGGGGTTGAGGTCACGTGGCGTCGATTTTCCAGCTAAATTTAGCGGGGAAACTGAGGGAAGAGGGGAGGGTACGGAAGAGCCTCCTCTTCTCTTCCTGCGTACCCTCCCTTTACGGTATATCGCAAAATCGAAATACCTCAAGGGCTGCGCTCTAATTTCGCATTAGAGATTTGTAAACGTCTCTCAATATGTTTTCAAAGCGTAGCCAGCTAAACCCCTGTTAAACCCTGAACGATTTTTTTTTTTTTTTCGTCTAGATTGCACTGTTGGTTGAAAGGAATAAATGTAGCTTAGTTTTATCAAATTGATGACCTTTGACTGTCGACTGTCGTTGTTAGGGTTTGTCACACTAAACTCGTCTGGGGAAGGCATTTGAGCTTGCGTCTGTTCGCTCAAATGGACACTTCTAGAAATCCACAGCAAGGAATTATGAGACGCCACCGAAAATTAAATCTTTTGTTCGCGTGTAAAAATGAGTGTACCTCGTACTCTCCGGAACGTAATGAATAATAATAATAATAATAATAATAATAATAATAATAATAATAATAATATTCATGAGAAAAGAATTACCAAGTTCAGCTTCGGACCTGGTCAAAGCCGGCAAGGGCTTGTGGGACCAGATCCAGCAAGAGAAGAATGAAAGGGCGAGCTCGCATATTGACACACAGTATGTAAAAATAGAAGAAAAGAAAATTGCACACAAAATTGTCATTGCTCCCGCAGGACGAACAACGGAGTTAGCCGCGGGGCCAGGGGATCAGTCGGAGCACTAAATAAAAGAAACAGCACTCATCGGTGCGCACACACACACACGCACTCACTTGTACGTCCGTATTGAAGAAAGGCGAAGCAGAACGTCGGGACGAACAGACCAAGACTGTAGTTACAATTAGTGTAGGGCACTAAAAAGAAAATGAGCACCAACGAGAAAAAAAAATCACTGGGCAAACTCGCATAGGTCTTAGGGCCTCACGATGATGCAGATAAAACAACAATCTACTTCAGGACAAAATTGAGAAATGAAAAGGAAAATAATATCGCAAACAGAATAGTCAACGTTTCACCGATATCATATAAAGCTCACAGTCACTGTCGCGATACGTCAGAAAATGTTGTTTTTAGAGTTTTCTTTAATTTCTTGTTTGAGGTAATGGAAAACATTGAGTCTGGTAAATCATTGAACACTTTTGGCACATAAAAAGCGCGCGTACTTTCACCATATCGCGTTCTCACTCGTGGTATGTCGAAACGAGAGGTGGCCCTAAGTTCACGCGACGAATCTGATGTGACATTAAATTCGCTCTCCCAGAAGTGGCGCCAGATCACAGTTTGGAGAAAGAGGGAGTGGAATGAGGGCGGTTCAAGCGAACCAAACAAGTTAGCGCTTGACAAAAATGTTGTGTTATACGTGACGTTCTTGAGGATTGCGTTTAGAATTCGGTCAATTCTGGAATGCCAGAAGAGTGGACAGTTAAAAAAATTGTGATCCCGTACCTTAGTATACCGTAGGCCAGAGCGTGCACAACCTTTTCCTGATGGAGAAAGGTAGGAATCTTTTTATGTTGTATAGCATACAAGACACTGACCTCAGCCGTTGACAAAGATGCGTCATATGAGTAGTCCAAGAAAGATCGCAATCAAAGTAAATGCCTAGGTATTTCATCGAACTAACATATTCTATAGGATCACAGTGAGTAAACAAACAACCGGAGTTGTCGAGAAATAGCGGATAGGTCGACCTTATATTCCTTAAGGGATTGCAGAAACATATAAGCTTTGTTTTAGAGACATTTACTCGAAGCTTGTTTACCGAAAACCAGTCCATGACGCTAATTACATCCAGTTGGAGCATTTCCACTGCACGCTGGTACACTAGATGGCGAGAAAGCAAAACAGTCTCATCAGCGTACTGAAAAATTAGTGAATTGGTAATGGATGATGAAATGTCGTTCACAAATATGTTAAATAACAGTGGTGAGAAAATCGAACCCTGAGGGACTTCAGATCATAGGAGGGCCTTTGCACTATGGACATTGCCTACCGCTACAACCTGTGTGCGATTTGTAAGAAAACATTTTAGCAGTGCGTGAAATGGGCCACGAAAGCCCAATCTATACAGCTTGTCTAGGAGGATGTCGTGGTCTACTGTATCAAACGCTTTAGTGACATCGATAAAGAGTGCACACACATACAAGTTGTGTTCGAAAGAAGAGTGAAGGAAGTCTGAAAAGGTTTCTAGAAGATTGGTGGTACCACGACCAGCGACAAAACCGTACTGGTTTGGCGATATTACTGCGTGTTTCTCAAGAAAACTTGACATAACGACAAAAAGATGTTTTTCCAGAATCTGTGAAATACAAGACAGTATAGAGATAGGCCCATGCGAGGAAATCTCGTTTGGTACACCACCCTTAAAAAGTGGAACTACCAGAGCTTGCCGTTGTAGACAATGCCAGAATCCAGAATGTTATTTATCAGAACGAGAAGTACGTCCTTTAACGAGTCATAATTCCGGCATAGGTCACC
This sequence comes from Ixodes persulcatus, assembly GCA_013358835.2. Lineage (NCBI taxonomy): Eukaryota > Metazoa > Arthropoda > Arachnida > Ixodida > Ixodidae > Ixodes > Ixodes persulcatus. The sequence continues at coordinate 502,680 of JABSTQ010011290.1, forward strand.
GACTGTAATGCCATCCACACCGGCGGACCGGAAACGTTTAAACCCAAAAAGATAAGAACGCAAGTGTGGCTCCGTTAAAGGGGTACTCCGGCGATTTTTGAGCTACCTCAACTAACTATATTTTCTGACTCCCCGGCCTTTACCCTTTCCGGTATGCTATTTAGTATCGCGAAATTCATAATAGTTATTGTGAAATCGGGAAATGAAAATGATGCAAAAACCAACATTCAAATATACCCGCACTTTTCAGAGCCATGACGTCAGTGGCGGGCAGGCTTGCCAGTCGAGCAAGCAGTCTAAAAAATAGAATATGCCAATCATTAGTTCCGTGCTGGAGCGCGGGGACTGGAGCGAGCTTCCAAAGCCTTCATTTGACACCATGAAACTGCTTCGAATCAGTTCTGAACAAATTCTACAGTCCAAAAAGTGAACTCCTGCCCTCCACTGACGTCACTTTTTCGTTGTTGCCAGTAGAGACTTTCAGTTTGAAAAACACGGTGAGGACCAAAACTGTAAATTCAATAACTTCGTGAAAAAAAAAATTATTTTGACCTAATATTTGGGATACTATTTTAGCATTGTTGTTTGGCGAGTTTAGCGAAATTTCAAGCAAATCGGAGACCATGAAGAAATCGCCGGAGTACCCCTTTAAAGAAGGAAGAAATGCAGATTCCGAGATTGACAAGGCTGCGGGCAATCGATCCCCAGCACAGTGAGCTGCGACAGCGCCTGCGCCTGCGAAGAAGCGATTGAACTTGTTCACAGTAAGAGTGAGATCAGTGCCGAAATGTTTAATTAGACTATCGGCTACGTTCGTTTTCAGGCAGCCACGAAATTCGTTGATGATGGACCAAGTTTTCCTGACATCAGAACCAGCGTCAGAGATCTTTTTAGCAAAGTAGGACCGCTTCGCTGAACGGATGAGAGCATTTACACGGTTCCTGTGGATCTTACAATCCCGCTTGAAAGCGGCTCAAACTATTCTGGCGGGCTAGTTGTTGTATATAAAACCGTCAGTTGAGAGTTAGCGCCTGTCCTGCCCACTTCTTTGTCTGCCCTTGTCTTAGCGGTATTTGTAATTTAGTTTGAAAGCGGCATTGTTGGGAGAACGCCGACTCTTTCTCCACAGTTGCTCTTTGAGTGCTATGGCCTCAAGTATTTCAGAAGTCACCCAGGGCAGTGTGAGCCTGCGTTTCTTGACATGCACAACCTTCTTTGATTGGCCTCGAAATTTTTGTATAACACTAGTAAAATTTTTATATAAATTTTCGCCGTTGACAGATGACAACAAAGCTGCCCAGTCATAACCGGTAATGAGCCGATCGAACATTTTCAAGTCAAGCTTCTCAAAGCGGTGCCTTGCCTCAGTCACAGGAACTGCCTTAGTAAAGATACATTGACAAGCCACAAAGTAGTGGTCAGCTAGTTTTTGAAGAATTACAGCGGACTGAATGGAAGCATCAGAAGCGCGGACATTAATATGGTCAAGGCATGCAGAAACAAGATTCCCATTTAGCACTTCCTCTCTCGTTGGGCTTTGAATGGTAGATGTTATACCATGATCCGAAAGAAGAGATAAATATTCGCAGACGTGTGATTTGGAACCCTTAAAGGGATACTGAACCGCAGAATTTAGTGTCCATAATAAGTGGCGCACGTTCTTTCCACGAGCCAGCAGCTGCCGGTGTGCGCGAGCACACGCAACGAAAATGACGTCAAAGACCACCATTCATGATTAAGAGGACAGTGAAATGCATGGGCTTCGGGCCAAAGGAGAATAAATACAGGCTTTTCATCTCTACAAGTGAAAGCTACGTGCTTGTGAGACCAATCAATAGCTTACCTTTTACACCAGACACCACTGTGTAGATAAAAAACTTGTCTTTATTTTCCTTTGGCCCGAAGCCCATACATTTCACTGTCATCTTTACCGCGAATGGAGGTCTTTGACGTCATTTTTGTTGCGTGTGCTCGCGCGCACCGGCGGCTGCTGGCTCGTGGAAAGAGCGTGCACCACTTATTATGGACACTAAATTCCTTGGTTTAGTATCCCTTTAAGCGTGTCAATATTGATTTCGCCTACTAACCATACATTCACTTCATTAGTTAGTCCCCCCAAGTGTTCTCTAATAATAATAATCTCTCGAAAACGTGATCTCGATCTTATCACTTAACCGTCATGACAAGTGTTTCCCAGGGCCTCTTCTTTTCGAGCGAAAATTCTCCCGTTCTTTACCCAGACGAATTTATATCCACGTTCCCTTCCGCGCGAGCGAGTAGGCCAGAAAAGTTCCCTGTTAGATGGTGTGAGGTTCTCATTGAAATATACTTTGCCCGGTGTGCCCTCGCTGGCCAAGAGCCTAAGCTTGCCACGTGCCTGCATCCATCGGTCTTTGATGGAAACTGACGCGAATTTCACCAGAATGGTTGGATTCTGATCTCGCTTGGCTGGTATCCTCTGTGTCGACAGCACATCAGATGGTAGGTGTCCTTTGAGACCAAGCTTGTCTGCAAGCCCCACTAAAATAGGAGCAAGTGCCTCGCCGGTAATAATAATAATACTAGTAATAATAATAATAATAATAATAATAATAATAATAATCACAAACTGTAGGGTCTTGTCCAACAAGCCTTTTGTCTGCCTTTGACAGACCCGCCTCACTATCAGGTGAACTACACGCTTAAATAAACATTTATTATTATTATTATTATTATTATTATTATTATTATTATTATTATTATTATTATTATTATTATTATGGAGGTATGCACGTCAACGACATGCATACCTCCATCTCAAACTGCACCATCTATCAATATGCTGATGACACTCTTCTGCTAACGAGTCACCTTTCTTTTCCCATAGCGATGAAAATGCTACAGAAATGCTCCATCGAATTAATGGACTGGTTTGGCAAAAATCTAATCGACATAAACGTCTCAAAAACAAAATTAGTTTGTTTTCACAATCCACTTAAGACTATCGTTTTAGACATTCCTCTTCTGCTCCACACATCACGATGCGGCGCCTGCCACTGTGCTCCCATTCCTTATTCGAACACCGTAAAATACTTAGGTATTCTCTTTGACTCAGACCTTTCGTGGAACTCACATTTCATAAAACTATGCTCCAAATTAAGGAGTGTTTCTTGCTTATTATACAACATCAAGCCCTTCCTGCCATTTCATATCCGAAAAATTATAGCTAACTCGTTAGCATATAGCACAAAAAAGTCAACAGTATCTTAAAAGGAATCCTGCGTCATGTACTTTACAAACCCATGACATCTTGTCCCGATCCTTTTCAAGCCCTCTTCATGCCTAATTTTCAGTCTCTCTTGTTTGAAACGATCGTGCTCACCCACTACTGGAATGACGAATTTAAAACACCCCGTCCAACATCCCGTCAACTACGACTAGACACTCGGTTTTTTGTTCCCACCTGATATACACGTTATGGCAAACACATGCGATGTTACTATGTTCCTCAAACTTTTAACTCGTTACCATCCAACTTTGAAGACCTGACTTCAAAAAAGAAACTAAGGAAAGTTCTACGTCATTATACTTCCTTAAATGAAACCCCTTAAAAGGCCTGTGTTTTTTTTTTGTTTTTTGTTTTTTTTTGGTTGCGGTTTTTCGTCGTGTTTAAGAGACCAAACATCCCTGCTTTTTTTTTTGCAACATTTTTTTCAAATTTTTATTTATGGTGCACATTTTTTTTTGGTTACTTTTTACTTTTTTCTAACTTTGTGAAGTTATTGTGATTTAAAAGGACCGAAGACTGATAGATATGTATATACTAGAGCTAATTGATCACACTGATTTGTGCTCCAGAGTATGTACTGTTCGTATGTAAAACATTTGACATTCTGTGTCGCATGACCAACCTCTGAAACTTTACGAACTTTTCTCAAGACTGTGACAAAGCTGACATTCTTTTTCATTTGTACACTTACTGTTACTGCGACGCTCAAGCTTTTTATGTTCTTTTTTTCACTTGATACCAATGCGATGCTCCAGTTTTTTTTTTTCTGATACTTTTCTTGATGCTACTGCGATGCTTAACTTTTCTGTTCATAACAGTACTTCACTCGATGTCACTTCAACTTGGGTTCTGTCCCACAAGCCCTCGATGGCTTTGACGAACCTGCATTAATTTTGACTAGTCTCAAAGAGGAGCAATACACTTTATTATTATTATTATTATTATTATTATTATTATTATTATTATTATTATTATTATTATTATTATAGCTATCTAGGTCAATCGCTGAATAAATTTCTATGGTTGTCTAATTAAAAGAAGGAAGTGAATAAAAAAAGAATGCAGCATAACTTGCAATCGCTTGTTTCTATTACGGGTCTGGACAGTATAGTTGCTCGGCAAATCGTTAAACGTACACGCTTGTCCTGCATATTAAAACGGTTTATATAGATTTTTGGAATGATGAATTAATTCAGATAGCGCGTATCTGACAAACCTTTCGATTGTTTTGCATACCCTCAAATTAAGCTCTTTTTTTCTTTTCATTGTTTTTATAAACTGATAGCCGCCGTTTTTCTTTTTAGATTTGGCTGTTTAATTATGCTTGTATTTTAGAACATTATGATTCAGTACTGGTAGAGCACCTGGCTTGGTATTAAAAGAAAAGTCGAAAAGTGTTCCATGATCTTTTTTTCGAAATCACAAGACTAGGCTCCAACGTCACGAACAGTCGTTCCCTGATCCGTAGCACACAAAACACATGTACGTCGACGGGGGCCCAGGTGTGTTTCTATTGTTGCAGTGCTGGCTTTGATTTTCTTATATATATATAAGGATTGCCAGCTTGTATCAATAATTTCACCCAGGTGTAGGCGGCAATTTCGCTAGCTTGATCCTTGTTGTTGCCGTTGGTGACGAGCAACCTGTCATCGGAATTGAAGCCCTCGTCTTGGGTGTACACGTTGCAACGCCCGCATCCTGGTATTGAGTGGCTTTCTGGCTCCTGCCTCGGACGCTTCGAGTGGACGCGCTACGCATTCTTGAGAAATAATAACGATAAAAAGAAAACGCGCAAACAACACAAGCAGATCACGCGGTAGCTGAAAGTTCGGAGCAGCAAACTACTACTGTTCTAACATGTCATCGGCAGCACTGCGGCGTGTATAGTTTTTTTTTTTTTTTCTTTCCGCCTCCGTTATGGCCGTGCAAATAGACGCGAGCTACCGTCTGTACTCGAGTACGGTATACTTAGGCAGTCTAGATGTCTGATCCTTATAACCTTAATTATGTGTTTCGCTGGGCTTCTTCGTGCAGCCTTCGACCGGCTCTCCTCCCGTTCCCCGCACGGGTACAGTTAACCCGTTCAAGCGTTTCCTCGAGAGGCTCGAACGACTTGTCATTATTCACGTTGCTGTGGCAGCCTCCCGCGAGTCGTATACTGCTGTCAGGCGAGCGTCACTCGTCGACGATTACGTTTAAAGCGTCTCCCTTTGTTGTGCGGAGAGCCTCAAATCACAAAGCGTTGAGACTCGTGGGTGCGCGGCCTGAATGGCCACTGGGATCTGTGGACCGTATCAGTGTCGATCCTAATGCGCGGTGCGCACATCTCGGTGTATTTGGTATCAATGACCGGGTGGGGTGTGTGCTGGGGCCTGGTCAGGGCATGATGACGGCGTGCCGTTAGTAGCGTTTGCCTCCCCCCCCCCCCCTTTTTTTTTTGTTTACCTTTTTTTTGAACGGGTTAGAATACGTCTTTGTCGTAGTAACTTGTTCTGAACTCCGTGAACTCGTTTCTAAAATGTATTGATCCTGAAGGGGAAAAAAGAATTTAATCATGAGCACGACTGCATCCACTATATACTTCGTTTGACTTTACGATGGACTATACAGCCAAAGCCACCGGCCGCAACTTCCACTCGTGAGTCAGTTAGAAACCACGTGGGTATCGAAGTGGTAACGTGGCGTCAATTTTTCAGTTAAATTTAGCGGGGAAAGTGTGGGAGGAGTGGAGGTTATGGAGGAGGAGGCGGGGAAAAAGGAGGAGGGGAGGGTTCGGAAAACCCAGAGCCATGAATACAGAGAGTTTGGACAATGGGAGGCGGGGGCAGAGCCAGGGCGTGCATCATACGCAGAAAGAGGGCTTGACGTACTCTCTTGGCCAACTATAGTCGGTTGCAAGCTAAGAAAAAACCGGAAATGCCTCTCAGAGGAAAATGTATTCCTACGCCGAGAAACGCCAGCCAATCGTTTTCATGACGTCACGATTCCGTGGACCAATCGCGATCCTTTTGAAAAAAAAAAAGCTCAGCATGGCTGCTGGCCTTAGCAACGCGACGCTAGTTTCTCGTGACAATTATTCTGCTTTTTTTTGCACCGTGTTTTACGCACCACTGGCCGCTGTTCAAAACCCGACCACGCTTGTGCTTCTTGAAGAACCGCTTTGGTGTCGCCGGTAAGGCTGCACCAGGCTGTTTCGTCCAAGAAGAATCAGGGGAATCGCTTTCCGATGTCACCTCTGTGGGATCCATGACGGAAGACAAAGAGAGCGGGGCGCGGTGGTGGTGTCGATGACTTGGGAGGGTGCCGATTTGTCAAACCCGAAAAGTATAATTATTCTTGTTTTCTATTCATCCAACAAAATAAAGGCACACATTTCGTGCGCAAAGCCCACAAAACTAAGTAAATCACTAAATATTTATTATTTGCAGGAACAATAAGTGCTTTGTTATTTATAATTTTGGCGAGAGAAAGGTTAGTTTCGTTTTCGCCGCTTTCCCTTAATCGAAGTCGCTGGAAGACAGTATGTTAGACAGTATCTTGGACAGAAAATGAATTGGGAAGACGGTACATTGGACATGACTTTCTTTCTTTGCTAAACAGCTACTTCGTTGACAAAAACGTATTCTAACTTATTTAAACGTCCTGAATGAATTAAATAAATATTGTAGTAGTTTAAGACACGTTTACTGGAGGAAGAAAAAGCAACGTTGCTAGCGAACTACTTTCTTGACGGCGGAGGCACTTCAGATGGGCGCAATGCGCTTGTGGGTGGAGCTAAAGGATTGTTCTTAGGTTGCATCCATAGAGATCATATACTAACTCTAGAGGAAAAGGTCCGCCATTTTCCCATGCATTCTGGCTGCCGCAAGCGGCGGAGCATGCAGGCAGACCCTCGGGGTCCCAAAGATGGTTACCATGGCAACCGAAGCCTCGCTATCCCCGATCGCACCTCCGGAAAGGGAGTCTCATACCATTTATTCTGCGAAGTTTCGTCGACAGCATTCGATTTCACGAACTTCAACAATCCACGAACTTACCGGTGGAAAGGTATTCACGTTCCTTTCGAAGCTTTCTTTTTGTATAGCGCGCAGATGTACGGCCTCGCGTCAACGCTAAACTAAACCAGATAACCGACTTCGCGGGTGGGGCGCGAGAGGGCGCGGCCGAGGAATACGAAACCGCGCAAGCACCAGATTTCCGAGATTTCGACAGAAGGGAAGTTAATGCAACGTAATGAGTATATTGGTTTTTATAAGCATTAGAATAGCTCAGAATTTAGTTTACAACGTTAAATTATCACTGTTTATATTGCTGAGAGTTTTCAGTCTTCGCGATTACCATTGCGACTGTCGTCCTTCAGCTGGCAACATTGCTTTCTTTTTCTCGTGTTCTGTCGCTCTCTTTCGCGATCTTTCACTCGGGACCCCGGGTGTCGGCGCACGGGATTTGCCACTCCTCCTCACCCACCTTTACCCCCCTGGTTGCATCCGACTATAGAAGCCGAAAAGAATCCCCTAGCGGTGGTAGCGAGAAACACATTTGGTCGTTTTAATAAGCGCGTAATAGTTAAATGTAGTAACCCTTTATAGTTGAAAATAGGGTTCACGTGATGTTTCGTTCATGATCATGCAGAAAGATGTAAGAAACGAATGCGCCGCTCAACTCTGTTTTGCTCGCACAGAGTGCGACCGCTCGGCGTACGGATTATGTCGTTCGTTCCATTAGTCGCACTCTTCCACCATGATTTTGGATGACCGTGATTGAAACATCACGTGCACCATATTTTAAGTCGCCGAGAGAATTACTCCCATGCACTTATCAGGTTTGTTTCTCGCGACCACCGCCAGGGTATTATTTCCGGCTTCTGGTTGGCCACATTCGAATTTCTGACGACGCCCTGGAACACGCCCAGCCCACTTTCGGCCAATGGCGCCTCCTCATTTGTCTCCTATACTTCCCAACGAATGGCCAAACTCTCTACATATACGGCTGTGGGAAAGCCCTCCCCTCCCCGTCCTCTTCCTCTCCTTCTTTTCCATAGCCTCTGTGGGCCCTCCGGTACCCACTGCGCATGCGCTACCGCATAAGACTCGCACATGCGCAGTTCGTGCCGGAGGGCCCATCTATCGAATATACAAAAAGGGTTCCCTAAAACTCTCTGTAATGTCTGCAGGACTGTCTTTCGAGTTAAGGCCCGTTCACACTCTTGCGACCGAGTTCGACCGAGAGAGACCAGACCGGTTTTTAAGCCTCTTGCGATCTCTTAGGACCAGCTCCGTTGCAGTGGAGCTGGTACAGCGGAGCTGGTCCTAAGAGATCGCAAGAGGCTTAAAAACCGGACTGGTCTCTCTCGGGCGAACTCGGTCGCAAGAGTGTGAACGGGCCTTTATGTGTCAGTGGTGTGACCGCGGCGTAACGCGCTCTCTCTTTTTTTTTTTATTTGTCGCGCGAAACAAAGGCTGCATTACGCGACATAAGGATGCTGAACGTGTGGTGTAGCGATGAATGTAACTCGTGGGAGAGCCATTTTTACACCCTTCGAAGTGGGAACAAAATTTGAGTGTGCATGCTGCACTGCCATACCGCCGTCGCGCTGTAACCTCGCGCCGTGTGGTTTCGCTTAATTAAGGCTCCTTCGGACATTCGCACTTTTAGTAGGACCGTTTGCTTTACGACCGCTTGCGACAGGATTACGACGAGATGCCACTATGCCTTATCACGGCAATCGAGTGCGTGCAGGCCAATAAAAAGTTTTCGGAGGTCGTTTCCGCCGTCCGGCGACGCTCTCCGCAACCCGCTGCGGAATCCGGAACGCGGCAGCCGACGCAAGCGGGGAGCGTAGCACAAGGGAACAAAGGTGGGCCACGAAAATTGCCGCAATGTGTCAGTACTCAGCAGTGGAACGCAACCCAATCAACACAGACGTCCGAACCAGTCTCTAGACTCGCTTCTACGGAGTTTTCCTCCTGCGCTTGGTTCGGAGGAGACGCAGACGACCAAGGTCGGGGCCAGAAAATTGAATAGCTCCCGTGCTCGGGGTTCTTTCCGTCCCATGAGCGGCGAAATTGCGGTGGCCTGTGCGTAATCGAGCGCAGCGTCGCCCGCGCTGCCTCTCGGGCGGAGGAACGGCGGCGTTGCATGCCGCGCCGTCCGCGCACCTCACAATCCCTTATTTTGCTCTTGTCTGCGCCGACGGGCGGAATGATTCCGCCGCCTAATCCCTCTTGGAACCAAAGGAAGCGAGCCAGAAAACGAAGGGAAAAAAAAAAAGGGGGGGATTAACGGTTAATTGGCGGGATTAGAAGCACCCCTCAGGCTCGCAGTGTGGGACGTTGTTGTTCCGCGCCGTGCTGCAGTTCCGCTCGACCTGGGCTCGTCGCGGGCACTTCTTTCTTCACTTTAAATAGGGATCCGATTTGGGGATGAAGGCGAGTTTGTGTAATGGAATTGGGACTCTCTCTCTTTCCGTCCTCTCTCGAGTGTTTTCCCCGAATCCCCTCGTCACGAAATTCCCCTTTCTTCTGTTTGGGGTTGGAGCGCGCCAGGCCGTCTCGCGGATTCCAGGAGCGTTTTGTGATGCGGGGCTTTAGAGCTTAGGGCGTCCTCTCTTCTCTTTTCTCGCGTCTTACGTGATTGTTTCCCCTTTATTATGGTGAAGAAAACGCTGAACAAAAGATTTGTTTACAGTCTTTTTTTATCTCTTCCTTACTCTCGCCGTGCCGATATTGCGTCTTGGCTCCTTGATTAACCCCGTGACTTCAAATAAAATGAGAAAGAGAACGTGAAAGACAGCGGATGGTGGTGAACCCTCTTCGTAAGATAGTTGTTCATGTTCGGCAATTTCAGCTCGTCTCAAGCCCTCCTCAAAATCAAAGTCGTCGTTTGTTGAGATTGTTTTTGTGGGATGCTGATAATTAACATCAGAGAAACGAACGCTTAAGGAAATTCGACTTTTTTTGTTCGTGTTTCCCAACTGCAAAAAGAATCTGGATATATTTTTAGATGCGTGTTTTTAATACTCTTTGTCTGAAAGTATATATATATAATATATATATATATATATATATATATATATATATATACTATCTAATATATATATATATATAACGATAATTAACTTTAAACTTCAGCAGAAACAAAAGGTTTGCGTAAAATCGTTCGTGCCTCACTTTTTATCTTTTTTTTTTTTTAAGAATCACACTACTGTTGATGCAGTCGGCTGAGTGTCGTAGGATGTCCTCTGGTAACAGAAAATGCGAAGCGGGCTCGTACTTCCTCATCAAGCCGCTTCTCAAGGCTGTGGGTCTGTAGTTTGTATTTTGCTTCGTCTGTATGTTTTGGCTGTGTTGCTACAGCAGTTTTCGTCCACTTATAGTTAGGAGGCGCCGATGCAATCTGGAAGGCAAGCCTGTTCCACTGGTGTACGAGCAATTTAAAGCCCTTCACGGACGCATAACTCTACATATCTATCGGCTTTGGGAGGGTTCTATAAACAAATATCCCTCGGGAACGCGGCCCACTCGAAAGTCCCTAATTTCCACTCGTCGCACTCGTCAAGCAGCGAGAGTTTGGGCCATCTCAGCTGTCCGCTCCGCTTTCACTTTTGATCGTCCCTTGCATGACTTTTACAGCTTTATCCCTTCATCCTTTCAGGTTAGAGGGGAGTAACCCTGTTCGCTGACAAGCATCGCTGATCTTGACCGATGGCTCCGCTTGCATACAACGCTTGTGTATGTCGATTTGTTTTTTTTTTTTTGTTTGTTTTTTTCACGATGTTGCGAAATTTTGTTAGGGATTAAGTAGGCATTGTACAACTTCGATGGCGTTTCACATCTTTCTTGATTACAAGAAAAAAAAAAAGAGCACTCCTGTGTTAATTTGCAGTACAGTCAGCGGGATAGACGCGACACGTTACGACGAAGTAGCGTGCGTAACATAATGGACATCTAAACATTTTGTTCCAAACGTTTTTTTTTTTTTTTTTTTTTTTCAGAGCGCGAGCCCTGACAGTGCTATGGCGGCATTTTGTTATCGGCTGTTCTTTTCCAATTTGTTTTTTCCAGAGAGCGCGTGCAGTTGGCGTCGAGTACTTAAATGAACCCAGGTTCGAATCCCGCCGGCGATCTTTTTCAACGATTTGGCAACATCGACGACGGGCACCCTACGCCCTACTACGCCACATGACCAGCAACTACAGCATCAAGAACGGGCGCCATTTCCAGATGTGGGAAAGGCCCATAATGGCTATCGCTGTAAAACGGCACTTTTGGATCATCTACAAGGTGCATCTCAACTGCTCACACTATAAACTCAACACGGGTGCGGTTGCCGACT
>JABSTQ010011291.1:0-349785 GCA_013358835.2 Ixodes persulcatus
CAAATTACTTTCGAACTTTAGTGGTACGTTCGCTTATCAACAAACATTCCTGCACAAAAGAGATAAGATGTTGGAAGACCAGTTAATATTTGCAAAGAGGGGGAAGCATGTGGCGTAGGCAGGGGGTGGGGGGAGGGGTTTGGAGGGTCCGAAACCCTCTAAAATTTTTACGAGCCCCCGCTGCAACAACCTTGCTACGAGGCGCGGGGAGCGGACAGACACGTCGCAAGTGAGGCCCAGTAAATGCGGGATTAGCGCCGAAGACTGGCATTTCTTTGTGTCCCGAAGCTCAAGAAGACGACGTATTAAAAAAAGGGTTTGTCCCCGCCTCTCCCCAACGCAGGAACTCTCGCCCACGACCGGAGGTGTACACACTGCAGCCTCACCCAAATTAGACAACAAAATGCAGCACCCGCTGTGAAGCAGATCTGGTGTTCCCGTAATTTCTGCGGTGCTTGACGGATCGCGTGCTCAAGGGAAAAGCAAAGCTGACCTCTTTGCGTTGCCTTTCCTCCCAAAACTCAGAATATGCAGGTCTTTCAAGGTTCGAAGATCGTTCGAGAAACTTAATAATTCCCCAAAAGCTTTCGCAAAAAAAAAAAAATAAATGCTGAATTGGGAAGTACTTTAAGAGCATGGTACTTAAAGTACTATTTCAAGTACGACTAGAAAACTTGTACTTTACTTGAAGTACATTCTCAGAGCATGTACTTATGATTAGCATTTTTTCTGGTAATTTCTGAAGAAAGTAAGATTCCCGACTTTAAAGTACATATCCCAAATTTAGAAACAAACAATGGCGTATCGTCATGTGAAAACGCGGTATCGTCTTTGGAGACGTCATCTGGTAATTTCTCTGAGTCAAGTAATGGCGACTATAATACCGATACAAATAAGTGCCCTATAAGTGTTAACCAGTTCGTCAGCGAGAATAAAATAACGACTCCGTGGCGGCTTGGCTTTATCCAATATTTGCCGCCAGTTCTGAAAAAAAAAAAAAAAAACTGATACGGTATGAAAGGGCGCCATAAAAGATTGTGTTAAAGAGTATTTGTAATTCACTTTAAACGTATGATAGTACTTTACTTCAAGTACTTTTTAGATGTACTTTACGCAACACTGTAAACAAGCAAGCACTGTCTGCCAAATCAAGCTCAGGCAGCGCTAAACCTCAAAGTAGAAATGATGCATCCGTAGCACATCATTGACCAAAAAACAAAAAGTAGAAAACAATTGATCAGACAGAAGCGAAAGCAGCTATTAAAGCATTTATGTGAAAACTCAAGCCGCTTTATATTTGGCTGGCAGAATTTCGTTAACGAATCGAAACATTTAAGTGCATTCTTGTTACTATAAAAAATATAAAAGTAACTTAAAAAGTAATTCGCTACTTTGTTACGGTAGTTAATAATTTACTCAAATACTTTCTATTTGAGTACCTTCTACTCAACTCAAATTACTTTTGAGGCCAATACTCAGTAACTTAACTTAATTGCTTTAGTAACTAATTGTACATGTCTGCTGGGACAAGAGTTGCCCGAATAAACACAGATGTCAGAGATTACTCTTTTCTTGTTCCCACTAAAAGGACTGCCGTGATCAAAAAAGTGAAAAAAAAAACGTTTCTAATATTATTTTTTGTTATTTTCTTCGCCCTTATCGGCCAACTGTGACATAATGAAAGGGGGGAGTAGGTGGCGAGCTTTAAATCCTATGCGGGGGGGGGGGGGGGGGGGGGGGGGGGCGGGGGGTTGGAAGCGTTGTGAGAGAGGTTGGGGAGAAAGAGAGGGCAAATAGTGTATGTGCACTGGGTGTTTTTGTGACTGGCTCAATCTATGCGCGGGATGTCAGGTGTGAAGGCAAAGCCAAAGCCGGCAGTGACTGGGCGGCCTCTGACGCAACCTCTTCTGTGTGTGGGGTGGTGAGACTGTGTTGTGGTCCGCCAATCGGTTGTGTTGACGACTTGGTGTGAATTTGGTGTAGCGCAAGTTCCAGGGACTCCGGAAGTAGATTTTGAGGGGGGGGGGGGCTGAAGTCAAACATTTTGTTTTATATATTTTAATATAGGAAACAATGGCTGCAGCCGAATTTCTGTTGTTTTATTTTTACTTATTGTTTACTAAAAAAATAAATATTACTCGCACGAAGTTCCTTACTTAGCATGTACAATCACTTTTCCTTCCTGCTTTATAACAACAGCAGGTAGTTTTAGTGGCTTGTACGCCTTGCGTACGCAATACAGTTGCGGGTCGGAAATGCATACGCGTAGAGCGCAATATTGCGTGTTGCGCATGCACCTTCGACCCTCAAACCTTTCACGTACGATCCACTAGAACTCAATTAATGTCGAGAGTTGGGCTAGTTGGTATTCGTGATCATAATGTAAAAACAGCGCAAACAAACAAGGACGAAGGAGAAGAAACACGCCGACGGACAAGCGCTGACTCGCAACTGAAACTTTATTACTTGAAAAAGCAAAAAGAAAATAGATAAAACACACACACCAGGAAGACCCCAAATCAGCACTCTCACTCAGACAAGCACGTGTTAGCCTCTTCCCCTATCAGCACCATCACATCACCGCGTGGCCAACTTTCACCCTCTCGCGCATGAATTCAAATTCTTTTTGTGAAAGCGTTATTGAGGCCTCACTCACACACCGATCCCCCAGAGTGACAATGTGAAAGGCCTCGAGCACTTCTCTCGCCAATCTATCTTTGTTTCGTCCTAATACTGCAGTGTCAGAGAAGGACGTCGGTTTACACTTGCATACGTTGCAGTGCAACGAGAGGTGCCCTCCAACCGTGGCACTAAGGAAGTAGTTATGCTCTCTAAGCCGATCGTTTACACGTCGTCCTGTCCGCCCGACGTAACACTTATTACACGAGAGGGGGATCTTATAAACAACCCCCTCACAGCATCTCGCGAACGGTTTCGCATGTTTCTTTCTGCACTCTCGTTTTGGGTGCCCTTCCGCTCTTGCTTCAATCCAGACCTGTTTAAGTCTGAGGGGGCTGAAAACACCACCGGTATGTATATCGGCTTCCGACCTTCTTTGGGAGATCTTGTGGATATACGGGATCACTACAGGCCTTTCTTTTCTACGCTGGGCTTAGCGCTTGTCTCGTGTTTCTTCTCCTTCGTCCGTGTTGGTTGGCGCTGTTTTTACATTATGATCACTAGAACTTTCTAATATCGCGAAAACGCTTATGCATAGTGCTTCGGACAATTTTAGAATCCCTACAAGGATACACAGCATTGCAAAATTGAGTTTTCGTAGAGTCACGTTTATTATTCTTCAAATGTTCATCCAAAAAGACATCCACGCTGTGAAATGAACGAGTAAGCCAGCAGAATTACATATGCACAATGACATCTTAATATATATTTAGAAAATGTGCACAAAAGCGTGATGAAGGAAACAGATCCATGTATAGGCCCCAAGGCCACGTGAGTTGATTGTCTCAAGGAAGACCAAAAATCGCCATTCGCTCAGCAGTCCTCGAGACAAATTCCTCGACGACGTCGTCCAGGTTGAGCTCGGCGGTTCTTCCTTTTTGAATGTGCAAAATAAAGAGGTGTGTTAGCCTCTCTGACTCATGCGGCTGCGTAGATACGTTTTAATTCGGTGTGAGGCACTTAACGGGCTTTCCCCCAGAAGCGACAGGTGCAGGCACAGAATGAAGACGTTTCGTATATTTTACGACTTAGTTCAGGAGATCACGAATTTCGTCGGATTTTGCCTGTAGTGTCCTCAATATGGCGTCAATTGTGAGGGAATCAAGATTGCATCAAAAAGCCGGCAAAAGTAAAAGCTGCGCAGAGAGTCGGGCCAGATCAAAATCACACCCATGCACTCCTATGGCCTCTTCCCCGGCGGCGTTGCTCAAGGTGCTCTCTAGTTTTACTAGCTGCTTCATACCAGGCTGCTAAAACCGCCATTAAGTTTCACTCATAATGCAGTCTACAGCCGCAAAATACTTCTTCTGTAACGCTAGCTGCCTTGCAATCAACTACAACTGGCGAATAAGGTGTGTTCTCATTTCAAACCTTTTTGGCGGTTTTGTCGGCTTTGCGCTGCAGTGCGAGGGTCCTTCAAACCGAGTTGCATTGCAGTTGAGCTCGTGCAGTCCCACAACTCTACAAACGCGACTTCAGTCCGCAGACGGGACATTGCCTCGCAGAGAGTCTCTGCACGCTCTTTGATACATGCGGCGCGAACGTTGAACGTTGCAGTACCCTTGCAAGTTCTTCGCATGGGCCGATTCCTAGCAGCGTTTCAAACCTTTCAAAAGCCTCTCATAGCCCTTCAAAATGGCCCTGCTGTTGTCTGCAATCGAATATTCTCCTTGTAGCAGCTCGTTCAGTGTCTCCTGAACTCTAGCATAGTTTTTAGCGAACCTTTTCATTGACTTCATTCTGACAGTCCACCTTGTTGGGCAAAGCGGAAGAAGGTTATTTGGCGTTGATCCGGCCTCTTCCGCCGCCTCGCGGACTGGAGGAATTACAATAGGTGAATAAATAGCTTGGCGTTTTCTTCGAAGTCGGAGTGGGGGGGCTCAGCCCCATCCTGAAAAATCTTAAAGGGAGGAAGGGCTCTGCCCCCCACCCCCCCCCCCCCCCCTGGTTCTGGGGTCCCTGAGCGCAACTGCACTGTCCAAAAGCGAATGTCAGACTCTCTTCTCCCGACCCAGGTCCCCAACCTCTTCAGAGGGTGATCACCACCACTCATGGCCGGATTTATTCGGTGAATCGTCCGTACGTTCGCCCTAGTCGGCCCCGTTCCCAGGCCGACTAGAGCGAACAGGCGCGCTCTTTTACGGCCCTCAAATGAGGGGTTGTTTTCTCCCACCCATTGCAGCTCGATATGGTGGCTGAGACCCCACCCTTCCTGCACGCTTTAACTCGTCCTGAGGTGAGGAGGCATCCCATGCTTCTCAATATTGGGCCGTCAGCTTTCTGCCTTTGATAGCATCTCGGCACACGCGCAGCCAAAGCCCGGCGGCCTCAATGCTTGTATGGGCGTACTGCGCTGGCTGAATTTCTCATCTGCCAAGGACACATCAGACGCCCCGCTTCTCAAACATTATGTTCCAATGCGAGCGTTGTATTTAGTCTATATGCAGGTAACTTATCATCAACGTGTATTTTTAAATATGCTCACTGACGAACTGGTATTCCTATTTATATAAACCCTTGCTCGTATAAAAACAAAACAAGACTCCCAAATCACCTTTTTAATGATAAGTACATCACCGACACTCGAAACCATGAAGTTCAGTACTGTTATATAAAAAAAGAAAGCGTGTTTTTTTGTTGTTGTTTTTTTTTTGCGTCACGTTTTTTATATGGGAGGCTACTTTCAAGATGGCTACCACTTCAAACTGTATCCCCCCGAGGACTTCAAATGAATGTACGCCCCTGGACGTACGTGCTTGAGCACGTAGTGCGTGCCCACATGGTCTCATACCAGAACCTTCTGAACGGCGATTTTCTAAAATGGTCCATTAGTTTTCAATAATTTTATTACCTCTGCCTCTGAGCTCAGCCCAAGTTTAGCGGCCTCCCGACCTCTCGGAGCACGCACCTGAAGTGATGAAGTTCGCAGGCACCGCAAGGCCGAGCGCGACGCTGCGGCACTCGAGCAAAACGCCATTTTTCGCACACATCCGACAGAGGGCGGTGCTTCTGTGGGAAGATCCGCCCCCATGGGCGTGGCTTCGGTAAGAGGGCGGAGCTCAACGCAAGCTCCTCCCTCAAACAGGATCTCGCTCACGCCCAAGAGCGAGCAACTTTTTTTTGCTTATTCTCGCTTTAGTTTTTGCATAAACTCCGTGTTGTATGCGTGTATTGTGTGTGCGTGTCTGTGCGTGTATGTTTTGCATTGGAAAATTGACGGGAGGTTGTCTCTGCAGCGCTCGCTGCGCTTCCCGCAGTTCTGTTTTTGGGGGCTTCACCTCAGCCACCCCCCTTTTATTTTTGTACTTTTTATCCCTTGTTTTGGACGCCTTGGGTTTTTGACAGGTTTAAAAGGAAAGGACAACATAACGAGAGAAATCAGTCGTGGTTTCTTTTTTTTTTTTTGTGAGTGTGTGCCGGTGTTATTTTCAGCGGGCTCACTGGCGCATCTCTCCTCCCTCTGCGAAGCGCTCGGAAATAGAACGCACGCTCGTTGGCGAATTTTATGCAAACTCCAAATTTTTTTTGCAAGCTGGGTCGGAACCACTCGTACCAGTCACACCATGGCTGGAAACCGAAAATACCGACAAACAGAACAAAAAAAGAAAAAGATCTCAAAAGGAAGGCTTAAAACGCCTGTCGGTTGGCTCGCATGTCGGGGTAATAAATGAGCCTGCCTCCAGGAATGTCGTCGACTCTGCCGCAGAAGACGACGCCGCGCTCCAGCTTTCGGAAATCTTAAGCAGTCTGGAAGAAAAAAAAAAACGTACGAGGAAACATTTTCATAAAACAAAAAAAAAGTGTAAGAAAAAAAAAGAAGAAACCCGAGGGTAAGCGCATGCGTGCAATGAGATTTGAACGCTAATTTAACTGAACTGGCGCCGAAAGCCGGGAGTTGTGCAACGGACGTAAATTTCGAGCTTCCTTTCCGAAGAAAAATTTAAAAACAAACTCTAGAATAACTTTTTTTTTTGTCGACCCGCATGCCGCGATTTGGGAGTTAAAAAAAAAATCTGAGTTGGCTTAGCGGTTCACAATTTCACATGAGGACAGGGGGATGCCTATTCCAGTTCTCACGGGTGCCAGCATGCCTGCTATTGTGATCCTAAATAATTGCGAAATTATACTTATTTTACGTATACGAGCTGATGGGACCGGTCAAACATGCGTCTAAAGCTCATAATCATGGCATAGCCTCCTATATACGATTGCAAGCAGGGCATTCTGGCCGCCGCCATTTCTTTGCTCGTGCGGTCAAGTGCGTGCGCTTACAAGCCTGCCAATGCTACGTTCACGCGCACGCTGCACACATGCTTGCACGCATGGGGCACCAGTGACGCGCCATGCTTGCAATTGTCTATATACTGACAAAGTCTGGCAGATCGCCACGAGAAGCGGCCGCCGAAATAGAAAAGGTGGAGCGGCAGACAACGGATGAGTGGAGAGCCACGTGACTGGCGCCCCGCTGCGGCGAGACGCCAAAACACACTTCTCCCGAGCGAACAAGCGTGTTTCGGGTCCTCGCCTCTGCAAAAGCTGCGCGCTGACGTCAAAGTTCCCCAAGGATTGGCTCTTTGATGCTTTGTGCTACCAGACCCTCGCGCTTCAAATCTGCGACCGGGCACTCTATGGCTCCGTTGGTGAACTGCGAGGTTTTGGAGTATAGAGGAGGCTATGATCATGGTGTTCGTCGTGTTTCTGTACGCGTTCTATCATCGCTGAAGCAATAACAAAGAAAAAAGGCCTAGTGACCTGCACTTTTGAAGCTCCTCGATTGGTCCAAGCCCAGGGCGCCGCCGGTGAACTCCGGCCGTGGCGCCACCCCCCCCCCCCCTCCCCTCCCCCTTTCTTTTTTATATGCCCTTTCTACTAGGTACGACATCACGTTGTTAGTAAACATGTGAGCAGTGACTCAACACGAGCGTTTTCTCAGACAAGAACCGCGTTCCAAAAACAAACGGGAATCGAGCATACCGTGTTTACTCGAGGAATGGTTGCACCTCTATACGAACAAGGCCCCTGTGTCTACATTCCGTACTGCACACATACAGCCAATCACCGCGTTCTGTATAAAAAACGCAGCGAATACTGAGGTCGAGAACAAGGTTCTTTAAAAATGCGATCAGAGCAGATAGCAATTTCGCGCGAAGACGTAATCGCTGTCCCTTAAATCACCGTCCTTTTTCCCGCCGATTACGTTGATTCGCCATCCCCGTTCTCCGCGGGAAAGAAGACCCACAGGCCTAGTTCATAAGAAGCGCGACTATGACTCGAGCAAATATATATTCGCCGGACGCCATATTTGAGAGCGCTGTTTAGAGCGCTTGCTCGGAACGAGCTATCATTAGCAGACCGATAAGTCCGGCAATATCTATGGTGTGGAATGCACATTGCAAAAGGACTGCGGAGGCTCGCCATCAGCACGCAGCTATGGCCGCAAGTGCAGGGGCGGATGCAAGGGAGGGGGGGGGGCATTTCTTGGAGGGCAATTTGCCGTGGGTGGACCCCCCGGTGCACAAGAAAGAATGGGATAACAGTATCCTTACAAATTTTCCGCCCCAAAACCGATTAACACGACCTTCCCCTGAAATAACTTCGCATGCTGCTCCTAAAGTACACAAATGCGGTTAATTTCACTTATATTTCGAGCCTCTTCAGCCTTTTTCTACGCGCAAAGGCGGACTTTAATTTTTGAAGCGAGGACGTACTTACGGCAGCCATTGGCTGGAACGCTAGGTACCTTTAGTTTATCGTCCCTATAGACCCTTTCTTCAAGGGCGCCGCCATCTTGAATTGTCGTCACCTTCCAGTATGGGCGAAAACATTGTTTTGCCGTTGCCGCGCCAGTAGAAGACACTTAGGATATAAGCATAACCGTCACACATTATCGTTTTGCCTCCCCTTATTTTTGTACTAGTTACAGGTTGAAACTTTTAGTATTTTTTCGTCGCCCATACCGGATACGCCTATTAGGTGGCTGGGGACGAGAGTACACAGAAAAGGTCTATACGGGGTCGGTCACGTGACCTCAAAATCCCTCTTGCGGGTGAGCTAACCGCGGGAGCGATACCTTCATTGATCAGCAAACCGGACTGGGATCCACATGGTGGGTTCGAGTATATAGAACACTACAGAAACCATTAATGGTTCTACATCAGTTGGCACAGGTGCAATTAGTTGTAAGATTCACCAAAATGCGAAACGCAAAACTAGTGAAATATGCAGCGCTCAGAAGGATGCAGAGCTGGGCATTAAAAAGGAGGGGGGGAGGGGGGCAGTTGCTCCGGGTGTAACCGCCTCCGGGTGCCGCTGACCCCATATATATAGTGACGCCACTGGAAGGCTGTGTCGAATATAGCGCCAATAAGTGGGCTACGTGAGAGTTTAGTGACGTTATGCTAATGGCATTGGCAGAGTGATGTCATTGCCGTTCAGAGGCAGGACTGTCTGAACAAAGTTCACGTGACTGCTTTTCGTGCTTCGTAGCACGTGGTCGGAAGCACCGGTAAATCGTCGGAAGCACACGTATCTGTGAATCGTTGACATTCTCATGTCTGGATGCAGGTTCTCGGCTTCCTAAAACCGGGGTCGCAAGCTGCTTATACACTATACAAAAGACAGTCTGCAAACACGAGTCACCGCAATATCCTCGGTTCGAATTCCGCGTGCCCAAGTTTCTCCTTGATCCCATTGCCATGCGGTATTCGAAGCACGGATCTCGCGGTGACGGGCGTTCGAATCTTTATGCAGACTGTCTTTTATATATGATCTATAAGCAGTGTGACCCCGGCTCTAAAGGGGGGGCTCAGGCGATAATTTTAACTTTTTTAACTATACATATTTTCTGAAAGAGTGCAATAAATTGAGCTTATAGACCAGGAAATAACTTTCACAAAAAAATTTTAAAATAAATTTTATTTTGGAACTTACGACAAAACGGAAACCGAAACTAACTTGCAACTTCACGTGTCCACCATCGTGTTGGGACGTCAGATGTTGTATAAACATGAGTACATGGGTATAGTTTCAGTCTATTTCGCCCAGCGTCGGAAAGCAGTCAAAGGATCGTCGTCATCGTCCGCGGGAAATGATGAACACGATTCATCAAGCTTGTCCGGGTCAAGCAATGGCCAGTATAGATGTTTCAAGATTTTCAGAACGAAATTGCAGATGATCCGCCGTTCGCATGTGATCTGCCGGCTTCGCCTTCAAGAAGACCACGCCTGGCGTGGCGGTTGTACTCGAGATCCGCCGACATGCCGCTTCAGAAGCGAATGTTTTGGAAGGTTTTGTTTGCTAGCACAATGCAAACTGCTTCTCTTTTCTTTTTAGCACGACGCGGAGGCTGGGAGCCTGCGCTTCGGACTGTTCGGACCCATTTCTGTCGCAGAGGCTTCTTGACAGGAAACCGATAAGATATGTCACTCCGCTGCATTTCTTTGATCTGTTATTATTACACCCCCAGTAAAGCACTAATCCCCCCGCCCCCCCCCCCCCCCCTCCCCCATTGCAGGTCTACGGTTATACCTGAAAAATACGATGCACGCAGCAAGTGAAACGTCATCCTTGATTTAGTCACACTTGACGAAGAAACGGAATGCGTTTCAAAACGTTGCGTTGTACTTTTTGAGTGCTTTGGTTGGAGCTCATTCCTTATAACTATAAAGTGAAACGTCGTGCTCATCGCCGATGCCCGCGCCTCATTTTTCTGGTATAATCTGCCCATTTCCAGGCGTGTTCTGCCGGAATGTGAACTCACACACTTTTCAAAGGGCATGCTTTACCCACAGCGTGTCCCCCCAAAATATAGTAGTTTTTTTGTTTTTGTTTTTGTTTTTCTAAATAAAGTACGCATTGCCGAACGTTCATTTTCTGCCCAAATGGCTGACAAGGCCTAATGCAAGTTTCGCCGCTTTGCACTCGAAACACCAGCTACGGGTCACTTTGTCAGTGAGATCGAGCAATTACGCTCTCTAAAGTCGCAGCCACAAAGCTCATACATCTCACAAAAGACACATTGTTCGCTGCAGACGTGAAGACAGAACAGACCCTTTTGCAAAGTTCATCGAGCAACGTTAGCGGTTGCCATTTCTTAGGCTAGGTGGCGCAAGCTACCGCCCGTTGCAAAGGATATAGCCATTGACATCCATCCATCCATCCATCCACTGGACACGAAGCTTGTGACCGGATCTGAGTTCTCGCCGAACGCTGACGCGGCAGTCGTTTTCGATTCGAGCTGAGCCGAGTGCATTCCGAACACTGACGCAATCCTCGTGCCCAATACATGCTCCAGTACGTGCCGATACAATGGCGGACTGGGATAACTGGCGCAGCAGCTAATAGATGGCGCCCACTTTTAAAACGGGTCTATATGTGACAAAAATAATCCTTGAAGAAGGGGAACAAGAGGGACAAAGGACAAACACAAATCTCCAAAGTGGAGAGGTCCCGGGTTCGATACCCGGACCAGGCGGATTTTTTCGTTCGGGCATAGTCACCTAACTGGTTTTGGAGATTTGTGTTTGTTTTTTGTCCCCCTTGTTCCCCTTCTCCAGGGATTATTTACGTTATTCTTGTCCAGCTCAAGTTCGTCTGCTTCTTGCACATGGGTTGCGACGATGTCACTGAACGCCGAGCTCTTATTCGCTGATTGAAAAAATAGTGGGTAGACCTGGAGGCATCTAGCATTGAGGTCACTATCCTTTCGTCAAAGCGAGTCAGAACTTGGCGCCGTTCTGACGTCATTGCAACTCCCGCGTAAGAAGCAGCTGGACGACTTGCTCTCCGTATTATCTGAGGAACACCACAAGCATATTTGTCAGGAATGACAATGATGAGGCGGCTAATAACTGGAGAAACTAAAAGTTTAATGGGGCGAACATGTGCACAAAACAAAACAGAAGAAAGTTAGCGTCGCAGGCGTCAATGTCTGCGACACGGAAGGATCGTCGAGCGCTGCATGGGGCGAGATTGACTCTGGCTCGCCACGCGGAGCACCTTTTGTACCCACGTGGTTTTCTGGAACATTCGGCGTAGAACGTTCGGCGCGTAGAACATTCGTAGCTCGATCCGAAGACAAGGTTCTCGAACTTAGGACAACGCCACGTTGAAAGAATATAAAAAAGAAGAGTCCGCTCCCTGGAATCGACCCTGGAGCCTCCGCGCGACAGTCCGGTAACCATTCGGCCACGCAGGCGCTTGCACGGCGACGTGCGTGGCAATATTTGCTTCATACACGATATATGCTTTCAACATGTCTGCATACTGTTTCTGTAATATCCAGGACCGCTATACAAAGAAGAGACACGCTTCAGATAGTTGCAGACTGTTTTTGTGTGCAGTCAGAGTCCCCCCTTAGCCGTCAGCTTCCGTTTCAGGATCTCTGCAGCGCAGTCAACGGTTGGATCATCCGACCATAGACAAAAGGGGCTCATCGAGCATTTCAGCCGTCTCCCGCAGCACAGATAGCGTTACGGCGGAGGGAGCGGAAGAGCGGCAGCTCCACGAGCCAAACGGTTGCACCAGGCTTCGGTCGGCCTCCTCGATGCCCCGGGATCGCTCGCTGGCGCCAGCGGAGCGAGCGGTGCGGCAACATCGGGCACCGTGACTAATTGGAGCCCGCAGTCTGGGCCTGCGTGGCTATGCGCAAGGCCCGCACCTGTTGCCCGGCCTCAGACGCGCCGCGGTTCCGAGTGACGCGTCGCCGACGGCTGTCATTCACCGGGGCACGTCATGGCGGGGCCCTGGAGGAACCCGAGCAGCCGGGGCCGCCTTGGCCCGGGGACACGTCGTCGGCAGTCGCTGCGGGGACCGATGACGGGCGTCGGCGCGCCTTTGAAGAACATCCCCACTTTCTTTTCGAAGAAACGACGTCTCGAACTCTTTTTTTTTTTTTTTTGTTTTTAAACTGGCGGTACGCCGAATGACCTTTTCGGGACGGCGCGTGTATCACTGGGAAGCGTGCTAACCCCCCCCCCCCCCCTTCCCGCCTCTTCGCGGCGACAGTCTGCGGCTGCTCATTACAAAACTATTAAACTTTGGCTAGCATACGGCGTTTGGAAAATCGGCGTTCGTTGCCATGGTGACGGCGATGAAAGCAGACGGCCTTTAAGCTGCGGAAGAACACTTCAATCATTAAAAACTAGACGGAGAATAGCGCGGCTAAAGTTTTTATTTGCATTGTATAATAAGCACTTAAACATTGAACCTGAACTATATTCAAATGAGACATATAAGCGATCGCGCAGGTTAAATCACAACAATCCAACCGTATAATAGTAGGATAGTCGTTTTTAAATATTCATTCTTTGTGCAAACAATTGAAGAGTGGAACCAACTCCCAGATTATGTCATTAACTCTGCAAATATGTCCCAATTCGAGTCTTCTTTAGAAAAGATATTTATCCAGCAATAAATAAAAAGGGGCGTTTTTCCTTTTTTTTTCTTTTTCTCTTCTTTTTACAAAGTGTAGCGATATGTTCATGTTGTCCTCAATTAAAAATTGTATAACAGTCTTCTTCCATTATGTACATATGTATATAGTTCAAATTTTTGATATGACTGTATATATATTGTTGTTACCTTCCTGTAATAGCCTTCAAGTGAAGGCTGACAGTATTCTTAAATAATAAAATAAATTAATAAATACACTTCCACAGACCCAAAGTCTGAACCCGGCTCGAAGTAATCGTAGGCCTCGAGAGGTACGCCTGCACCGTGTCGGCCGTCAACTGGCTTGGCGAAAAAAACTAAATAAATGACGACGTGAGCCGTCGACGTCGGCGGCAGCAACTTAGCGTTGGAACTGCACCAGGTCTTGTTTACGGAGTACGGATCGTCGAAGGCAACGCCGTCGACTCACAGTTTGTCTCGATACCGCAACCGTTCAGGCTCGGGTAGCGAGCTCAAATAGTCGGGCATAACGTACGACATACGTTGGCAGAAAATACGACGCAAAAATAAAGCCAGAAGCGTCTCTACAACGTCAACAACGAGCGCACGGCATAGAACGCAATGGCGAAAACATGGAGAGCCTGGCCACTTTTGCCCACATAGCTGATGCGCATGCGCGGCCTTCAGGCCGTGTTGGTAAACAAAGCCGCGCCACGTGTCGGTCTATAAATAGTAGAGAGACATGGTTGCGATATCTCGCGCTTCGAAGCAGGGATAACAGAATCTTCATTTAACTCTGTGCCCACATCGCACGACATAAGACTATGGTTTAGGTTTTTCGGTAAATTTTGATAAACCACAAAAATTAACGCTCAAGTCGGTTGTATCAAAATCGGCCTTGAATAATAACAAAAAAAACACCCTTGCGGAAAGGAAATTTTCATCTACCGTTTTATTTTGGCACAAAACACAGCCTCCAATGAACTGTCCGCGCGGCTGGTTTTTGATCTGGATCCCCACATCTCGTTTCTCTTCCTCGTCGGTACGGGGATGTCTTTCGATTATTCGGGTCACGAGAATGTTCCGCGGAGGTTGGGGAATCACATGCCTCATATTCTTCAATGTAATTTCTGAAAAAAAAAAAAATTGACCGCATCTCTACGTGGTGAATGATGCTGATTGGGGCGAAGCTCTGGTGGTGCTTGTCTGCGTAGACGCTGAGCCGCAGCATGCCGAGCCTTCGTTCGTTTTCATCCCCGTCAGAAAGAGAATGTGTGGTATGGAACGTGGTTAGATACGCATTTGAGCATTTGACCGCAGTGTCCTCTCGTCTATAAACGTTGAGCCAATGCATACAAAGTTTAACGCGATTAGATACGCATTTGACCGCAGCGCCCTCTCCTGTATAGACGTTGAGTGGCTACATGCAACGTTTCATCCATGACATCCCCAGCTCTGGAGTTACTACCACATCTCAGAGCCCCTACTCGTCCCGCAGTCGTGGCCGAGTGGTTAAGGCGATGTTTATCTGCGAGCGAAGCCAAAGCTAGAAGCGCGAGACCAGCGCTTTTTGCATTTCTCCCCAGCTCGCGCGCTCGAGCAAAGCCTGAACGCACGGAGCTTCAGTGCTCGCGCTTCCAGTTTTGCCTTCGCTCGCACATAAGGTGAAACGAAGTATAGAAATCCATTGGGGTCTCCCCGCACAGGTTCGAATCCTGTCGACTGCGCGAACATATTTTTTCATCTTTTCTTTTGCCCTACACGAGCACGTGAGCACGTGAGCTCACGAGCAGGAGCACGAGCACCGGACGCCGGACATGGCTAGCCCTAAGGAGCTTCGCCCCTAAAACATATTTTCGACCAACACCAGAAGTTGTCACCGGAGAACACCAAATCTGTGGGAAAAAGTAAACACCGAAAAAGCATCCACAAATTCTAGGAAAACTAAACCCCGAAAACACGAATCCCTACCTAACCTATGAGCTAGGCGTACGCTTTCCAGACCAGAGTACCGAAACTCTCGAACTACGCGTCTGAAGCGCGTCAGGCGCCGCCATCTTGGGTCGACGCGGAGATGGAGGAGTGTCTGTAGCTGAGCCAAGCCGAGCTGTAGCCGTCGCCCGCGCCAGCTGCCGCAAGTCGCAGCTGTGGCAGCGAATCAAGGTCGTGTTGTTCATACCTCGACGTAACACGGAAAAACGCGCGTGCTGAGCGACGGACTTCAGCGTGCGCGCGCAGTAAACAGCAAACGGCAGCAGGCAGAGGATCGCTGGACCCAAGACGGTGGCGTTAAAGAAACGCGATGATGATGATAGCGACTCGCGTGACTGCCGCTATCCAATGATGCCGCAGCGAACCAGAATATTGTTGAACAGAGCGACTGTATTGTCGGCAAAGTGCCAAAGAAAAGGAATGCAGTATTCTGAAAGCGTAGCTTATTTAGTGACTCTACGCAGCACCAACGCTTGGAAACGCGCTCGAAGCAATGAAAGCTCGAGCTAGCTAGACGTCGCTCTGGGGGTTGACCAGGCTGACTCGCAAAAAATCTGGAGTTTATCAGGACTTATGTTGAAGGAGTAAGGATTCCCTTACCTCCAGTGGAGCATACACGTGAATCGCGTACCGATAAAAGAAACGCGGTAAGGAGTCCGGAGGAATATGCAGCCTCGCGGACGGTGTTCCCGTGAAAACAAAATAAAGCTGTTACACTAATTGTTTCTTCCCGTGAATCTTTTTTTATATAGAATTAGTTTGGAGGTTAATATTCAAGTTTTTCAGTATTTATCAATAAGACGGAACCCTACTCATGTGCGACAGAACCTCTGATCACCTGCGTCGAGTTTCAGCTAGACAACATCTCTTTCTGATCCTTATAATAATTTCGGATTTTGAGATTACCGCAGGATATTTGTGCGTCGGCTATTATGGACGGAACATTTGCCAGAAAGCTCTCCACCAGAATGCGTGGTACAATGAGGCCTACGAAATAAGCTCGAATATTTATTAGATTATGTTCTGACTACACTTTTAGCCTGACTCGGTTGTTTTCACACATAACCAGAAAAACAAGCACTAAATAAAGATAAAGAGTTTTATACATAAAGACGGGGGCGCGGGACAACACGTGAAAGATGTGTTGTCCCAACCCCTTCTTTATGTATAAAACTCTTTTGGAAGTTACATCATTACCAACGCGCTCACCAACAAGTAAATAAGTTAAGGGCAATATAAAGAGGCTTACCATTATCGCTGCGGTGCATATGATGTATCCGATAAGGTTGAAACGGACAAGCAAGTCTTGGTCGGCTCAAAAACCGTACATAAGCCGCCTTCGTCTGAGCCACATTGTTTTTTTCTATGTCCCTACGCGTGGACCTGAAGAAATCGGAGTGACAGCCAATAACGTTGACATTGTTTACAATAACGCTAGCTCCTCCCGTTTTGCCTCTCTGAATGAATTCTTGAGAATGGCAACAAAGGGTTTCAAGATTGGTTATCCGTAGCCTTTCCCACTCAAAAGTGCTAATGGTAACTGAAGCAAAATACTTGCAACGCAACCTATTCTCTGCACCCCCCCATCTACGCAAGTTAGCGTACGAGACCTACGTTCGCCCTATACTTGAATTTGCTTCCGCTGTATGGAACCTCCACCAGAAACACCTTAACATCAGATCAAAAGCATCCAAAATCGTGCAGTTCCTTTTATAACATCAAACCTACTCTCGACAAGCAAGTGTCTCCTTTCGTAAAAACTCTATCCTCTTACAACCACTTGAAATACGTCGCACCGCTGGCCTTTTATGCATCATTCATAAATCGCGCTATTCTAACCCCAACGTTATCACCCCCTGCTTGAGCCTCCTAACCGAACATCTCGTCGTTTAACTAACAGCCGAGTTATAAGCGCATTTTTGGTCATACATCTGCCTTTAGAAGGGGCACTCAAGTGGTTTTTGAGTTCGTGTTTTGATGATGACAACTGAATTCTCTAGACGCCCTAAGTATCCTTAAAAAACAAAAAAATATATTCATACGGTGATTATTTCTTTAATAAAAATGTAATTGAAGGCCGCCAAACCTCGGATCCATCCAAAAACGAAACCACTCTCATTGTCCTCGCACGCTTATCAAAAGGGTCTCGGGCCAATGGCGTTAGACGACGTTCCGCCGTCGCGCAGTGATCCCGAGGGAGCCGCACCGGCCGAACTTCTTTGTCATTCGAGCTTCGATCATGGCGGAGTTCTCTATGCTCGAGGACCTGACGCCGTTAGAGGTTGAAATTCTTCGGCGGACAGCCGACCTGGGGATGATTTCCTATGACGCCACTCCGACGTGCGATGTGGACGATAGCAGCGCTTCGGAGTCGTGTTCGGGTTCCGAGGACGACGAAACGCACGCCTTTTCGGGCGTTCTTCGATTTGCGGTTGGGGCAAGTCATACCAAACCAATGTTTGGCATCGCAGCGTAACCTCTGGTACGTGATGTCAAACGATGTCGCCACGTTGACTTTCGCCTCGGGAGGAGGCTGGTTCAGACATGTGCAACGAGCGCGTTGCCTACGACTGCGTCCGTGCAACCGGAACGACCGCTCTGCGCCGCGCGTATACACACACCAGCAACCACTGCAACAAGCGCAGCGGGTCGTCAGCACGGCGACCGCTTCTACGCCGCCGTCAGCTGTTTCAGCGGCGCCTCTAAAAAGGGGACGCACTGCCACTCAATGCCGTAACAGAATATAGACATACAGTTTTCTATAGCCTAAAGCTTTATTTCTTTTTTTTATGATAGGCTTGCAGGGTACAGTGGATGAAAAAAAAAAAGATTCAGTAAGCCGTCTTGGACGATCACGACTCTAATACACGACTTTGCCAATAGTACAAATATCGCCACAAGCCTTTTCTACGATTATAAAAGACGATGTAATCTTAGCAGCGATATATCAACGTAGAAATATGATTTCGTGATCAGATAGACGTTGCGAGCGTTCAGGATTGCTAACACTAATCACTTTTCTCCGGTGATGAAAACGCATGAAAATTCGCAATCCTTTATACAATACGCGCCAGTAATACCTTGAACTTGAGCAAACGCATGAAATGCGCCAAATGAGAAATCCGCGCGATGTTCGAGGACACAAATGGTTAGAAAGCACCACTGTAGTCGAAGTAAACAAACACGACGGCACGGGCGTTTCTGCTGTCTTGAGAGTGCCGCCACGACATCGCCGCACGAGTAGGTGGATCTTCCCTTCTAGTCGGTGCTGGGTTATCATAGCGACACACGACGAAAATTCACAGTCAAGGATAGCGCTTTTACGCGGAACCATGAGCTTTCACCACGCCGTCCACGTCGACGGTCACCACCGACGCCATGTTCACATATAGAAGGAACTAGGGTGCCTACATGTTTCCGGTAGGCACCCTAGAAGGAACCGGCCCACGACCGGCATGCAACGCGCGCAACCAGTTCTCCTCGACCTGTGATTGGTCTGTCGCTGCGGTTGTTTCCAACGCAGCGGGGAAAGAAAGGCCGCCAAAATTTTCAAACATACGATAATTTCATTGGTCGGCGCAGGAGCAGAAAAGAGGTCCGCACGTATTTATTCCTGCGTGATTAATAGGCGGTTCTGCCTTCTAGAACTGAAGATACTCATACACTGACACTTCCTTAAAGGGATACTGAACCATAGAATTTAGTGTCCATAATAAGTGGCGCACGTTCTTTCCACGAGCCAGCAGCCGCCGGTGTGCGCGAGCACTCGCAACGAAAATGGCGTCAAAGACCTCCATTCGCGCTTGAGGACAGTGAAATGCATGGGCTTCGGGCCAAAGGAGAATAAAGACAGGCTTTTCATCTCTACAAGTGAAAGCTACATGCTTGTTAGACCAATTAATCGCTTACCTTTTACACCAGACACCACTGTATAGATGAAAAACTTGTCTTTATTCTCCTTTCGCCCGAAGCCCATGCATTTCACTGCCATCTTAACCGCGAATGGAGATCTTTGACGTCATTTTTGTTGCGTGTGCTCGCGCACACCGGCGGTTGCTGGCTCGTGGAAAGAGCGTGCGCCACTTATTATGGACACTAAATTCTTTGGTTCAGTATCCTAAAGGGATACTGAACCAAAGAATTTAGTGTCCATAATAAGTGGCGCACGCTCTTTCCACGAGCCAGCAGCCGCCGGTGTGCGCGAGCACACGCAACGAAAATGACGTCAAAGGCTCCATTTGCGCCTAAGGCACGGTGAATTCATGGGCTTCCGGGCCAAAGGAGAATAAACCAGGCTTTTCATCTCTACAAGTGAAAAGCTGCGTGCTTGTTAGACCAATTAATCGCTACCTTTTACACCAGATCACCACTGTGTAGCATGAAAAACTTGTCTTTATTGCTCCTTTGGCCCGAAAGCCTATACATTGTCACTGTCATCTGTAAACCGCAAAATGGAGGTCTTTGGACGTCATTTCGTTGCGTGCTGCTCGCGCACACCGGCGGCTGCTGGGCTCGTGGAAAGAACGTGCGCCACTTATTATGGACACTAAATTCCTTGGTTCAGTATCCCTTTAACGGCATCGCACCGAAAAGTAGCTTCCCCAAAAACCGCTTGAGTGCCCCTTTAATAACTCCTCACTACCACGCGCAATCATGCACTGGAATTCTCTTCCCGATCACATAGCCGCACTTTCCGACCCTACAGCATTCCGAGTAGCTGTCTTAGATTTTTTAACTACTAGTTAGTTTTCGTTTACAGTGATGTTCTTGCCCACATAATAAAGTGTTATATGTGCTTGGACCCTACAATTTGTATAATGCATAATTTTGTTAAAGTGGTTTTTTTTCAGTTGTGATATTGCTATCTGTCATGCCACGCTTAGGCGTGCATGACTGGTAGGTGTGCTATCAGTGGTTATCAGAAGCGAGCTCAAGCGGTCACGAGGGTGATGTTGATAGCGGATGGAACAGGCTGATAAATAAGCCAAAAAAGGTTGTTTTTTTTAGGTTGGATCCGAGCGTGGTGACGGAAGGTTGTATCTCGACACGACGGGACGGAATAAATCATCTGAAACTATTTGGACAAGAGTCTTCACTGGCGCAGTCGACAAAACGGAAAACAAAATCGTGAGAAAACGCAGCATTCAAGCATACGTCGAAATGCCCACATCGGACCACCGGCCCACGGATCAGGACACCCGCGGAAACGCCAACTGAAGTGTTCACGCAGCAGAAGTGGAAGTCAGGAACGTGACCAGAGCAACGCCGCAGAAAGTGGAAACTTGGCAAGCAACCCCGTGAAACTTCAACCAAACCGCCCGTGCTGCAAAAAGTGGAAGCTGGGGATCTTTCGGCGAAACGTCACCGAAGCGCCTCCGTGAAAGTGGAGACTTCAACCGAAGCATCTACGCTGGAAAAAAAAAAAAAAAAAAAAAAAAAACATGGAAGCGGGGGATTTTCGTTAAGACGTCACCGGAAGTGAACAGAGCGGCTGCCTACGAAACGTCACCGCCTGAAACGTCACCGCCTGACTGAGCAACGGCGACAGCCGGGAGGCAAGGAAGAACTGCAAAGTGAACAGAGCGGCTGCCTACGAAACGTCACCGCCTGAAACGTCACCGCCTGACTGAGCAACGGCGACAGCCAGGAGACAAGGAAGAACTGCAAAATCAAAAGAAAGGGGGGCGGGGACAACGACATGAAGAGGAGCAACGCGCAAGTGGTGAAGTGAAGAGGGCTGCTGAGGGGACATCTCGGGGTCACATCTTGTTAGGACAGTGAACAGTACTCGCGGGTAACACCTGATGAACCCACTACAGCCGGAGCAACTGGTAGCAGTGTGTCGGAAAGCCTGGGGTGCAGCCTGCCGCCCAATTGGAGAGCGTTTGTGAAGGTAAGAGGCATTGAGTGGTGATTGGAGGTGTGGCTGATGATAACTCGTGCGAAGGCTAAAGCAGAACAAAAAATAAGTGACGACGATCTAGATGGGAAGGGGGCTGTCGGTGGGGCATTGGGGGACGAGAGAATGAAAGAACATGCCGAGCTGCAACTACGGCTTGAGGAAAAAAGAATAGAGCGAATACAGTTAGAGTTGGAAATGGCACGGCTGAAACATAGCTCGGCAACGGAAAAAGATCAGAGTGACCAACCAAAAGAGCTAGCGACAGAGATTATGCAGTTCTCTAAGATGCTTGCGAACGTTCTTAGTCGCATACCGAGCGAAGAGGAAATGGTGCCTGGATGGTTTGATACCGTCGAGAGTGTGTGGGAGGCCTATTAAGGTTCCCAAAAATGTACAAACAATGGTACTACTCTCGTATTTATCGGAGAGCGTTAGGCACATAGCAAGGGACGGCGAAACTCTCGGATTATTGCAGTATCCGGAGGTAAAAACAAAGGTGCTTGAACTTTTGCAACTGTCCCCTAATGAATACCGAAGGCTGTTTACAAACGCGAAGAGAAACGAAAATGAGCCCTGGACACAGTTGGTGGAAATAGTGCGTGGCTACCTTGACTATTATGTTCGTAGCAGAAAGGTCGAGGACTTTGATGACTTGAAAGAGTTGTTCATTGCGGACAGGGTGAAAGAGATATTGAGCGAAGATGCTCAGGCTTTTGTTACTCTTCGCGGAGGAGACGACTGGTTACGGCCTACTGGTATAGCAAAGTGGGCACAAGTCTATGATGAAAGTAATAAATTAAAGGGAGACAGTGGGAAAAGATTCAGTAAACCGGCCGAGCGACAGAGACTGGAAGGGAACGCAGCACGGGGTCCATTCCCGCCCAGAAAGTGCTTCGTGTGCGGATCGCTAGGCCACCTTGCCAGATCATGCCCAGAGTCCGAAAAAAAAGTTGCGGCAAGGGTTGAGAAGGTAGAGGGAGATGTCAGCGGAATTTTAAAAGAAGCCAAATTGATAGAACTAGAGCTTTGTGGAGAAAGACTGCCAGTCAGACTAGATTCTGGAGCGGATATTACAGTTATCCGAAAATCGTTGTTACCTGACAGACGAGATCAACCAAAGGGCAAAATAGAACTAGGAGGTGCCTTTGGGCAAGAAATTGAGGCGGAGTTGGTTCACATACCATGCCGCTTGGCGGATACAAGCGAAGTTGGCAATCAGCAACAGAAACTGGTACTCTGTGCTCTAACAGATAAGCTTGCGTCGGGCTTAAATGCACTGTTAACGCAAACAGATTATGAGGACCTTAAAGCAGTGAGGTATGAAGAGCTTGGGGGAGATTACTTCGGTGCAAACATGGAACGAGGAGAGGAAATGTTCTTAGAGCCACCTCTGGTACGCAGTACGGAGGGAATATCTAACGTGGACGAAGGTGAAACACCGCGAGTGGGGGCCTTCTGCATTGATAGCGAGGGGTACAAAGAAAGTGGAGCAGCAGAAACAGACGACAGCAGAGGCAAAACGGATAGCA
Organism: Ixodes persulcatus; assembly: GCA_013358835.2. NCBI lineage: Eukaryota > Metazoa > Arthropoda > Arachnida > Ixodida > Ixodidae > Ixodes > Ixodes persulcatus. The sequence continues at coordinate 22,495 of JABSTQ010011291.1, forward strand.
GTGTGGAGCAGACATTGCAGGATAGTCGTCTACTCTTTCGAAAACAACAACGAGAAGATGAATCATTGCGTACGTTGCAGAAATATGCTAAAGCGCGTAGTCACGGTTTCACAGAGATCGAAGGCCTACTGTTCCACAAAGAGTCAATGAATAAACAGTTAGTCATGCAAGTAGTGCTGTCAAAAGACAGGCACAGACAAGTGTTGCAGGTAGCACATGACTTGCCGGTAGGGGGCCATTTCTCTTTCAAAAAGACGAAACAAAGAATAAAGAATTCGTTTTATTGGCCGGGAATGGATGAGGACATACGGGAGTACTGTAGGACCTGTGAAAGCTGTCAACTGACAGCAAGAGAGAGGACAAAGGATCGAGTACCGATACAACCACTAACAAGACCACAGGTTCCTTTCCAGACGGTAGTAAAGGATTGCGTAGGGCCCATAGATCCACCCTCATCTAAAGGCTACAAATACGCTGTCTGTATTGTTGATGTGTGTACCCGGTGGCCGGAAGTCATATGCATGTGATCTCTCACAGCTAAAGCAACCTGCGATGCCTTACTGGAAGTTTTTTTCTCGAATAGGTACCCCAGAGGTTATTTCTTCTGATCAAGGTAGCAACTTTACAGCCGGATTGACACGAGAACTGATGGCTCGGCTTGGGGTTTCTCCAAGGTTTTCTACACCGGGTCATCCAGAGAGTAATGGTTTGGTAGAACGATGGAACCAAACGTTCAAGGGAATTTTGAGACAGGTAATTGCTGAACATGGGAGAGGATGGGACAGCTATGTACCCTGCCTGCTGTGGGCATACCGAGAAGTACCAAGCGAAACGACAGGTGTGTCGCCATTCGAGTTAATGTATGGTCGTGTCCCTAATGGTCCTCTGGCTATTCTTAGAAAATCCTGGACGGGAGAATGGACCCCCCCAGTGACGTTAAATCAAGGTGCAGAAAAATATATCCTAGACCAGAGGAGGCAAATGATGAGTCTAGCAAAAATAGCGGGCACAGGGACAGCAACGGGCATATGCCACACTGTACAACCTAAGGGCAGCGCCAAAGTCATTTCAAAAAGGAGAAGTGGTGCTAATGTTAAACACAGAAGCTACAAGCAAAATGGAGACCAGGTGGGTGGGTCCGATAACGATTGTTGAATGGAAGAGGGACAACAGCTACGTTGTTGAGCTAAAGGGTGGACAAAGGAAGTGGGTACATGCAAATAAGTTGCGTCCCTACTATGCAAGAACAAACGCTGTGGGGGTGATTTTTGAAGATCGGGACTTTGGGAGCGTGGAGGAGACCCCATGTGACGAAAAAAAAATCAAAGTAGCACGGTATGTCAGACGGGTATCCAGCTAACGAACTTGAGTGAGGGAAAGAGGCAACAGGTACTCAACTTGGTAAAAAACAGAAAGCGGCATTTTCAAATACGCCAGGAAGGAGCGCGGTGGGACGGCACAAAATAACGCTGATCGAAAATGCTACAATGAAAAGGATCTATCCCTACCGGGTCCCCATGAAACTTCGAGAAGAAGTGGATCGTCAGATACAACAATTGATAGGTTGGGGACTGATCTATCCAGAGTCCAGTTTTGCACATCCGGTTGTATGTGTCGCCAAGAAGGACGGGAAAGTTAGGTTGTGTATAGATTATAGGCAATTAAACTCGGTAACTGAAACGGACGTCTTTCCAATGCAAAACGTAAAAGAACTGTTGTGGCGCGTAGCAAAAGCCCAATTCATCTCGGTCTTGAACCTAACCAGAGGGTACTGGCAAATCAAAATGGAAAAAAAGTCTCAGCACTGTACCGCGTTCGTAACTGATCAAGGCCAGTACGCGTGGGGGCTTAAAAAATCAGCAGCGACGTTCCAAAGAACAATGCACGAGGTGTTAAGACCTCATGCAATGTATGCCTGCGCATACATTGATGACATCGCAGTTTTTTCTAGCAGTTGGCAAGAACGCGTGGAACAGCTTGGCTAGGTGCTAGCCACATTAGAAGCTGCCGGGCTCACAATCAACCTGGAGAAATGTCGGTTCGGACAAGGCAGAGTAAAGTACCTAGGCCATGAAATAGGCTCTGGATTTCACGCACCAGACCCAGAAAGGGTTGCCGCGATTCAGAACTTAAGACTGCCAGAGAACAAAAAACAGTTGAGGAGTCTCTTAGGATTGATTAACTATTATCGAGACTATATCGAAGGGTATTCAGAGATAGTGCTTCCACTGACAGTGTTGACGAGAAAGGAAGTAGCGAATGCACTCCCATGGGGTGAAAAAGAACAAGACGCCTTTGAAACGGCGAAGAGGAAATTGATGCAACTGCCGAAACTTGCAGCCCCATCGTTGACGCGGAGGTTTATTTTGTCGACAGACGCGTCGGGAGAAAGCGGTCGCCGCGTGCTTATCGCAGAAGAGCGACGGCGGGAAAGAACTGCCGGTTGCGTTCTTGAGCCGAAAGTTGAGTGGTACACAGAGTAGGTGGTCAACAATCGAGAGAGAAGCATTTGCAATGGACCTTTTGTAGAAATACGCGGTGCGCATGCGCGGAGTATTTCGTGCGCCTGGGTTCGAGAGTATCTAGTTCCAAACAATCCGCCATCTTGCATTTCTCGCCTTTGAGCGGTTTCGTTGTGTCGACCTCGGGGCGGAAGATTACGCACGATGGGGACAAAGGTGAGCTTGGGGGAGCCGTATCTAGGTCACATCGCCTCAATGGGTGAACAGGATGTAGCTGACGTTTTGGGTGTGGAACGGGTGGGAGAGGCCTTGGGCGCGCGTTGTTTTCCAGTCACCTAGTCTCGAACCGATTCGCGTGTCTAGGTGGCAGCACATATTCGCCAAGAGGTCCATTGTATGGGCACTAGAACATTGGAAACTTGGTTGTTCGGATCGGAAATTTTGGTTCGCTCTGATCACAATCCATTGCGGTACGTAGGGACATCGTCGCCAAACAGGGCATTGTCCCTGCAAAAGTATAGCTTACAGCAAGCACGTAGCCAGGATTTTTTTTTTTTTTTGGGGGGCGGGGGGGCCCGCCCATGACAAAAGGCGGTATGAGGGGGAGGGGGGAGAGGAGGTCCCAGCAAAATGGAAGATTTCGGGGGGGGGGGGGCGGGCCCCATGCCCCCCCCCCCCCCCCTGGATACGTGCCTGGTTTACAGATAGAACATGTGAAGGGGACCAAAAATGTGCCGGCAGATGCCCTATCTCGACTGGGTCGGGCCTGAGCATTTTGGGGGTGTAGCGAGACGAAACAGTCCGGTTAACCAGTCCACACCTCTATCGTCACTCGATGCGCCTTGCTGAAAAAAGAGTGCAAGGTGACGCGGTTTTTGTAACTATTGTTTATTTAACCCGTTATTCGGGTGCCTTCTATGTATTGTAATTTGTGTACAGTCGGGGACAAAAGTCCCCAGGACGCGCGAGCTGCGGCTGAAACGCATTGCTCTGCCATCTGCCGGCGGGTCGCCTGGTTTCGAGATCACACAAAAGCGCATGCGCGTCCTGCTCTAGCTGCAAACATGTGTGTTTTCCCGCTCTTCTGCGGCACAGCTCCTAACTAGGAATCGGGCACGTGGTACCGTCTCGGAGATAGCGCTGGCGGCTGACGAGCGTCTGCTACTCATTCCGAAACTCGAGATACCGCCTAGGGCATTGCGCCGCATTTCGCCGTGTCAGCGCACCTTGCTTTATAACCAGTTCAGCTTATCGCTCGGTTGAGCTGCCGTGACTTCTTGCTTTATAAATGCCATGTCAGTAAGCGCTATCACCGAGGCGGTATACCACGCGCGGGAAAACACACATGTTGGCAGTCACAGTAGGACGCGCATGCGCTTTTTTGTGGTCTCGAAACCAGGCGACCCGCCGGCAGATGGCAGAGCAATGCGTTTCAGTCGCAGCTCGCGTGTCCTGGAGACTTTTGTCCCCGACTGTACATGTTGTGTATGTAGGCCTCTGTTATCCTAATAATGTGTAAAAAAAGGGTTTCAGATGAAGGATAGACATGTCATGCCACGCTTAGGCGTGCATGACTGGTGGGTGTGCTATCAGTGGTTATCAGAAGCGAGCTCAAGCGGTCACGAGGGTGATGTTGATAGCGGATGGAAGAGGCTGATAAATAAGCCAAAAAAGGGTTTTTTTTTAGGTTGGATCTGGGCGTGGTGACGGAAGGTTGTATCTCGACACGACGGGACGGAATAAATCATCTGAAACTATTTGGACAAGTCTTCACTCTATCCTGTTGGTACTGTTCTTTTTTTCTCTTTTAAGTGTTGACTATACTGTGACTTGATCCAATCTCCCCCTTGTGTAATGTCCAGTAATGGACCTTCAAAGTACTATGAATAAATGATTAAATAAATAAATAAATTTCGAACTTTGAAAGTTCGAATTTTCTGTGCTCGAATACAAACGTGTAGAATCCATCAAATTTTCGCACCAGGTTCTGGTTTGCGGAACTTTGCGGGGGGGGGGGGGGGGGGGGGGGGAGGGGGGGGCTGGGGGCCTGGGCTAATGTCTTGGGAGGGGCTCGTGCCCCCGGCCCCCGTCCTCCCCCCCTCTGGATCCGCCACTGCGTGCAGTGCTCTAGACGATGGTCACTTCACGACGATCGGACGGAATCCGGCTTGCCTTGGGGTACGTTTTGAAGAGTGATGCTTTTTTACACAGCACTAAGGAAAATGAACAAATGTGCCTATTCAGTCCCCATACCCCGGACCCTATCAGCTTCTCGCCAAGACCGGGAACATAGCCGGGAAGGCTTTTCTCAGATTATCTCAACGGAAATAATCCTCGAAGAACGTCGAACGGCCCTCGTCGCGGGCTGCTTGACGTTCGCTCTCTTCACTCGTTTCCTGCGAAGGTCGAGCAGGCAACGAGCCCTGGCCCTGGTATTCCCTGGTTTTCACAGTGGAAGATAACACACAAAGGGTAAGCATCCTAAACAGACAAATAAAGTAAAAGCTTTGAAGGAAACCCGGCGAACTCCAAATGCACAATGCAGGTGGGGAGCCGCACTGACCGGGTTTCCACAGCTCAGGCGGGTGGCAGAACTTTTTGGCTGATAGCGGTCGCTCGAGTCGCAACATGGCGGCGGCCAGAGAGCTCTCTGCTGCGAGTTCGGTATTCTTCAGCAGCTGGAACAGCTTTAAGAACGGCAAGCGCAAACTCAAGCCGGCTGTGACCACTACGACATCCGTCCAAAGAGGAGCGCCAATAAAATCGACAAAAATAGTACACAATCTAGCACTATAGTCGACATTTTGCACAGTCACATTTGGTATTCACAATTGGTTCAGTGATTTTTTTTATTAATTCTTATAAACGCTATTTCTGTTTCGGACGTCGAATCTAGCTCGGGCTATACTTGGAGTTCCACTCACGCGGCCGACATGTTGAAGACGAAAAGTGAAACGTCTATACAAAGTTCAAGTTCGAATTTAGACATCACTTTCGACATATTGCTATTCCTGTCTGCTATTACAGAGGTTTATGGAGCAGTTGTGGAGCTCCATTAATATACGATAGAGCCTTTGCCTGGTTTGTCAACTGGTTGGCGTGCAACATTCTCTGCAGAAGAAGTGATGAAAACGTCTTTAATTTATTCTATTGCGGAGAAATTTTATATAGGGCTGAAAAGATTTTTTTTTAAACCATGAAAATATTAATGCCATTGAGGGGAGGCATGCAAATTTACAGCTGATGGCAACTGTGCAAAACCAAAACTTAATTAAAAAAAAAGATCTTATATAGAATTACCCTTTTCCCATGTGCTCTCGTGGATGGGTGTTAGAACGCATTGCATTCTACTCCAAAAGTAAAAAAAAAAAAGATACGGGTACAAATTTTTTAGTATCCTTTGTTAACTTATTTTGAATAAAATTTTTATGATGTCTTTCTGTACCTTACGCACTATTGTACCTTCAAGCAAATATTCGTTATTTCAAGATGAACAGTGTATTTGTGTATTTTATACTTATTCCATTGCACCTTCATTTTACCACGATCTTCATAACCAGTAACCTGCCATCTGATCTACACGAATGCTGTTCATTCCATTCTATACATTTCAACTGTTTAGGAGAATCACAGTCTACATGTGTTAGGTCCCAGCCCAGCACGCACATGTTCGTCGCTTTGGAAGGCGAGCAATGTACGCGCCAGACGCACGAACGCTGAAAATGGCATCGACCAGAAGCGCTTTTCTGAAATGGTCTATAGATCTGTTGCTAAATTAAGCGCCAAGGAGCATTTTCATGCCACAAGAATGGTTTCACGTGCTGGCGCCTGCAACAGTAACTTTTCTAAAGAAAATCTAAAACAAATGGCACGTTCCTTCAGGTTATACGAGAGTGGGGCATCTGTACCCCTATTCCGAGTATTTTCCGTGGTGCTTTGGAAATTTTTCCAAAAATGTATTGCGTGACTCTTCGACCTTTCTTCGCCAGCCATCTTCTAATAAAAGGAGGACGGATTTACTAGCAATATCACGAAACTAGCGAGCCGCGGCTTGAGCGTACCGAGTTGCAAAAACGGTTTTATCAAAATTCCAATTGCTCCCTTTTTTTTTACTTTTTTATAGTTTAGCACGCAGGCCAAGGTCATACTTTGTGCAAAAAGAGATAATTATCAACTTCAATAACATGAACGCCCAGGTTTTCTCGCTCTTAGACGCGAGAAAGGCGCGCGCGGGTGTACCCGATTGCCGGCCGCGCGCCTCGCTGCCCACCGGTGACGTCACGCTTGGGTGGCGGGGGAAACTGGGGAAAAACTATAAAACGATGTTTCGGTTTCGGCAGCAAACAAAATATCACTTTTTTTTTAAATTAACTAGAGTGAATCTGGGAGAACGAGATAGCATTTCGGAATCAGGAAGACATCCGCATTCAGATTATGCCTTTGGATTAGGTAGCTCGAAAAATCGGCGGAGTTCCCCTTTAATGATGGTTGTAATTTAGTCTACTTTTTGGTTAAGACAAAGGCAACCTTTTTTGTGTACTGTTCAGAAAACCCACCAATCTATGAGAAAAAGCCTAATAGAATATAGAACATGTCCCGTCTTTCAGCATTACATCTAATGTACCGTTACCATACGGAGAAAAGCATGAATAGAACATGTCCCGGATGTTCGTTGGCATTACATCCTATGTACTGCTTTCATTAAAGGGGAACTTCGCCAACTTTTCGAGCTACCTAATCCAAAGGCATAATCTGAATGCGGATGGCTTCCTGATTCCGAAATGCTATCTCGTTCTCCCAGATTCACTCTAGTTAATTTAAAAAAAAGTGATAATTTGTTTGCTGCCGAAACCGAAACATAGTTATCCCTAGTGTTTCCCCAGTTTTTCCCGCCGCCCAAGCGTGACGTCACTTGTGTGCAGCGAGGCGCGCGGCCGGCAATCGGGTACGCTCGCGCCCGCCTTTGAAAACCTGGGCGTTCGTGCTGTTTGAAGTTGATAATTATATACATTTGCACAAAGTATGACCTTGGCCTACGTGCATAACTATAAGAACGTAAAAAAAAAAGAAAAACGGGAGCAATTGGAATTTTCATGAAACCGTTTTTGCAACTCGCCACGCTCAAGCCGCGGCTCGCTAGTTTCGTGATATCGCAAGTAAATTCGTTCTCTTTTTATTAGAAGATGGCTGGCGAAGAAAGGTAGGACCTGAAGGAACGTGCCATTTGTTTTAGATTTTCTTTCGAAAAGTTACTGTTGCAGGCGTCAGCACGTGTAACTACTCTTGTGGCATGAATATGAAGATCTGTAGACCATTTCTGAAAAGCGCTTCTGGTCGATGCTATGTTCAGCGTTCGTGCGTGTGGCGCGTACATTGCTCGCCTCCCAAAGCGATGAACATGTGCGTGCTGGGCTGGGACATAAGACATGTAGACTGTGATTCTCGTAAACCACGAAATGTATTCAATGGAATGAACTGAATTCGTGTAGATCAGATGGCAGGTTACTGGTCATGAAGATCGTGTTAAAATGACGGTTAAAAGAACTTCGCAACCACCAAGCCAAACATCAAGGTGCAATGAAATGCGTATAAAATACACAAATACACTGTTCATCTCCAAATAATTAATGTTTGCTTGAAGATACAATAGTACGTGAGGTACAGAAAGACACCATAAATCTTTTAATTCAAAATAAGCTAACAAAAGTTACTAAAAACAAGTGCACCCGTATTTTTTCTTTGTACTTTTGGAGTAGAATGCAACGCGTTCAAACACCCATCCACGAGAGCACATGGGAAGGGGGTAATTCTATATAAGATTTCTTTTTTTAATTAAGTTGGCTTTAGCACAGTTTCTATCAGCTGTAAATTTGCATGCCTCCCCTCAACGACATTAATATTTTCATGGTTTAAAAAAAAAAAAACTTTCCAGCCCTATATAAAATTTCTCCGCAATAGAATAAATTAAAGACGTTTTCATCATTCTTCTGCAGAGAATATTGCACGCCAACCATTTGACAAACCAGGCAAGGCTCTATCGTATATTAATGAAGCTCAACACCTGCTTTATAAACCTCTGTAATAGCAGACAGGAATAGCAATATGTCGAAAATCATGTCTACATTCAGACGTGAACTTTGTTTAGACGTTTCACTTCTCGTCTTCAACAGATCATGAATAAAATAGCGCAAAACAACAAGGAAGGAAGGACGAGGTAGACAGGAAGGGCGCTAAACTGACAACTGACGTTTATTCATGATGGACAACCAACTAGCCCGCCAGCTCATCTTATTGCAGTTCCTTTCTACTACAACGGGCCCTTTTCCGCGTTTTTTATCAACGAGACTATATTTCTTTTTATGTTAATGCGATCGCCTTCTCAACCTGCAAGGCCAGGTACTACTCGGCCGCCATCAGATATGGAGTGGTTCCACAAGACCTTCAATCGGTGTTCGGGTCGGCGAGACCTTCGCAACATCACGCCAGAAGGATCTGCAGGATCGTACGCTCCGAAATGTGGAGGCAAGTGAGATTTTACCGAACGTGTCTTTGGGTACTAGCTGGAGGTGGAGATTCCAGAGGTGGACAAGGTCGACAATACAAGTATCTGCTTGAATCGGCATCAAGAGCAACGGAATACCTATGGTGGTCGTATGTTCCTCATATAAAAGGTCTCCGAAGCCGAAACAAAGGAAGCAAAGGACAATACCTCACTATTCTGGGGGACACTTTCCTGCCAGAAGACATATGCAGAATTCTAGAAAAAGGACCAAAATTCTGCACTTCACCAAAAAAACAGGGTATACAGCTATTGTCCAACGTACATGATATAGCGGATAAGGCACATGAAGATGTTAGACCACGTTGTGTTGAGGACTGCGTGGATGTGCTATTAAGATATGGGAATGGTTGTGGAAGGAGATTGAACATGTCTCGTGTGGTAAATTACTTCACTGAGAAAGATTTAAACCTGTTAGAGTCAGACAAAGAAGGAGGATTTGTTGTCATCCCCAGATCAATAGACCCTTCCCGAAAGTCAGTCTACCCACCCTGTGCAGAGCCAAACCCGACGCTCTAATGGCGGCACTACACAGCTTCTCCACACCAGAAAATGCGAACCTCTTCGAAAGCATAGAGAAGAAAGGGGAAGAGGTGTTGGTCCTTTTACGTCACCTTCGACTCACGAAATCGAGGGTGCTTGATTTAGCCGAACATGATCTCCTATCACCGCCATTAGAGCGGCAATATTGGGGAATTGGGGCTATTGGGACTGCCACAAGGTGACTCTGACTTTTGAAAAGGGTCTATTTACCAAGAAAAGGCTATCGCGGCCATAGACAAAAACTTCATCCAATCAAGCATCAAGACCAAAAAGATGAAAGCCATGGCGCTCCAATTATGCACTAAGCTAGAATTGACATCAGTGAAGAAGATGATTTCGACTACCACAAAGGTCCACTTGACATGTTTTTCACTGCCAAAACACACAAAACAGAGTGTCCGTTCCGAGTGGTAGTGACTGAAAAAGGATCGTGGCAAGGGGTGATGTCACGCTATCTAATGCAACATCTGTCTAACCTCAAACTAAATGATCCATTCCTGATCCCTAACTCTGAGGCGGTTATACATCACCTACAACTGAATGATGCGACGGTACGATACGGGTTTTCACTTGATGTGGAGGACCTTTTTTACTCAATCCCACACAACAAGCTGTTTACAGCCGTCAACGAATGTATCGAGGCCAACGGGATTACGAAGTTTCAAAATGAAAGTGGAATACAGGTAGAATCCTTCCTAGAACTTTTACGGTTCTACCTATCCACCACCGTGGTAACGTACGAAGGTACGTATTACCTACAAAGGAAAGGCATATGTATAGGGTCCTGTGTGGCGCCAGTCCTCTGCGACATATTCCTTTCAAAATGTGATCGGGCCATTGATAATGCACTCACCAAAGGGCAAGTTTCACGAATTTTCAGATACGTGGATGATTATCTAGTGCCTCTTTCAAAGAGACCCATAGAAAATGAAGCTCAGATAATCCACACCATCAAATCCACTTTCTTGAACGAAGGGCAAGGGCTCAATTTCACCCATGAGACTCCAACGAATTTAAGCCTTCAATTTTTAGATCTTCATCTGATGTTCAAAGACAGGCACACTTGCTGGAAATACTCACCAAGAACCAAAAAAGGCCTGCTTCAGTACGACTCAGCTCACTCAAAAATTATCAAGAGAGGAATTATCAAAAGCACAATGAGTGCAGCCTTAAAAAAGTCGTGCACACATTCCGCGGCTGAGAGTTTTCAAGCTCAAGTGCAGCGCCTCAAGACATCTGGGTTCCCGAGTTCGATTTTGTTTGAAGTCGCCGAATCATTACTCACCAACAGTGGACAACGAGAGCGCACACGAGAGACGACCAACGACCAGCAGTGCTGCCATACATTCATCAGATTACACACAACCTAAAAAAGATTGCACCTAAATATCAAGTCCAAGTGGCACTCTCTGCACCAGATAAACTTAGGCGGTTGTGTCCGAGAATTAACCATCTCCAACCACAGCAAGCTGAGTGCAAAGTAAAACATCAGCAAAAATACGTTGACTGCCAACGAGGAGTGGTGTATGAAATACCTTTCACCTGCGGCAAAATATATGTGGGACAAACAGGCCGATGCATCAATGATCGCTTACGAGAACATGCCTTAGCTGCCTTAGCCTTGAGATCGTCACCAGCCGGCCATCTTGCAATACATGCAAGGGACTGTATGTGCTCACCAGTGTTTAGCCAAACCAAAATCCTAAGACGTTTTAGGTCCAAAAGAACACGCGAGTTGTATGAAGCTCAAACAATTGTGTCTCGTGGGGCGGTGTGCATCAGCGCCCCATCGATCGCCTTATCACAAAAGGAACTTTACTACCTTAATCTTGTGACTTGACGACAAGTACTCAGCCTGCAAACTTATGCTCCTTTTTGGTCTCAAACTTCAACTTTTTTATCATCTACGATTTCAGATCGTGTACCTCGGCAATTTTCTAATTTTGTTTCAAAATTTTTGCTTCCTTCTCTCTTTCTTATTTCTTACTGTTTTTTTTTTTTTTCACTCAAAGATATCATCAGCAACTCACCTTTTTCATACATTTTATTTTAAAATTTTTACGTATAACAACGTTGAGGGTGTACTCTTCTTTCTTTTAAGCAATAACATCAGTAACATCTTTCTTCTCCTTCTTTATAGACTGTATTAAACGTCAGTTGTCAGTTTAGCGCCCTTCCTGTCTACCTCGTCCTTTCTTCCTTGTTGTTTTGCGCTATTTTATTCATGATGGACAACCAACTAGCCCGCCAGCTCATCTTATTTCAACAGATCGGCCGCGTGAGTGGAACTCCGAGAGTAGCCCGAGCTAGATTCGACGTCCGAAACAATTATGTTTATAAAAAAAAAAAATTGAATCAATTGTGAATAACAAATGTGACTGTGCAAAATGTCGACTATAGTGCTAGATTGTGTACTCAATCCCAATATTATTTGCGCTCTTCTTTGAACGGATGTCGTAATGGTCACAGCCGGCTTGAGTTTGCGCTTGCCGCTTTTGAAGCTGTTCTGCTGAAGGATACTCAACTCGCAGCACGCGGCTATAAAGTATTCCGAGCAAAAGTGAAAATGTTTCACGAGACACTAGTTCTCTCGGCACACAGCTCGCGCAAAAGCACCTTGACGTGGCTGGCCTACATTGCTGCCGGGGAACGTTTTTTTGTTTTGTTTTTTCCTCCCATTTCCTCCCAGAGTGGGCATGGAAACAGCTTAGGAATGCATCGTTCTAACGCTGTGTGCATCCTTGTGCAGATACTGGCATCGCTGTTCTTCCTGCGGCTTTGGTCACCGTCACTTCAACCAGTCATCGCCACCCCGTCAGCAAATAGTCAAGTGTTGCTTGGCTTTCCGGACAACATCGTCGGCGGGCCCTTCGGTGCTCCCGCGGATTGGCCACAACCGCAGCATGTCTTCACTCCGTTCGAGAGGGTTTCCGCATCGACATCGACATCGTCACTCACCGATGGCCTGGCTGGCCTGGCTTTAAAACCGCGGAGCGCCCTTGGATACTTCAGTGGGCATGGAAACAGCTTAGGAATACATCGTTCTAACGCTGTGTGCATCCTTGTGCAGGTTGGTTCCGTTCCATCATTACACGCTAAGAAAACTAACAACCATTGCCTTTTGCTGTTTCCGTGCCCAAGTGTGTTTTGCGCATTACTTCTAGAGTGTCTTGATGTCTTGAGGTCATTGCTATTACTCTCTGGCGACGTAGAGCTTAACCCCGGGCCCATGACTGTAGCCCAAGCGACGCAACTAGATGATGCGTGCAAACTGCTGCAAGAGCTTAATACTCGTGCCATAAAGTCACAGGAGGGGCAGAGCAGTTTAATAAAAACCGTGGAAGAAATAAAAAAAAACAGCAATCTATTGAAGCAAAAATTAACGAATTTGGAAGTCGACTGCTTCTTGTTGAAAGTAAGGTTTCTGCGCTTGAAATAGTCGACCACGACCTTCAAGAGATGCAGGGCGTCACTGAGGCCCTTCAGAACGATAACGTTAACTTACTCGAGCGTCTTAATGACCTGGAAGATCGTTCAAGACGTGATAACCTCATTATTCATGGTCTTCCCGATGTTGCGTCAGAAACATGGGCGGAAAGTGAAACAAAAGTTCACGAGCTTATTTCCCGTTCCCTTCAGCTCCAGGTTACTCCAGATTGCATTGAGCGCGCACATCGAATCGGCTCCTTTAATCCTACCAGATGTCGCCCGCTAGTTATAAAGTTTTCTTCCTTTAGGGTCAAGGACAAGGTACTCTACTCGTGACTAAAATTAAAAGGAAGCACGACGTATATTACCGAAGATTTTTCTCCAGCTACTCGAATTGCCAGAAAAAAACTAATCGAATTTGGTAAATCCACGAATTGCCTATATCAGCTGCGGTATAACAAGCTGCATGTCAACAAAAAGTGCTACATGTACAACGCGACTACTGATACGGTTTTCGAGTTCGGTTCCGCCCCCTATGTGCGCGCGAGAGATAACGCAGAGATAGTTCCAACTATACTTTGTATCATCCTACGATGGACTAAAGGCCAAAGCCAGGGGCCGCCAGGTCCAATCACGTTCCACTCTGAACTAGGACATGCGTAACATTGATTAGGTGTGGACGAATCATGCTCCGAATCCAAAAGCGCTGCGTCATTTCTATAGTGCCGACACTGCAGACAGCCTGTATGTTGTGGCTTTCTCTGCAATGTAAAATTGTCGAGTCACTCAGTGCTTTTTGATTCGAACCACTGTCCGCGCACCCCCATCACTGATTCGAGACGCGACCGTCGACACGTGGATCGAAGCGATATAACACACAATTTTTAAGTCGCTCGTGATTGGATCTGGCAGTCCGTAGCTTTTGCCTTTAGTCCATCGTAGGGTGAGACGAAGTATAACCTAACACCTGCATCATCATAACGCGTTGCGAGGGGTGAGGGTCGTACTGATAAAAACAAACATTTGTCAGTACTTTTTTGTAATATAAGGAGTGTGTTACGTCATAGGGATGACTTGTGCTCTGCTGTAGACTCATCCAGTGCTGATATTGTGGTTTTAATCGAAACGTGGCTTTCCTCTTGTGTTAAAAATTTCGAAATATTTTGTTGTGAAAAAAGTTTCAAGGTTTATCGTTGCGATAGAGGTGAAAGGACTGGTGGCGGTGTGTTAATCGCAATTGCAAGTCATATTGAATCGTTTTGTGTGCGCCTGAGTAGCCAATTGGAAATAGCATGGGTTTGTTTGCATTTGAATTACCAGAAACTTATTTTGGGTGTATGCTATCGTCCGCCATCTAACAATCATTCCTTCGTTACCAGTCTTCATGACGCAATAAACTCATCATTAATGCGCTTTCCTTCCGTTACAATCATTCTTTTGGGTGACTTTAACTACCCAAATAGAGTCTGGACTGGCTTGCATGCTTAGTCACCCATTTTCATCAGACGCGACTAACTTTATAAACTTGTGTAACGATTTCAGCTTCAGTCAATTGATGACTCTTCCTACTAGAATTACCCATACAACAGCCAACATATTGGATCTAATCTTTACAACGTCACCTTCTTTAATATCTTCAATTAGCACCATGCAGGGCATAAGTGATCATTCATTAATACATTTTGTCATCGATGTTCCTGTTTGAAATGCTCCAAAGAATCAGAAAAAAATACGCGACTATGCTAAAGGTAACTTCGAGGCCATTAACAATGAACTTTCTCTTTTTCTTGATGATTACTTGCCGCTCTTTTCGGAACGCTCAATTCATGAAAATTGGGAGTTATTTAAAATGCAGGTTGTGCATCTTACTAGTACATATATACCCTTGCGCAATATTTCCGTTTTCCCGCAATCACCATGGTTTAACACCACATTAAAAAGGCTTTCTAACAAGAAAAAACAAAAAGTTCGAGCAGCTAAATTTTCAAATGTTGACTCTAAATGGTCTGCATACCATATTGCTGCCAATAATTATAAAAGTGCTATTGAAAATGCAAAGGCTACTTATTTTAATGTAACTCTACCATCACTTTTAACAAGCAACCCAAAGCAGTTTTGGAATGTAATTAATCGAAATGAAAAATCGTCAATATCATTGTTTAGTTCTTCTGGAAATGCTGTGCCTTTTAGTGAGTGTTCCCTTGTTTTGAACTCCACCTTTGTCGCTTCATTTTCCGACGTTAACGTGTCATCTTTACCTCCATTTCAACATACTGGATTTATGCCTATGTACCCGGTTGCTATTGATGCTTGTGGAATTGTTAATGTAATCGATAATTTAAAAATATCGTGTTCTGCGGGAGTAGATGCTATTAATTCAAAATTCCTAAAAAGTACCAAAGAATATTCTTCTATAATACTTTCTAAACTATTTAATCAGTCTCTTAATTGTGGGTGTTTACCTGACGACTGGAAGGTGGGAAAGGTGGTGCCGATACACAAAACGGGTGATCAACATTCTCCTTCTAATTACCGCCCCATATCACTAACAAGCATCCCTTGCAAAATTCTCGAGCACGTCATTTTTCACATTTAGTAAACTTCTTGGAGTCTAATAACTTCTTTTCTCCCGCCCAACACGGTTTTCGTAAGTCATTTTCGTGTGAAACCCAGCTACTAACCTTCACTAACGACCTTCACCTTATTCTTGATCGAAGTTCCCAAGCTGACTGCATATTCCTCGATTTCGCCAAAGCATTTGATAAGGTATCACATAGTCTACTACTTCATAAACTAAGCAAACTCAGTATTGATTCCGGTACATTATCTTGGATTCACGCCTTCCTGACTAACCGGTCTCAGTTTGTAATTGCGAATGACACGTCTTCTCCTTCAGCTTCTGTGAGGCCCGGGGTGCCGCAGGGTTCTGTACTGGGTCCTCTTCTTTTCCTTATATATGTCAATGACTTACCCTCCTGTGTTTCATCTTCAATTAGCTTGTTTGCTGACGACTGTGTTATATATTGTGAAGTGACTAACCAATCCGATGTTTCTTCTCTTCAGTGTGACCTTGACCGTGTATCTGAATGGTGTGACTTATGGCGTATGCAGCTTAACACTAACAAATGTAAGGTAATGAGGGTTTCTCGCCTTCACAGTGATGTCTCTTGTTATTACCTGAACCATACTCCTTTACAGCAAGTAACAACCTACAAATATTTGGGAGTTCATATTTCATCCAATCTGTCCTGGGAAACCCATATTCAATATGTAACAAGTAACGCCAATCGTATGCTGGGTTTCATAAAACGAAATTTTTCGGCAGCCCCCTTATCGCTTAAACTACTTCTTTACAAAACGCTTGTTCGCACTAAACTAGAATATGCCTCTTCAATTTGGGACCCCGGTACTGACGTATTAACATCTGCAGTTGAAGCAGTTCAAAATAGATCCGCCCGATTCATACTTACTAATTATCACCGCACAGCCAGCGTAACATCCATGAAATCAGGTTTGAACCTGCCTAATCTTGCATCACGTAGAGAAGTTTTCCGTTTGTGCCTGTTTCATAAAATCTACTACCACAATCGTACTTTGCGTGACAAGTTATTAGCATCTCCTTTTTACATATCACCACGTCTCGATCACCGACACAAGATGAGCGTACCTTCATGTAACACTACTACTTTTCATAATTCATTCATACCCCGAACCACAGTGTCGTGGAACCACCTTCCAGTGTCTGTGGTATCAATATCCGACAGCGTTGCTTTCAAAAATTGCCTTAACAATGTTCACATTTCAGCGTTTCACTAATATGTACATATTGTTTTGCATTCATAGGTTGTTATTTATTGTATGTTGTTGAATTCCACTGATGTAACCCGCTCCCCTCTGTAATGCCTTCGGGCCCTGAGGGAACTTTTAAATAAATAAATAAATAAATAAATAAAAAAAATCAAGGGTAAAAAAAGAAAATTTTTCCCGTTACTGTTTCTACAATCTATCGCGGAGCACAGATTGCTACCCATTGCAAAGGAACTTTCAACCTTGAAGCTGTGAAAAAATAATCTGGATCGCTGGCGCCCGCAAAGCCACTTCGCGGCTGCCCGAGTCGCTCGTCCACCTGCACATCCATGACGTACGCGGGTAGAGAAAACTAGGAACTTTTCATTGTTGCCAGTAGAGAGTCGCCTCCTGGAACACTCGCGGCCGGTGTAACTTGAAAATTCAATAACTTCACGGAAAAAGTTTATTTTTTTTTAAATATTTTGGTTATCAGTTGAAAACGGGTTATTGATGCGGTCTGCAAATTTCCAGTCAAATTGAAGTCCACCAAAAAATCGGCGGAGTTCCCCTTCAATAAACAGAAACTGTACCGAAGAAATGCAAGTAAGCTATTTAAGTAATGAGCATTAATTTCCCCCATGATTAAAGAGAACTTTGCAGAAGAACCTCTATATGCTTGTGACAATCCTACCCACACAATGAGCATGTATAAAAATGTAAAAAAAATTGTTCATTTGTATCAAACTGTATCGCTCTGCGAGAGCACACCACTACGCGAACCGCAGCACGCAGAGCGCGGAGAACGACAGCCCCAATATCACGCCATTCAAGCGAATCGAACCGGCTCCTGCGCCGCTCGTTGGAGAACGTATTGAGTACAGTGTGCTCCAGCTTCAAGTCTTCAACCACTGTTTTGCCCTTTCAGTGTTTAGTGGCATCTGATGGCTCAAAAAGCAGTTTCGCTTTCGCCAAACTGATGGCGGTCACAAAGCTCATGCTTGGATGGATGGATGGATGAATACGGCTGAGCCCTTTGGATCGGACTCCGATCGACTTCTTTTCAGACTCCGTACTGAAAAGAAAGTGAGGCTATAAATCCCCCTTGCCATCAGTTAATAAGAAAATGCCTAGTTTTCTCTCGCTTTCTGCCACCATTCACTTAATCTTTGCTTGGTAATCTCTACTGTCTTGAAATCCACTTTTCCTTCGCTGTCTCTAAAACCCAATGACCTTATTAAATCTATGTTGTCTTCGGTATGCATAGGGTGAAGCCCTTTACAGTAGAGTATCAAGTGCTCAGCCGTCTCGTCCTCCTCTCCACAAGCAGCGCACACTGTGTCCATTTCCTGGTACTTCGCTCTGTATGTTCTGGTTCGCAAAACACCTGTCCTTGCCTCAAACAACAATAAGCTTCCCCTAGAATTGTCATAAATGCTTTCTTTGGCAATAACTGTTTTGTTTAATCTATAGCCTTCCAGAGCCTTCTTTGTCTGCATTCCCTCTAGCCACCGATCTCTTTCTGTGGCCTTCTTAACTGAGACCTGCTCTTCCGTAACCCCACTATAGCCTAAAAACTTTCCTCTTAATTTCCTAGTGCGCTGTCTCCATTTTGTGTCTATACTCATGTATAAATAGCTGAAAACCTTTCGTGCCCATTGCTCCCCACCCATTTGCCTCAACCGATCCTCAAATTCTATCTTGCTCACAGCTTCCCTGCCCTCAAATGACGCCCATCCCATGTCTCCTTGTACTCCCTGGTTTGGTGTTTTGCAATGTGCCCCCAAAGCCAGCCTACCTACTCCACGCTGTTTTATTTCTAGTCTTGCATGCACTTCGGATTTCATGCATAGCACTGCGTTTCCAAAAGTCAAGCCAGGCACCATGACCCCTTTCCAAATCTCTCTCACCACCTCATACCTGTTGTAATTCCAAAGTGCTCTATTTTTCATTACAGCCGCATTTCTGTTGCCCTTACCTATTATATACTTTTCATGCTCACTGAGATATTCTGCACCACCACATATCCATACTCCTAGATACTTGTATTTACTAGCTCTCTAAACTGTAATATTCTGTATCTTCAGTCTCTCAACATCATCATTGTTAAAAATCATGACTGCTGATTTTTCACTACTGAATTCTAAACCTAATTCCTCTCCTTCCCTACCACAGATGCTCATTAATTCCTGCAAATCTATCCTGTTGTTAGCCATTAGTACGATATCATCCGCATATATCAGTCCCGGTAAGGATTGCTGAATTGTTTGGCCTAGCTTACTGTACGAAAGGTCAAATCCAAGCCCACGTACTCTTCTCAAGTCTATCCTCCAATCCTCACAGATACAACATAAACAGCAAAGGCGATAACGGGCACCCCTGCCTAAGGCCTCGTCCTATCTCTATTTTCCCCGTTGCCTTTCCTTCCCAAGTTATAATCACCTTATTATCTTTGTAAATGTTCCTTAATATTGCTGTTAGTCCTTCATCTAGGTTTAAGCTCTCCACTATGTCCCACAGAGTTTTTTGGTTCACATTGTCATAGGCACCCTTGATATCCAGAAATGCCAGCCAGAGCTGTCTGTTTTCTTTTTGCGCTATTTCTATACACTGTGTTAGAGAAAATATATTGTCTTCCAACCTTCTTTGTTTCCGAAACCCGTTCTGCAACTCGCCCAGTATGCCCTCGCAATCTACCCATTCCTCCAGTCTGTTCTTTATAATCTGCATTACCAACCTGTAAATAACTGGTGTCACGGTTATGGGACGATAATTCCTAATGTCAGACTTATCTCCCTTTCCCTTATATATCATACTCATCCTACTAAGCCTCCATTCATCTAGAATATTTCCTTTTGTTACCATAGTGCTCACTACCTCCCTTAGTTTTGCCTTAGATTTAGGACCCAAATTCTTCACCAGCTTGATTGGGATACCATCTATGCCTATCGACGTGCCACTAGGGACTCTTCGTTCCGCCTTTTCCCATTCTCTTTGTCCAAAATCCGCGATGTCAAAAGCTGGACTGATACTGCCTTCGGTTCTCCTATCTTCCACATGTACCCGTTCCCGAAATTTCTCCTCCATCACTGCTCCTATGTATCGTATCGCATCATCTCCCTCTAATTGATCTCCCTGATGCGAGAGTATGAACCTCTGTCTAGCTTGCGTCGTTTCACTGAGTGAGTTCAAGTGCTCCCAAAACTTCTTGGCTGCGTTTCTACAAACCGGAGCGCCCCTAGCAGACGCCACCGGCGCCGCGCATGCGCCAACTCCGAGAGTGGGGAGGAAAGGGAAAGACGCCATTTTTGGGGGCTCTCTCGTCCGCTCAGTCGCTCAGACAGTGCTGGTTCGGCTTGACGCCGTCCGCTATTCTCGCAGCTTGGCTTCATAGTCGTCATGCCTCACAACTGCGCAGATGTTAAGTTGCCCAAATAGCAGCAAAAAATGGTTAAAATTCAAGATTTTAGAGTTCCAGCAACCTTTTCCGGATGGTGCACGAAAGCACCCGATGTCACACACAACGCCCTTTTTGCCCCGCTTTCAAAAGCCCCCCTTTCAGAAGCCTATGACGCGAATCCCCCGTGTCAGGTGGCCGGGTGCTCAACGTGACGGCGGCGACATTCCGCTTTTAAGTAAATGCAGTAAGTGTGCACGAGAGGCTGCGTAACGGAATCATGCCGTACCCGGTACTCAAGTAAATATTTACTGGATAAAACTTTCCGTTCTTCAGGCGTGCGCTATACACAATCCCGTGCCCCCCCCCTCGAATATAACAGTTACTGGCAAAACATTTAAAGCGTGCGAAATAGATTCAAGCCTTACGGCGACAGAACCCTGACGGAACGCCTCGGCAACTAACCGAGAACTCCCCTTTTGCAGGCCCCACTTCGTCCAAGGCTCGTAAATGTGCTGAATACAGAAAAATTGTTTCTAACAAACAGTTCCTTACTTTTCGACGGTGCAGGCGAGCCTTCGTGATATCAAGACCGCCCGGATCTCACCCCGCCCTTGTTTGTGCCCCGTGCGCTCGCGCGGTACGCGGGACGGCGAAGTGACGGAACGCAATAAGCTTGAATAACTTAGGCGCTCAAGGAAAACAAAATCAGCTGTTTATAGTCTCCGAGCCTCAAAAACGGAGCTCATAATCTTCGCACAAGGTGGATAGGCGGGTTGGGATCGAAACTGGTCACAATTACCTTCATTACATAACACAGCCTTGAAAGCCGACCCCTTTTCCAGTTGCTCGCACGACGCGACACTGAAGTGACGATTGAGTGACTCCAAGTCGACGGAACCGATGCGGCGTCGGCGGTCTATTCATCTCTGAAGGTATAAAGGCGAATTATGTGGTCTGTATAGTAGACAGTGGCTTTTGTTTATCCTCCAGGGTCGTCCTCAGCCATTTCGAAGAATAGATGCACGCGAAGCGACGACAGAAATACACGTTCAGAACTGCGAAAGGCGGAAAAACGCCACCAGAAAGCACACGTGAACACACGGATGGCTCTGACACGGGCCGGGGGACACGCCAGGCGCTGGCGCGGACGACGGGGCGACGGAATGGGAGCCCCCAAAACTGTTTCGAGCGATTCCCGCGAGGGCGCGCCGCGATCGTCACCAAACTCTGAAAAAGGTCAGGCGTCGGTGGGAGTCCCCGTGCTCTTTTTTGTGTTGGAATTGTTGATTCTACGTCCTCCTAACAATGTCTGACTACTTGAGCGGCGTCAGCGAAATTAACGAGGTAAAACTTTGCGTGAATAATGTGACGTGCGGCGATTAATTTCACGTGGACGCCGCAGAATGGGCGCTAAAGCCTGACTCCCACGATGAGATTCTTCTTGCTATTTTCAGTCGCGACGTCGCTCGGGCTGCAAAAGCTTGGACCGTAGCTGAGGTGGTGGACGTCGATACTGAAAACCGCAAGTAGAATCGGGCATTACAAGTCGGTGATGGCCACTGGTAACAAAGATCAACATCTTCTTGTATCTACTGTTTACACTTGGCCTACTTACCCCAACCAACCTTCAAAAGTGTTTTGAGGCCTGCACTTAGTTCTTATAGCAATTACCGGGTCAACGTTTGGTTTACGGGCCGCTGTCGTTTAAACTAAAGTGAACGAGCTGACGACAAAAAGCAGACAAGTTTGAAAGAGCAGACGACAGTTCGAACGCATGCGCAATGGAGTGCGGGCAAGAAGCACCGCGTCCCGCGTCAACAAACCATTGGAATGTCACGTTGTCGGCGTCTGTGTGAGTCTGCATACTCTTTTTCGCGTTGGAATTGTCGATTCTACGTCCTCATAGCAATGTCTTACCACTTTAATCGCCTGAGCGAAATTATCAAGGCTCGTTACGCCGCTAAACTTTGCGTAAATAACTTGACTTGCGGCGATTCATTCGCACGAACGCCGCAGAATGGACGCCAAAACCATGACGAGATTCTTCTAGCTATTTTCGGTCGCGACGACGCTCGTGCTGCAAAAGTGTAGAAGGTAGCGGCGATGATCGACGTCGATACTGAAAATCGGAAGCGGGAATAGACCAAGCGTAACAAGTCGGTGATGGCCACTGGTACCAATGATCAACATCTTGTATCTACTGTTTACACCGCGCCTACTTAAGTCTTTTGAGGCCTGCAATTACTTCTTCTTGTAATCACCGGGTCAAAGTTTGGTTTACGGGCCGCTTTTGTTTGAACGAGCAAACGACAAAAAGCAGACAAGTTTGAAAGAGCAGACGAAAGTTCGAACGATCAGGCAGTCGTGTGAATTTGAAGACGCACTGAATTCGTGGGTGGTCCGGACAACTTGGCGGTTTTCTCTCGTTCATGTTGGAACAAAAAAAAAATTACATCTGGCGACCACGAAGTGTTGCCCGCACAAGCAATCGTAGTTCGACAGCGTCTGGTTTGCCCTTTTCACGGCTACTATCCACGTTCTCGGACGAACGGATGGGGCAGAAACACATGAAAACTGATCTTCAAACCTTTCCAGGCTCTCTTGGTACAGCCCCTGTCGCAGCATTTTGACGAGAAGGCAGGTTTTTTTGTCTGGTTTCTTCCGAGAGAACACAGGAATGCATGTCTCGCACGGCGACTTCTGCCCACCGCCCCAGACCGGAAGTGCGTCCGACGCGACACTGGCGACACCACCACGGCGTGACGTAGTGCAGAGTTGCCTGACTGAATTTTGAAAGGGTATATTTCCCTGCTAAATTTAGCAAAGTGATTTTTCTGCTAAATTTAGCGAGGAAATTTTTCCACTAAATTTAGTGAAGAAATTTTTCTGCTAATTTAGCGGGAAAATTTACCAGCTAAATTTAACAGGAAAGTTTTATGCTAAATTTAGAGGGGTAATTTTTCTGCTAAATTTAGCAAAGAAATTTTTCTGCTAATTTAGCGAGGAAATTTACCAGCTAAATTTAGCAAGAATTTTTACGCTAAATTTATAGGGGCAATTTTTCTGCTAAATTTAGCGGGGAAATTTTTCCACTAAATTTAGCAAAGAAATTTTTTTGCTAATTTAGCAGGGAAATTTACCAGCTAAATTTAACAGGAAGCTTTCTATGCTACATTTAGAGGGGTAATTTTTCTGCTAAATTTAGTGGTTAAATTTTTCCACTAAATTTAGCTAAGAAATTTTTCTGCTAATTTAGCGGGGAAATTTACCAGTTAAATATAGCAGGGAAATTTTCCAGCTGAATTTAGCAAATAAATTTTCCAGCTGAATTTAGCAAAAAAATTTCCCCGCTAAATTTACTAGGAAAATTTTTCCACTAAATTTAGAGGGGTAACTTTTCTGCTAAATTTAGAGTGGAAATTTTACCTATAAACTTAGCTGGAAAATTTTTCTGCTAAATCTAGCGGGGAAAGTTTTCTGCTAAATTTAGCGGGGAAATTTCTACTCTAAATATATCAGGAAAAATTTTCCGCTAAAATTAGAATTAGAGGGGCAATTTTTCTGCTAAATTTAGCAGGGACATGTTACCTATAAATTTAGCTGAAAAATTGTTCTGCTAAATTTAGCGAAAATTTTCTGCTAAATGGGAGGGATGCAGGAGAGGAGGAGGGGAGGGTACTGAGGGGGAGGAGGGAAATACCACCCCCTCCTTCTCCAAAAGAGCTGCGCTCTAATTCGACATTACAGAGAATTGTAAACGTCTCATCTTTTTAATCTGATCAAAAGTTCTGCATAGACCAATAGTAGGTAATGGCGAATTCGGGTGGTTCTGCCGGCTCGGCCTGCGAGACCGAGCCGGCAGAACCGGCAACCAGAAACGTGCCGGCGGCACAGCACGTGACCCTCAGCACCCGAACACAAAACGCCAGACGGTGGCAGTTTACTTCGCCTCTTGCCCGCGCGACACCGCTAGCGAGAGGCCTTTCGTTGCCGTCACCCATGTCCCAATGACCTGGATTGACTCGAGTAAAGGCTGCTGAAGTGACTTCAGATTGTTTCGCTCTTTCGTTCATTTTTTTTCTCACTGACCTTCTCTCCCACTTCAAAAGTGACGACACCGGATACAGTCTGGCGCCTACTCGCCCAACCGTTTGGAGCTGGGGCGGAAAATGCACCGGAAAGTTGCCGGTGCTTGCCGGAGAACCACCACCTGAACGGTGCACGCCGGCCGGAAACTGACCACGCAAACACCATTGCCGGTTTTCCGGCAAAATAAGTTGCCGACGATTGACCACCCGAATTCGCCATAAGAAGGGTGGCAGTGATGCAATAAAGACCTCGTCAGGTTTGGGCTCTGCATTTTAGATGTCGTGTAATTGGATTTGCGCGGCAATTACTACAACAATAGCATTCTCCATACACAAGTGGTCACAATATGACAACTAGTCATCGTCATATCTTTACTTGGATGAGCTCTACTAGTAGTAGCTTCTGTTAGAAAAGCATTAAGAACTCGGAATATTACGAAATTGACTGCAGGGACGGCAGTACGAACAACGTCTTTGTCCCCCTGCCTCTATTTCATCCAGCAGGGCAAAAACTGTAAGTATGCATAAGCTACTACGGTGTTCTTGTCGAGAAGGTCGGTGCACAATTGGCGAAATTATGGCTCATGCAAGTTTATTGTCATTTTGACAAGGTTGAAATGTCCCATGATAAAAGGGTGTTGCAAATGAGGTGCAAAATGGTGATCTGACATGGTTCCCACGAAATCTCAGGCCGCCTCTGCCTCGTACACCTGGATGATGTCCATCATGATGTCCGAGAGCTTCTCCTTGGACAGGTTTTGGCAGAAAGTCTGCAAGGGAGAGGCTCAGCTCAGAAACTCTACAAGTGCACTTGCTGAGCTCAAGGCAGTGAATGAGGTGAAAGAGTCAATCCTGTGTCGGATGATAATGAGAACAAATAAATACAAAAGAACAATGGAAAAAATAATAATAGAGCTTTTAAAGTGAAAATAAATGAAATTAAAAAAAAGTGAAATACATTTCTAGCTGGCTGGCTTGACAGGGTAAGATGGTCTACAATTTGGCCAAAATAACTAAGTCGGATCGACTTTACTCAAAAGCAACAATTCTTATAACAAATCAAATAATACTCACTGCTGAGCCATTTCATATTCAAATCGATTTATGAATCATGCATTCAATTATTACCTACACTTGCTTAGCTTAGACCAATGCCTGGTCTAAGTTCAATGAACTGCAATGCCTATCACCTTTTCTAACAAGTAAATAAAATAATATACACAACTTCAGAGCCAGCCGCGCCGCGCCCCCCCCCCCCCAGCTCTCGCGTACGTGGCCCGCCGCAACTCCCCCCCCCCCCCCCCCCCAGCTCTCGCGTGACTTGCCGCGACCCCCCCCCCCCGCTCTCGTGGCCCGCCGCGACACCCACCTGAGCGCTGCACCCGGGGCAGTCCGCCCCCCCCCCCCCTTGTGACGCCACTGCATAACTTATCTACCTTCTGGAGGACAAATCCCCAATTCATACAATCAAGCCATGCTTGTCACTATCTCAAAGGCCAGGCTACAAAAAGGGCTTAAAAAAAGGCTCCAGCAAAGTCTCACGCTGGCATCCGATGACTTTCTAAGAGACTGAGCTCATTGAGGCTTATTAATCAATCACTTCCCCACTCACCTCAAACCAGGTGAGGTAGCTGTGTACTCCCGTGAGTATGACTGATTGATCAGTCAAAAGATCAGCGCTCATCATTCAACCACTCACCTCGTACCACTGTGCCCTCACGCGAGTATGACAAATGATTGACCGACCACCCACCTCGTACCAAGTGATGGCACTGTGCCCTCCCGTTAGTATGACCAATCGATCGACCGACCGCTTACCTCGTGCCAGGTGAGGTAGCTGTGCACTCACGTGAGTATGACCAACTGATCAACCGATCCCTCATCTCATACCAAAAGAGGTCGCCATGCCCTCACGTGAGTATGACTAGTCGATCGACTGACCACTCACCAAGTGAGATCACTGTGCACTCACGTGAGTACAACCCATCGATCAACTGATCACTCATCTCGTACCACGTGAGGTTGCAGTGCTTTCACATGAGTAAGGCCAATTAATCGACCGACCGCTCACCTCGTACAAGGTGAGGTAGCTGTGCGCTCCCGTGAGTTATGACCAATTGATCAACCGATCCCTCATCTCGTACCGAAATAGGTCGCAGTGCCCTCACGCGAGTAGGACCAGTTGATCGACTGACCGCTCACCTCGTACCAGGTGAGTTAGCTGCATACTCACGCGAGTATGACTGACTGATCAGTCGAACGATCGGTGCTCATCATCTGACCACTCACCTCGTAACAAGTGGCTGTGCACTCAGGGGAGTATGACCACTCAATCAAACGACTACTCATCTCGTACCAAGTAAGGTCGTTGTGCCCTCACGTGAGTATGACCACTCGATTGATCGACCACTCACCTTATACCAGGTGAGGAAGCTGTGCATTCACGTGAGTATGACTGACTGATCAGTGGAACGATCGGTGGTCGTCACCCAACCATTCACCATGTACCAAGTGAGGTTGCTGTGCACACACGTGAGTATGACCAACCGATCGACCGACCGCTCACCTCGTACCAGGTGAGGTAGCTGTGGACTCATGTGAGTACAACTGACTTATCAGTTGAACCAACGGTGCTCAACGACATCTGACCACTCACCTCGTACCAAGTGAAGTCGCTGTGCAATCACGAAAGTACAACGAATCGATCAACTGATCACTCACCTCGTACCAGGTGAGGTCGCTCTCCTCGGCGTGGGGCAGGCGCACGTCATAGGCCAGCAGGGCCACCTGGAGCACGGCCACGGCCATCTCCTGGGGTGGGTGGCGCAGGCAGCCCGGCTGGAGGTACACGTCACACAGCAGGCTCCAGGCCACCTGAGCCAGGGGCACCCGGCAGCCTCCGGAGGCCCCGTTCACCGACAGGGGCCCCAGCCAGTCGTGTAGGGACCACAGGTAGTGCAGCAGGTACTGCGACCCCAGAAAGCGCAAAGAGACATTGAGACATCCACAGACAAACCATTGTCATCCCAATTCATTTTCCCTTGACACAAATGGGTATTATACATATAAAAGATACAAAATTTTTGTTCGAAAAGACACCAATACTTTATTTAGAACAAAGAAACGGTCTACCAGAGTGCACTTGGTGGATGATAATGCAATTATTGCAAAAGTGCAAGCGAGATGGACAAGAATGACGAAAATAATCCCTGGAGAAGGGGAACAAAGAGGACAAAGGACAGATACAAATCTCCAAACACAGCTAGGTTGGGGATATGGAGATTTATGTTTGTCCTTTGTCCTCCTTGTTCCCCTTCTCCAGGGATTATTTTCGTCATTCTTGTCCAGCTCACTGCACCTTTGCAATAATTGCATCATCATCATAACCTTAATATGCACTGCGTTAACCCTTGCTGGTGTTAGACAGGTGGCAGCCAATAAAACCCGTCTGCTCTAGTGACGTCTAACTCCTGGTTAGCTCAGTTGGTACAGCGCTCCACTGGAAATGGAGAAGTCCCTGGTTCAATACCAGGACCAGGCGGATTTTTTCAGTCGCGCACCAGTCACCCACCTGGTGGATGTTCCTAAAGCTACATTGAATGTTGTTACGTCCAGATTCTCCTAAAAGCAGCGCCGCTCCGTGGAAGTATGGTGGCAAACAGCGTGCGTGCGCACCCTGTCGAACTTGGCCGTACCAAATTTTCCTTGTCTCCCCCACTTCTTCAACTCCTATGGGGAGAAGGGATGAGACTGAGAAGAGGAGGTCAGTGAAGTATAAAGTGCAGGTAAGTCACTCTCACCTTCGCTGGCATTTCCTAACCAGCCATTCGTTCAAAACATAAACGTGCGATTGCCATTGGCAGATATTGTTAGCATGTTTAGCTTATTTCTGAATGTGATAGGTGTGTTTCAATTTTAATTACAGTATTCTTTTAAAACACTGGAATCTATATAGTAGTCAGTTAGAGAGGAAGAGGGTAGTGGCTGCTGCAAATAAATATTAGTGTCATTTATAGAAACAATGCAGTCAGGTAGTTGCGCAAGTTGAGCTTGTCGGTATTTGTTAAATAGTGTGTGTGTGTTTTGTGTTTGTTCCTTATGTTCCTTTTGAGTGCTGTTTATCGTCATGGCAGGCACGTAGCCAGGATTTGTTTTCGGGAAGCCCAAAATAATTTCTCGCACTGAAGGGGATCCCTACTAGCCCCAATGTAAACTATCCATCGTGTATTCACACATATTTAGGTCCAGTTCTTATCACTGAGGTGATTCTTTAAGATTTATTATACCGTGCGAGATCATCCAGTATGCCTCATTGTAATTGCCTTTTCTACAAGTGCACATGTTAACTCTAAGGAAGTTGCTTGATTTTTTTTTCACGAGTTCCCAGTTCCTCCACTCTACATTAAATAAACCGTGTATTAAATCATAACAAAAAACAAGCGAAGCCCCAAATTCTTCAATCCATACTTTTGACATTTTAGAGAAGAACCTTGTGAACTTAGTGTTCATCTTTGTCGCTTGCTGGGCCTCAAATAGTTGCTGGCTCTGTCTTTGTTCACGGCCCCCTTGTTCCAACATCTTACTTCACGTTGCGGAACATATCGTAGCCACGTGAAGGCACCCTAGCCAAGATTGTCGCATGACTCGCTTTGCAAGTTTACTGGTGTAATTTCTTGTTTCGTGCCAGCACCACAGTTAGGCAGAGTTCAATCAGACTGCTGCTAGCTTACAAAGCAATTTTTCAATGCCTCTTCCTCCTCAATGCTTCTTCCTTAACCGCCTCAATGCTTCTTCCTTAACCGTTCAAAGCTTGTTTCACGAGCTGTGAGAAACTCGTGATGGCGCCATGCGTTACGAGCACTGCTAACTTGGTTGTCTGTTTGTTGGTCTCATTTTTCGCAGAAAGGGAGCTTTGCCTTAAAGTTTCCCCAGCTAATACGCACCACCTCAAACCACATTCGGTGAATGTTTGAGCTTTTTATGTGCAGGTGCCAATCCTTCTGGATCGTTTTAGAGCACAAGAGCAACTAGAGCCACCCAATATTGATGTGTGCGTGGCAAGGCTGGCAACGCATGCTGCTGCCACATTGAGGAATGGGGTTCGGACCCCGCACAGACCCCGCTTGGCCAGGATCTTCATTTTATAATTCTGTACTCTCGTGGAAAGTTCCAGATCCAATCTCGGCTGTGATTGAGTGTTCTGGTTCAAAACACTTCTGTGGTGTCTCGGCCTTCAGGCCGAGAAGAAGAGAGTCAACCAGCCATGACCCAACGAAGAATATATCAAACTTTATCAGACGACACAATTATATACATGGGAACAACAGCGCCACATACATTCACAGGGTTTACAGACGAGATATAGAAACCGAAACTAACGACACCACATATTCCCCCCCTTAAAACTTGCAGTGGGTTAGTAAGCTGTTAGTGGGTTAGTACTGCAAGGTGCTGTGTACAGTGACAACTCGTACTCATAAGGAAAACATAAGGCAATGAAAAACAGTGACCGGTCAACAACAAAGGAACATCATGTAACGCAAGTACCCTCGGCAGTAACTACAAAGTCTATATACAAAACCCACGACAACTCCATTCTCTCTACAAAAACATTATCTCTACAAAAATGTTCAAAACATAGACTATACGAGGAGAACAAACAAAAAAAAATAATCTACAGTTCTCACACATAGTCATCGTAACGTTTTGGAGCTTGTCTTGCTCGTGGTGGTTGAACGCAAAGAGGAGCCGGACCCGGTTGCAGTTCAGGGGGGTCCGGGTCGGGGGCAGCCCGGTCGGCCACAAGAGCAGGAAGAGACACACCGGCTTGCGGCTCAGGCGTGCCTGGGTCGAGAGCAGCACGGGTGGCCACAGGAGCAGGCAGGGATGCAGCCGCCGCTTGAGATGCCTCACGAGCAGCTGGTAGCCCATGGTGTGACGGTGAGCTCAGTGTGCTAGCGTCTTGCGAGTTTCAGGTCTCCTCTGGACTCGGAGTACGGGGACCCGAAGGGACTTTGGCAAGCTTGGATGCGTTCCAGGTCCTCCCATCATCGAGGCGGAAAGAGGACTGCCCGCGCTGCTCCAGCACTTTGCGGGGACTGCCAAAGGACTCCCTTGAAGGCGACTGAGGGTTTCCTCACCCGGACAAAGTCACCAACTGCGATGTTGGTCTTCTTTGTGGCTCGACGAAAATCTGTCTGCCACTTGCTGGTCTCTTGCTTGTGCTTCACCCGACGACGCAGCCGACAGAGCTCGGTAGCTGGGTCCTTGAAGAAGGAAGACGACGGGTGCCCGACGACATCCAGGCGTGTTCTCGGCAGCCTTCTATGCAGCAACAGAGCCGGGGCGACTCCCGTGGTCGCGTGTGGTGTGCACCGGTAGATGGCGAGGTATTCGATGACCGCTTGGCGGAGTGGTCGATGTTCCAGCAAAGCTGTCTGCACGAAGTTCTTGAAAACGCGGTTGAATCTTTCTACAAGTCCATTTGCCTGGGGGTAATACACTGAAGAGTGCGAGAGGCGAATGGCACGATCCTTCAGGAACTGGCTGAATTCTCGGGAACAAAACTGAGGGCCGTTGTCGCACACAATCTTGTCGGGGTAGCCCTCTCGAGAAAATACTGAAAGCAGAAAGATTGTCACTGTGCGCGTCGACACCTCGCTGCAAAAGTGTACTTCAGGCCACTTGGAGAAGTAGTCTATGAGAGTGATGGCGAACTTGCAATCGTGCGGTGCTCTTTCCATGGGACCGACGATGTCGACAGCGACCTTCTGCCATGGACGCTCTGGCAGGGGAACAGGTTGCAGCAGAGTTACTGCCGTCTTGGCACTCTTGTCTGCAGCCTGGCAGACTATGCAGTTGTGGATGGCGACTTCCACTTGCTTGTCCATGCCGGGCCACCAAAACCGCTCTCGTAGTCGCGCCTTGGTGCGCACTATCCCAGGGTGGGCTTCGTGCGCGGTGGAAATGACCTGTAGGGGAAGGAGGAACTACGAGCCGTTCCCCACGCAAAAGCAGGTCGTCGACCACAGACAGTTCTTCGCGCATGGCAAAGAATGGCTGAAGATCACCCGGGATGGACTTGTGGGAAGGCCAAGATGATGCGACGTAAGCCTTGACTTGTTCCAAGGTAGCATGTTCTCGCAGGGACTGCTGGAACTGTTCCTTGGTGAGGCAGAGTGGCGCACCGAGAGACACGACCTCTTCGTTGAACGAAGCATCCTCCTACAAAACAGACACTGGAAGGCGGGACAATGCATCCGCAACCTGATTCTTTGAACCCTCGCGGTATTCCACAGTGTAGTTGTAACGCAGAAGACGCTCTGACCAGCGTGCGATGCGAAGGGGCTGTCGTCCTGAGCCTTGAGACGACAGAAGAGAGACCAAGGCCTGGTGGTCTGTACGAAGTGTGAAGCGCCGTCCCCATAGATATGTGTGCCAATGCTCGCATGCCCAGACGCACGCGAGTGCTTCTCGTTCACCGACTGAATACTTTCTCTCTGCTGGAGAGAGAGTGCGAGATACGAAAGCGACTGTGCGTAGCTGGTGCCCATCCATTTGTTGAAGAACGGCGCCAAGGCCGCAGTCAGAAGCATCCGTCGAGACAACCACCGAAAGAGTGGGATCAAACATCTGAAGGACTTTGCTGGATGACAACAAGAACTTGACCTTCCGAAAACTGGCGTCGACGGCATCACTCCAGATGAAGGGTTGATTCTTGCGGAGCAGTGCGCGCATTGGTTCCACGACTCCAGCAAGGCAGGGAAGAAACTTTGCGTAGTACTCGACTAGGCCGAGAAACGAACGCAGACCAGCGGCGTCAGAGGGGGCGGGAGTGTTCAGGATAGAATCCACTTTCTCTGGCAGCGGTGAGATGCCTTGGGCAGTGACCTTGTGGCCCAAGAAAGACAATTCTGGGACGCAAAAGGTGCACTTGTGATTGAGTTTGAGTCCAGCTGCCTTGATGCGGCGGAGAACAGCGGCCAGGTTCGTTAGGTGCTCTTGTTCGGTCTTGCCGAACACAATGATATCGTCAATGTAGAACAGAACGCCGGAGCAATCTTTGAGAATCTGCGA
The DNA here is from genome assembly GCA_013358835.2 of Ixodes persulcatus. Classification (NCBI taxonomy): domain Eukaryota; kingdom Metazoa; phylum Arthropoda; class Arachnida; order Ixodida; family Ixodidae; genus Ixodes; species Ixodes persulcatus. The sequence continues at coordinate 54,838 of JABSTQ010011291.1, forward strand.
CATCAACTGCTGGAAGGCTGCGGGGGCCGACACCAGCCCAAAGCATACCCGCTTGAAACGGAACAGTCCGTCGTGAGTCACGAATGCGGTCAAGTCTCGGCTCTCGGGATGCAGCAGACCCTGGTGATAGGCGGATGCAAGATCCAGTTTGGAGAAGGTAGTGGCACCGACGAGGCTGTTCAGGAGCTCTTCAGTGTGAGGAAGCGGGAAGCTGTCGGTGATGACTGCTTTGTTAGGTTCCTGGAGGTCAACACAGAGTCGAATGCCACCGTCCTTCTTCCTTACCACGACTATGGGGGACACCCATTCCGAGGCATTAACGCGCTCGATGACATCCAGTTCTTCCAACCGACGGACCTCTTCCGAAACTTGAGGTCGGAGTGTCAGCGGGAGACGCCGAAGTTTCGATGCCACAGGAGGCACCGCGAGTCGGATCTTGATCCAATGGACGAAACCCTTGGCGAGACCAAGGCCTGGGGCAAAGAGGGAGCCGAACTCGCTAGACAGGGTCTTCGGAAGAGGGTTGGGTTGAGAAGCTTGGCACAGGCCGGAGAGCTGGGGCGCATCGAGTGTCACTGGCATGGTCGACGTCTCGAAACAATGCAGGGACGACCCTTCAATGTGCAGGTCCAAAGCCTTGATCGCATCAATTCCGAGGATGGATGTGCCTTTCGGCACAACATAGAACAGAAGGTACGACATTGCTTGCCGAGGCAAAATGCTGCGTCAACGCGGCGACGGCTTGGTCGTACGATGACGGGGCAGTGGGAGACTTTTTGGCCTCATCGGAAGCTGTCGCGGCGGCAGCCGGCGGGGCGGGTTCGGAGACGTCGGATGGCAGAGCGAAGCAAATACGCTGACCTTCAATTCCCAGGCTGTGTAACAGGAGGGCCTTGCGTCGTTCGGGCGGGAAGTCAGATGCTCCGGATGCCAGAAGAAAGGTTTCAAACATGCGAATCCATTGCGGCCACGGGACACTTGGGCGGCCCGGCGCAGGCAGAAACGGTGGCGGTGGAGCGAGGCCGGAGAAACTCATGGCGTCGCCGGCGTGGCTACAGGCGAGGTAACGCCTTCAGAAAAAAAACTAGAACAATCTAGAAGCCTCGTCGCCAATGTGATGTCTCGGCCTTCAGGCCGAGAAGAAGAGAGTCAACCAGCCATGACCCAACGAAAAATATATCAAACTTTATCAGACGACACAATTATATACATGGGAACAACAGCGCCACATACATTCACAGGGTTTACAGACGAGATATAGAAACCGAAACTAACGACACCACAACTTCCAATTGTACCAAGTGCATAAAAGCGGCAGTAACGGGCTGCTTCGAATGAGTCGCCCTTCCGTCCCCAACGGAAGATGGGTGGTACAGTCGCAGACGACACGAAATAGCCCAGGCGAGAGTGTGGCTTACAAGGCCTGCCACGCTATTTATCGGAAGAAAGCTTAACCATTATCGAGGCTTCATCGGCTGTTCGATTTTTGTCGCCTGTCTTTAGTTGACCAGCTGTAGCTGAGTCAATGCCGATTTCGCCGAATATAGAGGTGTTCCACAAGGGGCGAAATCGAGCATGGCCGAATCCACCGAGTCAGCAGGTAGAGAAATCAGTTTTCGGGCGTTTGATGATAGGTTTCCGGGATAAAGAACAGTAAGTGGTTTCCATTACTGCCATCGGTTTTGCCTCAGCAACTGTTTGCCAACCAAGTGGGGACCAGTAACGACCAAACTCGAACAGATGCTGAAATGCCGCTCGTCTGCACGATAGCCTCCACGATAACTCTGCTTTCTTCCATTAGATAGCACTGAAGGTCTTTGGAGCCACGCGCTCGCCTGGGCTTTTTCGTCTTGTCCACGGCTGTATGATGCTTCTGAAGTCCGTAGGCATGGATTCACCCCATTTAAGATTTAGTTTCAGTTTTACATTCCTATACAATTTTCTAAGCGTGGCGACGTGAGGCAGAATGCAGGGCCAGGTTTCCGGAGGCCCTCGGGGCACTCACCCTGTGGGGGTGGTCCACGGACACCCTGAACTGGAGCACCCTGAGCATGAGCAGCTCGCAGTGCACGATGGCATCTCGCAGGCACCAGTACTCCTCGGCCAGCGGAAGGGGGTCTGACTTGGGGTAGACGCTCCTGCGACAGAGACAACATCCTGAGCATGTTCCCGTTCTTCTCGAGTGTGCAGCGTGACGGGGCGCGTTTTCTTCATTTTTCCCAGCACTTTAGATAATGTGCGCCGTTCCACAGAGCACTGCTTCTAGCAGGTCTTGTGGGCTACACAAATGTCTTTACATTTTTAGATGCTGTTGGCCTTCTACGCCTACTGTAGCTCGTTTAAATCTCCAACGCATGCCCACCACCGCTCATATTTCTGGAAATTCATTCGTATGTTTGTTCAATCGCCGGCTACTAAAACCCCTTTCCTCTCCTTAACCGTATTTGAGCAAGTCTGGTTTTTGCCGCTCTATGACATTACAGAAGGGGGTGGGCGGAAGGGTGGGGGCACAAAAAAAAATAGGATATAAACGAGTATAGCACAAAAATGCAGTAAAAACACGAGGAGTCAAGGATTAACGAAAAGACATTAAAGATGCGGGAAGGCGGTTCTATTTGGACGACGTTTTGGGAATGAAGAAGTTGACAAGGGCATTGGTGTGGCAGGGATGAATTCCGATTTAGAATGGACAGCCTCCAGTCGAGGGTATAAATCCACGTATAATAATAAATAAAATATACACCAACCAAATCCTAAAGGCGGAACCCTATGTTTCGAGACCGGCTCGGTCTCTTCTTCAGGGGTTGACTGCGGCTATGGCCGTTGAGGAGCAGTATTCTGTTTTCTTCTTCTTCTACGGCAGTGTCTATCGTTTTGCATCGGTGAGGTGGCGAAGTCCGTTCACGTAGACGGTCGGCAGTGTGCCGAGGGATCTATTTATGTTTTCTGGCGTCGTTTGTATGTGCCAGGATTCAATAAAAAGTCTATGTCTGGGATGGGTCTCAACAGCCAGGATGCTGGTGTAGGCAAAGTCAATTCTGTGGTCCTTGACGTCGCAGTGCTCGGCTACGGCGCTTCGTTCATGGTCGAACTTTTGAACATCGTTCTTATGCTGGCGGATTCTCTCCTGAAAGTTCTTCGTTTCCCCGATGTATGCGACCGGGCAGTCCGCGCAGGGAATTTTATAAATGACGCCTTGTGCTCTTTCCTTAGGCGGGCGATCTTTTGGACGGGGCATGAGTCTACCAAGCGTAGACATCGGCTTGTGGGCCACCTGGATCCCTTCTTTGGCCAGTACACGTGCCAGCGCCTCGCTTGTACCTTTTATGTAAGGAACGCTGATGCGTGAGGTAGGACGGGTCTGTGTGTTTGCTGGTAGTTGCAGGTGTCGGCGATCTCGGGCTTGATGACGCGCAATGCGGCGGATGAAGCTGCTTGTATAACCGTTACGTTGTAGGTCGGCGAAGATGGTGTGTTCCTCTTTTTTACGGTCAGCTTCGGATGAGCAGATATTTTTTGACCTGGATAAGAGCGTTCTGACCACTGATGCCTTGTGACAGGCTGGGTGATTGGAATGGAAATGGAGATAACGTCCAGTATGCGTCAGTTTTCTGTAGACACAAAACTGGAGCTCTTCATTTTGTCTTCTGACGAGCACATCGAGGAAAGGTAAGGTATTGTCCTTTTCATGCTCCACGGTGAATTGTATAGACGTTTCAATGGAGTTAAGGTGGGTAAGGAACGTGTCCACTTCCGACGTTTTTAGGATGCAAAAGCAATCGTCTACGTACCTCAAGAACACCTTGGGGGCCGTGTGAAATGACTGTAGCACCTTTTCCTCGATGGCTTCCATACATAGGTTCGCTGTTGTGACGGAAATGGAGGCACCCATTGCGGTTCCACTGGACTGTTTGAAGAATTCTCCCTTGAAACTAAAATAGGTGCTGCTTAGGCAGAACTCAAGCAGGCGGCAGAGTTCCTCCACGCTGAGTTTTGTTCTTTCACTCAGGGATTGGTCTTTCTCGAGGGCGTTCTTGGCCGTGGCGACAGCCAGGGGAACCGGGACGCTTGTGAATAGCGAGATGACGTCGAAGGATACGAGGCTTTCTTCAGTGGTCACCTTCAACGTCGAAATCTGTTCCACGAAGTCGTTGGAATTTCGTATATAGGTCGTCGTTTTGCCCACGAGAGGCGAAAGAGTTTGGTGAAGGTAGTTTGACAGACCTCGAAGTGGTGATGTTGTGAAGTCCACGATGGGCCGGAGAGGAATGCTAGGTTTATGTATCTTTGGAAGGCCGTAGAAACCCGGTGCATATCCATTCCTACAAAGAAGTCGCAGGTGAAGGCTTCTCAAGTCTGGATGGTTCTTTTTCAGTTTTTCATAAGCCGAGGTATCAAGATGATCCAGAACCTTCTGTTCGTAGACTACTCGGTCAAGGACGACGGTTGAATTACCTTTGTCTGCTGGAAGAATAACGATCTCGACATCGTCCCGAAGCGCCCGGAGCGCACTTGACTCTTCTCTGAGTAAGTTGTACCGGTGATGTTGAGGTATTTTTGACAGGATGCCAATCACCTTTTGTCGGACGCGTTCACGGGTGTTTGGATTCAAGTGAGCGATTCCGTCTTCAACGGTTGCAACCATTTTCGGTAGTGGTGGCCTCGTTGTTGTCATATTGAAGCTGTGACCTTTAGCTAAGGCAGCGATCTCACAATGAGAGTTGTCGAGACGATAGGTTTGTGACAAACCTGGCGGAATCGGTGCTGTGTTTTGCTTGTTCTTTTTCTTTTAGCCTCAAGAATTTCTTGCTCTGAGACACTCGTTGCTTTTCCGCAGAAGTGGAAGCAACGCTGTCGGCGAAGGACTGTAAATAAGGGAGCAGAGATGGAATACGGTGTTCTAGTTGTCGGCGAGTAAAAGATAGGTCCGATTTCTTTTTCTTTAAGGTGGTATGGCATTCGTGAATCCGAGCTTTAACTAAACGGTGTTCAGCTTGCTCGATGATCTTTTGTCCTTCTGGTGTATGAACCAAACGTTTAAGACGAAGGCTCTGCGGAACCATGTGAGAATCCCGACACGCCATTGTGAAGTCAAGGTGGGTCTTAAATGTAGAGATGCTTCGTATAGCGTTCACATACCGTTTTGCAAGCTGCGCTGGCACATACAAACGACGCCAGAAAACATAAATAAATCCCTCGGCAACACTGCCGACCGTCTACGTGAACGGACTTCGCAACCTCATGATGCAAAACGATAGACACTGCCGTAGAAGAAGAAAACAGAATACTGCTCCTCAACGGCCATAGCCGCAGTCAACCCCTGAAGAAGAGACCGAGCCGGTCTCGAAACGTAGGGTTCCGCCTTTAGGATTTGGTTGGTGTATATTTTATTTATTATTATTGTTGCTCCCCAACCAGAGAGACTTCTCTCAAATGTTCACCTTCAAATCCATGTATGTACCTCTGACAACTTGAACATGATCTCCCCAAGTGCCTGGATGTGTCAAAAAATAAGCATTGCGCTTAAGAGAATTTAAAATTCTCTGAAGCGCAATGTTTACGCCTTTAGCTTCGTTTGAGCTATTCCGAAACGTGCGTCTATTTCGAGGCGTCGACCCCGAAATAGACGAACATTTCGAATCCCTGCCAACTCAAAATATGTCTCGTGACGTAAACACTGCACTAAAAAAATGTTGTTATAAGGAAAGTTCCCTTTGTGACATACGATTCCTATCCATGCATTAGAAACATTTTGTGTGTATGTGTGTAGGGAGGGGGAGGGGGGGGGGGGGGGGTTAGCAGCCTTTTAAACTGAGGCGCAAAAAAAAAAGCAAGAAATATACGGATATCACGAGTGTTCCACAGCAAACCAACCGACGGCACCGGAACGTCCTCTCGTCGTAAGAGACCACAAGAGGTCGCAACACACCTGGTTGTAAGCAGTCGTAAGAGCGTGGACGAGCCTTTACCACATCATACGGCTCCTTTGCAGGCAACCGTTTGAACGCCGGACAACTTTGCATTTCGTTGTTAAGGCTGGTCCGCTCATTTGCGTTTGAGCGGGGTCGACTGTGTTGCAAATGCTCCAAGCCCTTCACAACAAGGGAACACCTAGCGGACGCACTGGCGCCATCTATTCGGTAGCCCAGGAACAATTCTGACCCATTTATAACTAGAGTGAAGGTCTCGCCATATTTACGAGCTCCAATTTACGCACCATCAACGAGATATGGCCTCTTATTATATTGTCAAAATTATTCTAAGTGCGCCAAGAAGGAATTGTGTACAATATCTATGCACGCCAGAACTGCTCCAGGGCTGCCCGACAGACGGGGCCGGCGTGCTTTTTCGTCCTAAGCGGCCGCGAGCACCGCGACGCAGCCGATTGCACTTGTATGCAAATCTGTGAACTGGCCTTTACTGTTAAAGATTCGACCCGTGCTCACGCAGCATGGCACGCTTAGCCGCATCTAACCCGCTTCCCATGTAGAAAGTGACGCTGCAGAGTTGGAACTCCCAAGGCCGAGACCCGACAGGAGGATGCCTCAATGTCCTCAAAAAACCTCGGAGACCACTCCGGAGTTTCTGGGAAAGCCGGCCACTCACTTGTGGAAAACGTTGATCACGTCCCGGATCTTCAGGTGGTCTTCCTCAACCTTCCCAGCAAGGTACATGGCCGTCGCTGCCACAAGCTGAAAACGACGCACAACTGTCTCACGCTCTAGACATACCGCCAAGGAATGAGTACAATGAGGCTTCCGTGTTTTCAGAGTTTAGTTTGTACCAAAGTCGGTAGACATTTTCAGGGTTCATTTTTTCTCAAAAAATATTTGAGGATGTTTTTATTAAGAAAAGCATCTGTACACTGCCTCATCATTAGATGCGACAGCGGCGAAGGCCTTCAAGTTATGGGCTATTGGCCTTTCTGCGGTGCTGCGTCTTTCCTGAACCAAAACCAATATTGCTATTAGTAAGCCACATCGGTAATTTAGGCCCATGTTGCAGTACAAGAAACTCTGTCCGAATTGCAAGCTAAAAACAGACTTTTCCTGTAAGGCTCGTAAAAACATTAGGCGTTAGAGAAAATCAGCCATCTGCATTAAGTCCTTATCTGGAACCCTTTTAGGGGCGAAGCTCCTTAGGGGCTAGCCATGTCCGTCCGTTCATCCGGCGCTTGCGCTCGTGCTCGTGAGCTCACGTGCTCACGAGCACGTGAGCACGTGAGCAAAAAAAAAAAAAAAAAGGTGAAAAAATGATGCAAAAAATGTTTGTGCAGTCGACAGGATTCGAACCTGTGCGGGGAGACCCCAATGGATTTCTAGTTCATCGCCTTCGCCACTCGGCCACGACTGCGGGACGAGTAGGGGGCTCTGAGATGTGGTACTAACTCAAGAGCAGGGGATGTCATGGATGAAACGTTGCATGTAGCCGCTCAACGTCTATACAGGAGAGGGCGCTACGGTCAAATGTGTATATAATCGCGTTAAACTTTGCATGCATTGGCTCAAAGTTTATAGACGAGAGGGCGTTGCGGTCAAATGCTCAAATGCGTATCTAACCACGTTCCATACCACACATTCTCTTTCTGACGGGGATGAAAACGAACGAAAGGCTCGGCATGCTGCGGCTCAGCGTCTACGCAGACAAGCACCACCAGAGCTTCGCCCCAACCAACATCATTCACCACGTGGAGATGCGGTCAATTTTTTGTTCCCGTTCTGCCCATCAAAAAGCACGGGGAGAGAGCCCAAGTGCGCACCTGATCTCACTACACTGCGGTCTCCTTCCGCACAATAAAGTCCGTCTCCTATGGTCAACATCACCATGACAACGAAGCGCCTTTATTATAAAGAAACGCGCGCCAGCAGCGGGAAACGCCATCTTTTGAAGCTCGTCTACTAACATGAACGCCGCAATGCTAGCCGAAGTCGGCCGCACCGTTGTGGAGGTGGACGCTGGGGGCGGAAAGCAGTCGCCTGGCGAACCCTTGGCAGTTTCAACGAGGCTCGGTACACGCTCGGGCCCGAGATTATATTAAAGCTTCCATGAGCAAACTAGTGTAGCAGCGTTGGCAGCAGACGACATTCGGAAGATGACGTGGCTGTAGCTAGCTTCAGACGCTGCGTTTGTGTGCACGTCTATACACCAGCTCATGTTTACAAACAAACCAAAGCGCCCCAAGCGGCACGCCACTGCCGCCGCGTCAACAAACCATTGGAAAGTCACGTTGTCGATGTTTGTGTGAGTCTCCATACTCTTTTTGGCGCTGGAATTGTCGATTCTACGCCCTCATAGCAATGTCTTACCACTTTAGTAGCCCGAGCGAAATTATCCAGGCTCGTTACGCCGCAAAACTTTGCGTAAATAATTTGACGTGCAGCAATTCATTCGCGTGAACGCTGGAGAATGGACGCCAAAACCATGATGAGGTTCTTCTCACTATTTTCGGTCGCGACGTCACTTGTGCTGCAAAAGTATTGACGGTAGCGGCAATGATCATTGTCGATACTGAAAATCAGAAGCGGAAACAGACCAAGTGAATCAGGCGTAACAAGTCGGTGATGGCCACTGGTACCAATGATCTACATCTTGTATCTACTGTTTGCACTGAGCCTACTTAAAGGTCTTTTGAGGCCTGCAATTACTTCTTATCGCAATTTCCGGGTCAACACTTGGTCTACGGGCCGCTTGTTTGAACGAGCAGACGACAAAAAGCAGACAAGTTTGAAAGAGCAGACGACAGTTCAAACGATCAGGCGGCTGTTTGAATTTGAAGACGCACTGAACCCATGGGTGGTCCGGACAACTAGGCGGTTTTCCCTCGTTCGAGTTGGAACAGAACAAATAAATCTGACGACCACAAGTATCCGTGAATTCAACCCAAAGTGTTTCTTGCACAAGCAATCATAGTTCGACAGCGTCTGGTTTGCCCTTTTCAGGCTACTATCCAGAGGCATGCAGTTTAGAGAAGCTCGTTTTAGTGAACGCCGTTTTACCGACCGCAATTTATCGAATCCCTTTATAGAGAAACCCAGTTTAGAGAAAATGTCGATGAGCCTCCTTTTAGCAAATTCGGCCGCCGCGAAGCGGCGTGTACAGACAAGTCAGGTGAGTTAACATTTTTGTAATAAGCCGCCACGAAGTCGCGGGAACGCAGCGGGGGGCCTGGGTTAACACGCGCACCAGTGATACACGCGCGAAGTAGGAAAGCCCTTTTTAAATAGCTTCCCCTTTTCGAATAAACGGCGTTTCTCTAAACTGAGGCTCTGCTTTCCCTAAACCATGCTTCGATAAAATGTGCCCGTTCTCTAAAACGTGCTTCTATGAAATGGCATTCGACCAACCGCAGTAAAACCCTACTATCCAAGCACTTGGACGAACAGAGGAGGCAAAAAACACGTAAAAACTGATCGTCAAGCCTTTCCCGACTCATTTGATGCAGCCCTCGTCGCAGCGTTTTGACGAAAAGGTAGGTTTTTGTCTGGTTTCTTCCAAAAGAACACAAAAATGCATGTCTCGCACGGTGACTTCCATCCACAACCCCAGACCGGAAGTGCGCCCAACGCGCCATTACCACGGCAAAACTTAACACAGTTGAGTTTGTGCATTGACATTTGGTGACCATAGCAGACGGACTCTATAGTGCGGGAGGAGACAGCAGTGTAGCGAGATCAGGTGCACACTTGGGCTCTCTCCCCGCGCTTTTCAATGGGCGGTACGTGAACAAAGAGTTCCAGATAAGGACTTAACGCAGATGGCTGATTTTCTCTGCCTAATGTTTTTACGAGCCTTAAAGGGCAACTCTGGTCAAAAACAAAACCAAGATAAATTACTAGTAACGATTTAGTGGCACGAAATAGGATCACAGCCGAAATATTAGGTCAAAGTGAAGCCGCATACTCCACTAAAACCGAGTTTAAAGATGCAACCAGCTGCTCTTAAGCGGGTGGCAAGAGGGTTAGTTTTTAGTCAAGCAACACTAAGCGAAGACGTAACTTGGCGTCACGGTGGTGCGTTGGTTCTTCTTCCACGCTTCCCCTTTATTGTGTAAAGCAGGGATTAGAGCTCTTTGTTTCGTTTTAGCAGTTTCCGTGAGCCTCCAATATATCCTTTTTTATATATTAGTGCTCCTGCGCGGTCGCGCAAAACAGTCCGAAGTCCGCTTTCACCGAGAGACTCAATCTGCCGGAGAGGCTGGCCTTGTCGGCCTCACGAGCAAGGAACGGGAACATAGCAATGCAGCCACTCTGCAAGTATTGTGCCGGTACCTAGTGGCCGGCACCGAACGCGCTCTTTTATTCAGTTACGCGGCATGCAGAATTCGCTTTTTAGCCGCTAGCTTTATGAATACGCAGTTATCTTTCCCACGTGCGCTGTATACGAACGACGCAAACGACCAAAAGAGGTGCAGCTTGCCTTACTTCTTGAAATTGATCCCGCACATTGTACAGTGTGCCTCAGCACCACCGTGACGTCACGTCGCAGCCGTACAGCTGATGATCAGTGTTGCTATCCCTACATGGCAGACAGTTTCGGGTTTGCCGTAGACATCCGAAACCAAACTTTGAGCCACAATATTTATAAAACTACGCACGATATAGAGAAAAAACAAATTATACCTTGTAATTCAGGGACATTGATTCTGCTGAAAACAATCAGAATTCCCAATTCCAAAATATATTTTGATTTTTTGTTTTTATTCTCTGGAACATGGGGCTAAAGTATCAAACTGCCACCACTAAAACCACAAACCTAAACCGAGTTCAAGCCAGTGTGCCTTTGTTTCAATAAAAAACAAAAAGTCTAAATTATATATTTAAAAAAATATTGTCTTAGCAAATTGTGAGTTTTAAGAGGTTTTATTGGCTCCGGATCGCCAACCTTCGTGCTCTCATGCCGAAATTGATGTGAAAATAAAATTGACACATATCAAGCAGGATAAAGTAACATTTCTAACAATTATCAACGAGTGAGGCTCGTTACGAGAGAATCATAACCGAAGCGTGATAGACCCTTTTCAAAACCCCATCGAGCAACATTGGTGGTCGCCATTTCTTGAGCACGAAGCGTGTGAGCAGATAAGTCTTTGCCGCACACCGACCCAGACTCACTTTAGACGCACACTGAGCAGAGCTCACGTCGAACGCTGACGCAACCCTCGCGTCCAATACATGCTCGTAGTACGTGCCCAAACAATGTCGAACTCGAATAATTGGCACGCAGCAGCCATTAGGTGGCGCGCACTATTGAAAAGGGTCTATTGTTTCCGGCGAAATCGCGCTGAACAGAGTCCGGTAGGCGGCCCACCAATGCCGCTGGCTAGACCGCTAGTAGCCCTCACATAGAAGTCGTAGTCGTCGTGCTCGCACTCTTGGAAGAACCGGTGGAAGTAGGTGGCGGCCGTCGCCGCCGTCTGGGGCTTCGCTTCCAGCTTGGTCCCTGCGTCAGAAAGCGGGCTCAATGGCTCTCCCCACCCCACTATGTTTCGGCTGCTATCTGGAAACTACGGAGATTTTCGAAGCGCTATTTAGGCGTTAAAAAAGGTGTATAAAAAAGCCGACGATTGAAGTACAACAAAACGTTTCACAAAGGTGTTTTTAGACTGTGCATTTATATTCAAACTTTGCAAATGTAAACCTAAAAAAAAACTTTGCAAATGTAAACCTCGTCCAATGGATGGATGGATGAGTGTTGGATGAATGTTAATGGCTACACCCTCTGTAACGGGTGGTAACTTGTGCCACTTAGCCTTTGTCTAAAAAGACAAACATACGATTCCTCCCGCCCTTCTATGATCACCAGGCAGTGTGGGGTATCACCAGGATGACCTTTTGGGAGGTTAGGCAAAAAAACAAAAAACATCACCCCCCCCCCCCCCCCCGCCTCTTCCACCCGGCAAGGGAGTCGCCAATTTTCTTCTGGTCAAAACTTGTCGGCTTTACTCGATACTAAAACACTCAGTTTGGAAACTCACCCTTGAAAGCTGGACCTCTCGCGTCCACCGAGACCAAACTAAATATAACAGCGCCACCCTTTAGCAACTCGTCAGAACATGAAAGGTCACTTATATTGCTACTGCAAAATGGCACTGCGAGATGGCGCCACTGGCCCTTGCGCGACTCAACTTGAACCGATACGGGCAGACGTGCAGTTCCCGGAGTGGCTGCTGCAGGAGCCACTCCGTAAACTAATGGCGGCGTTGCTATCGCCATTAGTTGTTCTCTGTGAACGGATCGAAAACATTTTTCAAAACAGGCTCTATGGCAGTTTTCCAACCGAGTTGTTCTAGTAACGCTGGCTTTACCCCAGCACCGGACCCACTGGGAAACAGGGTTAAGACTTTGGGCTGGAGCCACGTGGGAGGGAATCACAATTTTTTACTGTCCCACCTGTCCCCAGCTGTGCTAGTTAGTTGTGCATCATTAAATTTTCCCTAGATAATTTCTACCAATCTTTTAATCGCCTCCCAGTGACTGTAATTCTTTTCTCCTTCAAACTCCTCAACGTTGCCTCAACCTCCCGCCCGTTGCTGGTGCGCTAGCTGCGTCGTCCAAACCAGAGCAGTTTCCGGTCCAAACACTACAGCACACTTTCGAGCCGCAACAAACACCAAAAGTAAAACAAAAAAAAAAAGGGAAAAGGGGGGGGGAGAAAATGGGTTTTGTTTCTGGGCGTGTTTGGCTGTTGGCTGTGTCTACAGTGCTGTCCGACGGCACTCCACTCGCGCCTCACCTCATGTGCGGGCAAACTTCTAGAAAAAATGGTCACCACTCGCCTTGAATGGCACCTTGAGCATAACATCCTGCCCCCTACCCTCATCGGCTTCAAGAAACATGTCTCCACGCAGGACAGCATCCTCCGCATCACCAACGACGTATACCAGTTCCCTAGCACCGCTCAGCTCCGAGCTATCCTTGCACTTGATGTACATAAAGCATTCGACAACGTGCTACACAAGGCAATTCTAGGTAACCTTGCCCAGACTGACTGTGGATCTAACATGTATAACTACGTTAAAAGTTTCCTTCACTCCCGCACCGCCTCCTTTCGAATCCCCAATCACAAGTCCACCCCTTTCGTTCTCACCAAAGGCACCCCTCAAGGCTCTGTCCTCTCCCCTACCCTCTTCAACATCGCTATGATGACCCCCTTACTTGACACCATCCCCGACCTCAAGCATTCCCTTTATGCCGACGATATTACCCTCTGGACTCACTCCGGGTCCGCAGCGGACCAGGAAGCGACTCTCCAGGCGGCCGCCGATATCATCAACACCTACACTCGCTCTACCGGCCTCTCTTGCTCCCCCCACAAGTCGGAACTTCTGGTTGTTCTCAACGCCCGTAGTCATCTTGCCGACTGTGCCCTCATCAAGGTCCATGTTGGCGGTACCCCTGTCCCCTCCAAAAACCAAGTAAAGATCCTTGGTCATATCTTTCAATACAACGGCAAAGCCAATCACACGGTCAATAAGTTGGTTCGTCAAATATCTCCTCTGGTCCACATCATTCGCCGTACCACGGGCAAGCACCACGGACTAAAGGAGCAGGAACTCCTCCGCATAATTGATGCCGTAATCCTTTCCCGCATGCTTTACACCATTCCTTACCATTTCCTCACCCGCACCGAAACCCGAAAACTGGACACCGTCCTTCGCAAGGCATATCGTCTCGCGCTAGCTATCCCAACCTATGCACCCCTTCACCTCATCGAAGCCACAGGTATGTTCAATACCCTTCAAGATCGTATCTCCATACATCTCTCGTCACAGATTCATCGCCTCCAGACCACCGCACAAGGACGCTTTATTCTCAGTAGCATTTCCTACGACTGCTCATCGCTCCCTCCCCTTCCTCCTCGGCCTCCTCCATGGGAACACCTTCCACGCATCTCTATCGACCCCATCCCCCGAAACATGTCCCCCAAAACTGAGACAGGTCGCCGCAAACACCAATGCACCCGTCTTACATCCACCCTAACAGCTTTCGCTAATGCAGGCCATCGCATCCACTACACCGATGCGCACTATTCAACCGAGGACGCTTACGGCACGATCGCTGTAGTATGCGACTCACCTCCCCTCGAGCACACTCATTCTTTCGAAACGCCTCCTCCTGTTCCCGATCTAGAGCTTCAAGCCATCGCAGAGGCTATCGAAGCTGACTGCAAATTACAACCTTCTGACCTCGACACAATCACCGTAACAGCAATCCGTACCCAACTACAATTCTCAAAGACTTGCTTGACAAGCACCCCAACCACCATTTTCGGATAATATGGACCCCAGGTCACGCGGATGTGGAAGGTAACGCGCGTGCTGACGCGCTTACCCGAGCCAATACCCTCTCCGGGTACTCCCACTCCCTGGCCATCCCTTCATCAGCCCCCCCCCCCCACACACTCCGCATCACACAGCATCAGCAACGCCGCACACACCTTGAGCAACAGCGCCTCTTGAGACGACTGCTCCTACCTCCCCCAGCTTCCTTTTCCAGGACCGATGCCAGCATCATCCGACGAGCCCAAACAGACACTCCCATCACCTCACTTCACACACCTCTTCACCCAGGCACGAGGCTCTCCCAAGTGGCCCCATTGTGGCGGCTATCCCAACATCCCACATACCTACTGGTATTGTTCCCACGCTCCTAGTCCACCTTCCTTCCCAAACCCTCCCTCTTCCTGGCAGGAGTGGCTGGCCCCCCTGCACAATCGGGTGGAACAGGGGGGCTATGTTCGACAAATGTTTCATTTCTCCTAAAAAGAAACGGAAGTCACGATATCGCGTCTGATTGGCTAGAGGCTCAAATAACGAAAGAGGGAACTTTCGTCATTTGAGCCTCTAGCCAACCAGACGCGATATCGTCACTTCCGTCACTTCCGTTTCTTTTTAGGAGAAACGAAACATTTGTCGAACATAGCCCCCCTGTTCTTCGAAGCGCTCGTTGCCTATGTTAAACGGGTAATCAAGGCCGAAAGACTAGATAAGTCATCTACCCCACCGCTTCCCTGATAGAATGCCCTGGACATAGGGCAATATTCTGTTCAATAAAGATGTTCTCTCTCTCTCTCTCCACTCGCGCCTACAAGCTACAGTACAGCTTCGAAAATCTCGTTTTGAGAACTCGTTTTATACGAGACTATCGGACGGCACTTGAACGCGTGAGTGGAGTACCGTCGGACGGCACTTGAACGCGTTTGCGGCTTGGAATGGACCGCCCTTTAGACGTTTTTCTTTTCTTGCATTTGTTTCCAGGAACCTACACTCACAAAATTTTAGTATGATAAATCCACCACCTATAGACAGCTTTGTAAAAAGATTCATTACACTCTGTTCATTGGCTTACGTATACGGTTTCTTTTACCCTGCTACGTGGAAACGCCGGCCGGCGAGCTGCTTCGACGCACGCCGCTATGCGCTGTGTCGGCCTACGCGTGATCTTACCTGCTTCAAATATGAGCCTCACAGACCCGACGTATGTTGGGGCCTTCGCGCTGCTCATGTTTGGGCGAGGTTAAGGTGGAAGTTTACGGGAAAATCAGCACACGCGGGCGATTGCCGGTCAAAGCCACATAACAACAGCTGCCGCTCGGTAACCTACCACCATGTTTGTGACTATTCGATGATGATGATGGATGGATGGATGGATGAATACGGCTGAGCCCTTTGGATCGGGCGGTGGCTTACGCCACCTAGCCATTTTGTCTTACCCTTTAAGCTTAGAATATTTAAATGTGAAAACTATATTCACTCCGAGTCCGTACTGAAAAGAAAGTGAGGCTATAAATCCCCCTTGCCATCAGTTAATAAGAAAATGCCTAGTTTTCTCTCGCTTTCTGCCACCATTCACTTAATCTTTGCTTGGTAATCTCTACTGTCTTGAAATCCACTTTTCCTTCGCTGTCTCTAAAACCCAATGACCTTATTAAATCTATGTTGTCTTCGGTATGCATAGGGTGAAGCCCTTTGCAGTAGAGTATCAAGTGCTCAGCCGTCTCGTCCTCCTCTCCACAAGCAGCGCACACTGTGTCCATTTCCTGGTACTTCGCTCTGTATGTTCTGGTTCGCAAAACACCTGTCCTTGCCTCAAACAAACTTCCCCTAGAATTGTCATAAATGCTTTCTTTGGCAATAACTGTTTTGTTTAATCTATAGCCTTCCAGAGCCTTCTTTGTCTGCATTCCCTCTAGCCACCGATCTCTTTCTGTGGCCTTTACTTTCTTCTTAAACCTGCTCTTCCGTAACCCCACTATAGCCTAAAAACTTTCCTCTTAATTTCCTAGTGCGCTGTCTCCATTTTGTGTCTATACTCCTCATGTATAAATAGCTGAAAACCTTTCGTGCCCATTGCTCCCCACCCATTTGCCTCAACCGATCCTCAAATTCTATCTTGCTCACAGCTTCCCTGCCCTCAAATGACGCCCATCGCATGTCTCCTTGTACTCCCTGGTTTGGTGTTTTGCAATGTGCCCCCAAAGCCAGCCTACCTACTCCACGCTGTTTTATTTCTAGTCTTGCATGCACTTCGGATTTCATGCATAGCACTGGCGTTTCCAAAGTCAAGCCAGGCACCATGACCCCTTTCCAAATCTCTCTCACCACCTCATACCTGTTGTAATTCCAAAGTGCTCTATTTTTCATTACAGCCGCATTTCTGTTGCCCTTACCTATTGTATAATTTTCATGCTCACTGAGATATTCTGCACCACCACATATCCATACTCCTAGATACTTGTATTTACTAGCTCTCTCAACTGTAATATTCTGTATCTTCAGTCTCTCAACATCATCATTGTTAAAAATCATGACTGCTGATTTTTCACTACTGAATTCTAAACCTAATTCCTCTCCTTCCCTACCACAGATGCTCATTAATTCCTGCAAATCTATCCTGTTGTTAGCCATTAGTACGATATCATCCGCATATATCAATCCAAGCCCACTCTTCTGTGGTGGCGCTGGTGTGGTGGCGCTGTGGTGGCCGCAACCACAACGCCACCACACTTAGCAATCTAATCACTAACTTCTAGAAACAATCTGACGTACGTATCTAACAAAATATATTTTTATATGTTTAAAAAAAAATTGGTTAGTACTTATTGTTGGGTTTAAGATGTAAATAATTAAAATTAATAGGTTACGAGCGCCAGCGGATGCCCTGGCAAGTGCTCAGAAATACAGAAATCTCGCGTTTTGTACCGTCCTTCGTTCAAGGCCGAGCCGAGCTCTGTGTGTTGCGCGCATGCGCACGACGAGTCGAGGTTGCTCGCAATTGTTTGTTTTGTTGTTCCATGGAGTATGCTGGGTTGTAGCTCCAACTTCACAGTCAATCACCTTCCGACAATTGTTGTCCGTGTGTTTAGGAGGGAGTGTACGCTGGTTTTGAAAGCTCTCCACGGCCTTCCTACTACGGAAACTTCATCACGCGGACTGCACGTACCTGCGAAGCCAACACCTATGGTGCCCAAGTGACCGACCCATTCGAGGCTGTGTTGTTCGCGTACGATCTCCTGGGAAGGATGCCTGGATTTCGATTCGAGATTCAATAGAAATACGAGGTAAGCGTACTACACTCACGTAATCATTTCTCGCAGCCATTCACGCTGGATCGATCCGGTCGTATCGCGTCAATTTTTATTCCCGGGAGCATCGCATCGTTCGAGCAGACTACGGTGTCTTCAGTTCGGGACATTTTCCCCGCGCGCGATCGCCGTATAGAAAAAAAAAAAAGGAAAAAAGAAGTAGAGTCTGTTTGTACGATTAAACACGGGTCGTGAGCCGTGAGCCCGTCTTCCGACCTGAGACGGAAAGACTAGACCGACTGGACGATCTGAGCTCTGGACAGAAGCGTCGGTTCGGTCGCAGCGCCAAATCGGGTTCTGAGGGAGCTGTGTCGGGCCGAAAGGCTCCTTCGACGTCCAGATTGAGCCGTCCGGGTTCCTGAACCGCTCGGCCACGCATCGCTGGTCGCGAGAGGTTGTCCGCGGACGCCTCCGAGGAGTATGTATTCTTGAGAGACGGTAGGCACTTCCGCCAACACAACTCTCTTTCGGTCCGGTGCTTTTAGGCCTATGCGCTTTTTCTTCTAGTAGCGATCGCCTCTTCTAAAATCAGTTACTACTCGGTCGGTTGGTGTGTTTGCTATGGTTTATTTACCACCTGCCTCAAGAGAAAACTTTTTTTTTTTGTATTTGATTGAGTTATTTGCTTTACCCATTTCGTTTTCGGATTGAAAGAGGGTGGCCTTCGAGGTCGAATCTGTGGACAGAACTCAAGCAGATAGGATTCCGTGTTTTCGGAGTCTATTTGTACTTAAATTCGGAGAGTGTTTTTCGGAGGTAATTTTTCGCTGAAAATTCGGAGTCTATCGGAGTTTATTTATCTTAAATCTCGATTCTCTGAAAACCTGAGATTAATTTTACTGTTTCCAATGTCTGTCAAATAAAAAAAAAAAAAAAAATATCCGGACACAAACGCACACGACATTCATAAAAACTCCTCTATCGAATGATATGTCTGCAGCCGCATTTGGAATTGGCACCCTCACCATTGGCAATACTAACTGTCCGACGACAAATCTTCCAAAAGAACTGTTGCTTCAATTAACGTCTAAACTTTGGAATAACTGAAGACCTGCACGTAGTCACTGGGAAGCAAGGAAGCTGTCCAGCCACATCCTATGAAATCTACAGATTCATAGCTTCCACTCTTATGAGAACGAAATCCCCCTTCCCTCTGACACGCACAAATAGTATGCTGCAAGGCAGAATTTGGAACTGTGGTTTTTGTCGTGACCCTGAGGTACAAGGACTTGTTCTGAACTAACCTTGACCAGATAAACTCTCCCGTGCGCCCTGCATGCCTCGTGCTGGAGGGATGTCATTAAATCATGTGACTAAATCCAACCAGAGTAGTTAGCCCATCAACCAAGAGATGGCAGGCGCACACACACACACGCCGGGTGGTACCACGGGTCTGGCACCTGCCTTGGGCTGGAGCAAATCATTCACTATTACAGTGATAGCTGAACGGTACCTGTCTTGATTTTGGCTTAGGCAGGGATGTCGACTCGTGCGTGCAGTGTGTTTAATTTCCTACATACATCTGTAATCACAGGGCTCTGTTGTCTGTGATCAAGTAAATGTAGGGTAAGTATGTATAAAAGTGTGTGTTACCACACGCTGTCACTTCTTTGCATAGTGTGGCAAGAAGCTGAACATTTTTTTTCCTCTCTTCCCCCGTCCTTTAGAGGAAGCTCAGAATGTGATGTTCTGATTATTAATTAACCATACATTCATATCAAACAAACATTGTGTCGATGAATTGTCGTTTCGATTGTTTGAGTGATTATTCGTTTCATTGGTTGATCGGCTACTATATTATTGATGAACTGAATCCTCATATTGAGCAAGAAATTAGTTCAATACTTTATTTATAAATGTACCGATTGTTCGTTTGAGGTGTCGGTTTATTGGGTGAGTTAATGTTATACTTATTGATTAGTACCCCGTTTGATTGGTAGTAGGATTGGTTTCCCGGTTGATTGACCGATTGTTTTATTGTTTGTCACCTTCAGTGTTACAGTTCATTTAACGTGTTGGTTTGTTAGGTGAGCAAATGGTAAACCCAGTTAGTGGTTTCTCATCTGATTGGTAGTGTGGTTTATTTTCCATTCAATAAACGGTCCGTCTGTGTCACCTTCCATGGGACAGTTCATTTGAGGTGTTGGACTATAGGGCGAGTGCACTTTCAGTGGGGTAGTTTATACAATGTATTGGGCTGTAGCAACACCCCCTAGGTAAGAAGGTCGTAGTGTGGGATTTTCTACCTCACCTATCAATGCAGGGCACAGACTTGGGAGTGCTGTACGAACATTCGGCTGAAACTTGTGTCTTGTCTGGTCGCACGTGAATCCCGGCAGAACACTAACGCAGCTCGTGTCCGACCTGTGACATAGAAAATTCAACACTAAGGCCTCACCTCACGATATATACGTCGTTTCATCGTAGAGCTAACCATATGCTTCGAACCAATCAGAACGACGGTGGCAAAGCCCTTGACAACCCTTAACAAAAGTACAGGGGCAAGAGGCATAATTTGTGTGTTCCAGAGGTGCCCCCCATAAGATTAGCCTGTCACTCAAAATTGGTACAAAAGCAGTTATCTTCTCTCCCACCAGCTGGCTTCCACAGCACCACGTGCAAAGAGAGAGATATTTATTTATTTAACGATACTATCATTCCTTGAGAGGAATACAATGGGAGAGGCACAAATCAACGCAGAATGAACAATAATAAGACAATGCGGTCACGTTCTAGTACAACGCTATGGTAAGAAGTACAGATTAGAATCAACATCAGAGCAAGGCAAGGGTCAAAGCACGTTGAAAAAAGAAAGCTGTGTGACACTACATGCACAAACACAAATTCAAGGTCCCGCAGCACTAATAAAAACGAAAGGTCAGTCTCGATGAAGTGTAATAGTTATAGTCCTGCATCCCCCTCCGAAGCGCCGACTCGCTCACTGGGATCGTGGCCTTCGCCGTCGGCCAAGTCGCGGTGAGACGGAGCGTAGGAGGTGCGCTTCGATTAGTTCCCTACGCGAGTTGTCGCACAATTGACTTTTCGTGGAACCGACAACCTTCCGTGTTTCCCGCAGCGGGGCATGGTGTCACGCCGGGCCAGGTGATGTGCGCCCGGCCTTCGCCGCCATTGGCCAGGGCCAATGGGGCCCGTGCCTGCCCCGGGGTGTAGAGTGGGCGGCAGGCATGGGGGCCAGTGCCTCGTCCCCCGACCCCCCGGGGGGGGCCCCCCCCGACCGGCCCAAGAAGAAGGCCCCTCTGTCGACGCTGAGGAAGCGCCTGGCACGCCGGCGCTGGAGGGCCTCCAAGTGCTTCGACCATGCCCAGGTCTTCCACGACTTCCTCAACTCGACGGGCTGGACCGTGCGAGAGGTGGGCACGCCCGTCTCCCGGGCCATTTCTGCAACCTCCTTTGATTTCGTTTGTTAGTTCCTTAACCCCTTGACGGTCCAGCTCCTTTCGCCAAAGATCTTTCCCAGCAGTTGGGTAGAGTTTCCAAAGGAGTAGTATGAAGAAGGGGTCAATGTGCGGGTGTTTTCTTAATATCTAGACCAGTGGTTCTCAACCATCGATGTTTCGCGGACCCCTTGTGGATCGGCGGAGATGATGGAGGACCCCTTTCGTGGTGAGGGGAGAGGGAATATATAAGTTAAATATAATAATGACATAATAAATGGATTTAACTAAGTGCTAGCGTGAAGTAGACTTTCCCTGTTGACATACACACGAGAAAACTAGCCCAAAAATGGAAAAATTCCTTTTCGATCTGAAAAAAGACAACCTTTATTGCCGGGCTTGACTGATGAGGCAGGGCTTCGCAGACTCCTAGAATGCCTTTGCAGACCCCTAAAGCGCGAAACACATGTACGACGAAACCGTCCGATCCGACGTCCGATCAGGCAATACGACGGTCAGAGGCGAGGGTTTTCAATGCTCTCCGGTGCTACGAAAACCCTCACCCTCGAAGGTTCCGGCAGTTCGCACGTCGGATCGGACGGTTTCGTCGTACATGTGTTTCGCGCTTAAGGGTCCGTGGACCCCCATTTGAGAAGCACTGATCTAGAGGGAACACGTGCGGTGCTTGTAAGCTGTTTGAGTTTGGAAGCATCAAATGAAAATATTAAAGGCAAAATATTTTAATCTTTCTTCCACTCAGTTTCATTTTGGTACGTTCGCTTCCACGACATTCCGGCGGTTTCAGATTCCGAGTTGGTTGTACCTGATAGAGCTTCTCCATCGCATGGTAGGCTCCCATCCTCCGAATTCAATTTTGAGAAACAATAAAAGTCTGAATGGGATGAACCGGAGCTCCAAGCGCCACTACTGCCAGAGCAGCTGACATGCGAAGCGACCGTCTTTCACATAACGCGTGCGCAGAGCGTCTAATTTGAAATTTATAAATAGCCCCGGCTAAGCGTAACACTGTGCAGATATAGCGTTTATAGTTTGCCAAAGTCCCGACAAATAGCAACACCTCCCGCTGTGTGCACTGTTTCGTGTTTAGGCGGGCACTCGCAAATGTGCGATTGCTGCCGTACATGTACAGCGACGACCGTCAAAGGGTTAAATGCCCACGAGGGGCTTTACATAAGGAAAGCATAGAGTCACTTTGAGACTAACCACACTGCACAAAGAAATAGACAAAAAACAACATATGATTTTAAAAATGTGGAATTATAACTCATAAAACATAATGATAATGATGACATTTATTTGCGCTCAAGTAGAGATGCTGGTGATGGCAGAAAGACCATGCCAGAAGAGTGCAGCACCAAAAAAAAAAAGAGAACCGTACATTGACAAAAGCATCCTTTTGCGCGCTGTTTATCGTCATGTTCAATGAATGCTAGCTGCTAGTCCAACTTGTAACATTGCTAAGCCTTAAAAGGTAGCAAGTGCTTCGCAAAATTTTGAAATGTCAGTTATGGTTACTATTATGCCTGGATGAGTGTTCTAGTTGTTAATAGAAAGCTCTAGGGGAGAAAATATAAGGCTATTGGTTCTAGGGGTAGATGAATGCAGTTTGCAAGAGTTATTGAAACGACGGGAGGTGTGGGTGTGCAGTATGGCTTTCCTGCAAAGGAACAGGGCGTGAACAGAGTTTGTAATTTACTAAATTTCGTGCCATTTGTCGGCTCAAATGGCAGTTCAACTTTTGATGTACTAATGGTGGCCAAAAAGTATATCTGATCGGCACGTCACCTACGCACGTCAACGGTAGACGAAAGCAAGTTCTTCGCGTTGTGGTTCTCTTTCAATTCATTTCAGTTTTGATGGTGTGAAAAAGAAACTGTTCAGTATAAAGTGCCGGCCCATCATCCCCTTCATAAAATTCCCAACCTTGTGCCAAAAGATTGAATGGGCACGAGTTTGACATAAACGCTGGCGCTGCAGTTGAATCTTAATTTGTACGTCCTGTGGTATTAACGTCTGGAGTGTACAAGCCTTCGTATCCTTCTCTTCGGGGCACCTTTAACTTCTTCCTTCGTCAGGCATCAGAAGGCCACCATTAGTATGGCACAGATGTCATACACTTATGCTGGATGGATGGATGCTAACGGCTGTAAACTTTATATAGAGTGGTAGCTTGTGCCACCTAGCCTATCAGATGGTGACAACAATCAAAGTCGCTAGATTGAATTTTGGAGAGTATCTTAATAGATACTCTCCAAAACTCAATCTACAGGATAAAAAATAAAAACATTTTTGTACGTATCTTAATAGATACTCTCCAAAACTCAATCTACAGGATAAAAAATAAAAACATTTTTGTACTGCGGACATCTGCCCCAACAAAGGACCAAGAATCAAAGGGTTCATGAAACAATTTCTCTCATTTTGCTAAATACTACTTAGAACCATTCCCTAACGTTGATAACTGAATAAGCCTGCCTTAGTTGGTCTTTCTAGGCAATGGCAGTCGCCAAAAGATTGCAGAAATATGAGCATCGTTTATTCCCTCAATTGGGAGCCAGAACGAGCGGCCACATGGCCCGGTGCCTATCCTATGCCGCCGACGTTGATCGAACCTACGCACTGGGGTTGGCAAGGTAGAAAACGCGTGCTGAGCTCCAGGCATTGTTACAGTTTGACTATTCTCATCGCAGCAGTGGTTGGACACGAGCCACTACCCGAGTCTTCGCCGAGGCACTGATTGTTACGAGCCGAAGTCGAGTGCTCACGCAGTTCTCGTGTCCAATCCGTGGGCCGCGCTCGACTGTCGTCAGACGGGTGGTTTCGATCCCACAAATACGTCAGAATGCTTTGCGAAGGCAAGACTGAAAGAAATAGTCTCCTTTTATCCCCGCAATTTCACCGCGGCAAAGAAACTTCTGAATCAGTGGCGGTGTGTGCAAGTATACTTGGTACGGACAAGGATCAGTACACCTCTGCGAAGTCCCGAACATTTTAACCCGATATCGTTTCATGACCCCTTAAATATAGGCCACCTCAAAATCTTTAACGCGTAAACATAATTTTACCTTCTAGGCACCCATGCTCAATTTGGTCTTCGTCAGTAGTGACCCATCTGGCCCAGGATTTGAAGTTTGTATGCCGCCACCTTGTGACGTGCCTCTTTCTCTGTGGAAAAAGGGCGTGGTACAGGTCCTTCGTTAACCTCCGAGCCACTGCACATTGCTGCACAGTTCAGCAGACGGTGTTCATGGGACATTGTGAAGTAACATGATGCCATGACATTGCTCAACTCTGTGGCATCATGTGGCACTAAATTTCCTCTTAATTTTGAGGAGAAACTCCCCGCTAAATCTAACGGAGAAATTCCCCGCTGGTCAGAACAAACATAAAAGACACAAGGTCCGCCGTGAAACCTCGCCAATAGGGAGTTTTAGTGGATCCTTCCGATACCTCCGATAATGGCACCCGATGTTCCGCCGACGCCTTGGCGCGTGCATTTTATCGTTATTGGGTATCACTTTCGGAGGTGTCGAAACGTTCTAGTAAAACTTCAAATCGCAGTTATCGTCGTAAAAACTCAACTCTGAGACATTTTCAGTCACGTGACTGCCCTGCGTCCTTTGCAGGCATAGAGTTAATGTAATAATCTAGAGGGGAAAGGTCCCGAGCATTTCGGCTTCTTCAAGATGGCAGGGCATGGACGCACACAGTGGTGGTCCCGATGGGACCATATTGCTGGTGACTCGTTTGATATACATAAAGAAGCAGAAAAACATCACTTGAAAGGTCTGTATCTGGTGTTTCCCTAGCTTTATTTTGCACAAAAACACCAGCGTTGCACGTTGTATAAAAAAACTATTTTTTGAACACTCGACAGCTTCAACTCGTGGCAGTAAATTGAGTACACCTAATCTGTCGTCTGCTTTCTTTCTCCACTTTTCTGCCGCTCCCTTTCTCTCTCTCCTTCTTTTGGAACCACTGATGCCAGTGCTCAGGATTTGCCGTGCTCTGCTCCCGTCTTCACCCTCCCTTCGGCAGGTGGCGGCCCTGGTGCACGAGTACGAGGCCACGGCGGCTCTGCGGGAGCTGGTGGTGCAGGCGGACGCGGCCCGTCCACTGGCCCGCTCGTGCCGGGCGGACCTGGGGCGGCTGCTGGAGGGTGGCCTGTGCGCGGACGTGACGCTGGCCTACCGGGGCACCGAGTTCCCCGCCCACCGGGCCCTGCTGTCCGCCCGCTGCCCCTTCTTCAGGGACCTGCTGTGCGAGGGGGGTCCCCGGCAGCAGATGGTGCGGGGTCGCCCTTTGCCTTCTTCTCCTTCCTCTTTGACCCCCCCCCCCCCCCTTCTCTGTCTCCATGCTCCAGGGTAAGGAGAGCCTAGATTTGAGAGATGGATCAACTTAAACCGTGAGGCGTTTGCAATTTGATGGCGGATGCCACCTGCGCCAATTAGTCGTGAGTGTGCATGCACCGCATTGTTGGGTGGCGAGGATGAAAGCAGGCAGAAGGGCTGAGACGCGGACGATGGACGCTTTCCTGCCCTCCTTGAAGCTTTCACTGCAAATGCATAAACCCATAAACCACGTGACCTCAATTGAGAGGTCCAAGTAAGGTGGCCCATTGGGCGAGTGGGTGCTGATTAAACATGGTTAAAGTTGCGCACAAAAAGACAGGGAGAGAGAGGTGGACCATGTAGGGGACGGACAAGTGCGCACTCACAACTCGCACTCGCATGCATCTTTCCTTCCTCCTTCCTTCAAACACACGCGAGTGTGTGTTTGTCTGTCGTCTACGTGTTCCTCTCCTCTGTATCTGTCTTTTTGTACGTAACTTCAGCCATGTTTGAGCAGTTATAAACTCTGAAGTATAGGCTCTCGACTCTAGGGTTGGGACATTTCTCTTAAAGGGACTCTGAGCTCCTACAAATTGCCTTCGATTAAGTGCCTGGAAAGGACTTGTTATGTTGGGCGTCTCAGCCCGTATATAGAGGGAGTCTACTCCAGTCGGTTGCTGAGTATGAACGGCCAAGCCTGCTCACGTCACGGGCGGCTCGGGTAGCCCGATATCCGGATGCCGTGGCGGCGGGACGGCGGCATTACGTGATCGCCCGAGTGGCGCCGTAGGAGTTCCACAAAGCGGCGGTAGGTTGCTCGCTGACTCGCTCTCCCGCTGGTCGGCAGATACCGTGTCGCACAGGTCAGATAGCACGCCAGCTCCATCTTGGGACTGGGGCGCTGGAGGTCGATTCTGTTCGGACGATGCTGGGGAGTCTGGCTGTAGAGCATATGGAGCCGGAATGTGGCTTGTCACCGGTTCCTTGCTGGAATTGCACGATGTCGAGCTCGCCGTCTGATTCTTCTGTGCAGAGTTTAATGTGATCCAGGTGTCGACGAACCGTTCCATTCTCGCACTTCACCAGCCAAGAGCGGTGTCCCAGTCTCTTCATAACGGTTCCTTTAATCTAAGTAGGGTTTCCAACAAAGTTGCGGACGAAGACGGATTGTCCTACTGTAACTTCTCTAGGTGATTTTTCTCTGCGGCACGCGGGGCTGTAGGCTTGTGAGCGCAGTAGAAAGTTTGCGGCCGAACATGAGCGCCGCTGGTGTTTTTCCAGTTGTTGTACAGACGGTTGTGTGCTGTTTTAGCAAGAACCTTTCAGTCTGCACGAGAATGTTGCTGTTTCACTTTGACTTTTTGCCAACGCCTGCTTCCTCTCGAAGACCATTCTTTCCGCCTGTCCGTTTGTGGCGGAATGGTAAGGTGCACTTGTTATATGAGTCACACCATTTTTCTTTAGGAAGTCTTCCACCTCGGACAAAAAAAAAGGATGGCCCATTGTCCGTTACCATCTTTTCGGGGACTCCAAACGTTGCAAAGAGTTCCCACAATTCGTCAATCAGTGTGATTGACTGTATGTTGCGCATGCAGCATACTTCTAGCCACTTGCTGTACGCGTCGACAACAATCAGCAGCATCTTTCCCTCCACGGGGCCAGCGAAGTCCGCATGAATGGTCTGCCAAGGCGTCGTCGCGCGCGTCCATTCGGGAATTGGTGCCTTGGGTGGTGCCTTCTGGTGTCGCCGACCTAGCCACCAAAAGTAACATCGTGCGCATGCCTTCATAGCTACTACGCCTCTATGACCTGCATGTGCCAAGTCAATCACATCTTTCCTCGCCTTTGTGGGAATGACCACTCTGGAACCTCTCAGGAGGCAACCTTGTTGCACTGAAAGTTCTGTGCCGAGTCTGCAGTACGGTGAAAACTGTTTCTTTGACAGTTTATGCAGTTCTTCACTTGAAATAGCTGTGAGTCGGGTCATTTGAGCAAGTTTACGTGGCGATAGTTCGACACTTGGAAGTGACGCCAACATAAGTATGTCCGCCGGGGGACAGGGCTCGTCGACTTGTGCCGGAAGCGGCAACCTGCTCAGTGCACCAGCGTTTTGGTGGTGTCTTCCTGGTCTGTAGACTAAATTGTAGTCGTAAGTGGCAAGCTTGAGGCACCATTGTGTCATCCTGGGTGACAGGACTTGGGGCACTTGCTTTTTTTCTCCTAAGATGCCAAGCAGAGGTTGGGGATCTGTTAAAACTGTCACGTGTCTGCCTGTAATGTACTGGTGAAAATGACTGACACCGTAAATTACTGCCCAGCCTTCCTTGTCGAGCTGGGAGTAATTCTTTTCCGCGGCTCCTAGTGTTCGCGATGCTATAGGGGCCTCTCTGCCAAGTTCATCTTTCTGGGCCAGCACGGCACCAACACCATATGATGACGCATCCGCAGACAAGAGAAGAGGCTTCGTCTCATTGTAATGAGCAAGTACAGTGGAGGATTGAATCAAGCCCTTAAGTGCATCAAAAGCAGTCTGGTGCTTCCTTTCCCACTTCCAGGGCGTATTTTTCTCCAGGAGCTTGTACAGCTCGGCGGCAACTGTTGCACGGTTTTCCAAAAAGCGGTCGTAGAATGCGAGAAGCCCAAGAAAAGCTTGCAGCGATGTCTTGTTGATCTCAGCAGAGCTCGTTGCTCCTTTGATTCCCCGCTGCTGCTTGGACGCACTTTCCGCTGACAAAGCGATGTCCAATGCACGTTGAAAAGTCAGCATTTTTTCGGTGAACAGTCTCTGTTGGAGGTGTTTGTCGCATACTCCGCAGACGAACCTGTCCCGGAGCATGACATCTTGTGGCAGCATAGTAGGGTTCGTTGGTGAAACGGATGTCACGGTTGCTTGCGACGACGTCGATGTTGCAGTCGTCGATGTGGCAGCCTCTGGCGGCAGTGCTCCAAAGTTGCAGTCAGCTGTCAACCGCTTGAGTGCTGCGACGTAGCTGCTGATTGACTCGTCGGGCAATTGGTCACGTCTTTGGAAGACGTACTGGCAGTAAAGCTCAGATGGTTTTGGGTCGAAGTGCCGCTGTAGAAGTGTCACTAAGTCACTAAAGCTGACTTCCTCAGGCGTCTTCAGTGCAACCAGGGCACGAGCAATTTCGAAAGTGTCAGAACCACAAAGCGTGAGGAGGAGCGCCCGCTTCTTTGCTTCGCTGTTGACGTCGTTCGCCACGAAGTAAAAGCTAAGACGCTGCAGCCATGATGCCAAGTTCTTGCCAGAAAAGGTTCGATGACGCCGTGCATACCTCCGGTAGCCATGGTCTTCACCTCAAGAACTACTACATCCATTCTAAATCCAACTTCTCGTCGCCAATGTTATGTTGGGCGTCTCAGCCCGTATATAGAGGGAGTCTACTCCAGTCAGTTGCTGACTATGAACTGCTTTTATTCCCACGATATTCGTACGGCCAAGCCTGCTCCTGTCACGGGCGGCTCGGGTAACCCAATCTCCGGATGCCGCGGTAGCGGGACGGCGGCATTACGTGATTGCCCGAGTGGCGCCGTAGGAGTTCCACAAAGCGGCGGAAAGTTGCTCGTATTATACACATACAGGACTTATATTTCATTTAATTTATTTGATCCTTAAAGGACATATGCAAAGGCCCCAAAAAATAAGTTTTGGAATCGCCCAAATGGGTCTCACGACGCAAATGTTGCACTGAAGCTCTTTTCCCTGAGAAAGTTCATTTTTTATTTACACGTGTCCAGGTATTTAACAAATATTTTGGAGGGTTCAGTGTCTGTACTAAAAAAGCCCAAAAGGAGAGGTGGAAACAGAATGAACGCTGACTAAACAACTGGCGTTTAAATAGACTGAAAGAAGAAAGAGAAGAGAAAAGATTTTTGGGTATGTGTAAAAGGGCAATCACACGTGCGAGAAATTTCTTCCTTTGTGCGGAGGCGTGCCATGACGTAGGTTTCCGCATGGGATGGGGGAGCTTTCGCTCGGGCTGCACAAACGGTCAAAGGATCTCTTTGCAATTGGCGGCATTTTCTTTGCGTGTCCGGCAAATTTACGTGTCTCGCTCTGCTCTCAACTGCGGCATGCCCGCACTCTCGTTGGCACGCACCAAGCTTTGTTTTCGAGAGTGGGTCCACTCAATTCGTCCGCTAACACCGACATCCATCTCGGCTCCCCGTCATCCGCGTGAATGCTGTAGCAGGGGAGAGTGTCTTGCCGGTTCCACCGACCGGCGACGTCGTGCACGTCCACCGTGCGAATGCCCCTTAACCCCGTGTGAATATTCCACCATTTTTTTGTTTAAAATTTTTTTTTTTAAGTGAAGAGCTGTTTCTCGATCGTGCCTTGTGGAGTTTCCTCTGCGGGGTCTCGAGTGCTGTCGGTGTCCCCGCAGATGGTGGTGGAGATGGACATTCCGGGCGTGGGAGTGGACCTGTTTCGTGACCTGCTGCGCTACCTGTACACGGGGGAGCTGAGTGTGGCGGGGGACGGGGGGGCCCTGTCTACCCTTCTGCGCCTCAGTGAGCAGTTCGGGGTGCCCAACCCCCTGGCGCACGACCTCAGGCGCCTCCTCGAAGGTAAGGCTTCCTCGCGCCCCTGAGCGGCCAAAGGCTGCGAGCAGCGTGACCGTCTGCCATCGCTCCGCTACCTTTTATTTATCGAGTGTCTAGTGCGCGAATAGCGGTTCGCATCGAATAGCACCGCATCGTTCGTAACCTTCAAAGCGAAAGGGAAAGATGGACAATCGGTTTTCTCAACAGGGTCTGAGGTAGATATGTCACTGCTAATCGATTTGAACCGGTGTTTGGACATCCCTGACGGATAGCGTTTCTACTGCCAGCTCTTGGCGCTTTCACGTCTGTGCTGGAAACTAGCCTCAAAGTCGTCACAATGACGTTACTATAGCGTAAACCAACGTTCTTAGATCTATTGGTCGGCAAGCTCCACGGAAGAGCTTCATTCAAAAAAGTTCCTTTTCTGTTGCCTGTGTGCGAGCAGGTACGGGCAGATGGCAACCCCAGTGCAATCGGTGGCAGGAGCTCTACGGGGAACGGAGAAGGACTTTTTTTAGAATGAAGCTCATTTTGCGCAGACTTTATGTTAATTATTGAAACCACGATAGAATCACTTTCTACCACAGGCAGTGTACACACAATGCGCCACCCCGAGAAGGCGACGGGAGTTCTAGGAAGTGGTAGCTGTCTTTGATCTAGTAACGTTGGTGTCAACGTCACGGTGGTGAGATGTCATCGTGACATTATGTAACATTATCATGTGACATTAGGACATTGTCACATGGCACTGTGCCATCGGGTGACAGTGTGACGTTTCGCAACATGTCACGTGACACAGTGAATGTCACAGTGGCACCGTGACATGATGTGACACTGCAGTGTCTTAATGGGAACTCGCATGCCAGAGAAGTAATGGCACAGTGAAGACGGGCGAGGTACAGAGGGCCTATGAATGCTATTAATTTCGAGGAACCTTCGAAATATACCAAAAAAAAGGGCAGTTTCTTTTTTTTTGGGGGGGTGTGATTTATTTGCAAATACTGCAGGCAGCATTGCTGTCCAAGCAGGAGAGGATTACATAAGGGCAAATTGATGGGTCAGGCTTGGGGGTGGCAGTGCGAGGCCGCCCAAAAGCGTGACCTCGGGGTGCGAGGTCGAGGTGCCACCCCGTAGTACCGTGTCTCGACAAGTTAATACGAGAAATATGCGATAGGTTAAAGGCATGCAGACATCAGTTAGCTTTTTGCCCATAAAGTATCGTGTCTTTCATAAGTAAACATCGTTCTCAAAGCACGGCAGTGTTATTCGGATCCAAGTTTGCGTTGAGCGTGCCGGGGAAAACTGAACCCGACGATCGAAGGGTTAAAAGGAGAGAGACCTAGAGACGAACGTGGGTAATTTGTTTGCATTGGCAGGAGGCCACCTCGCCGACGCCAGCCTGGTGTGGGAGGTGCCAGGATCCGAGCAGGAGGCCCAGTTCCCGTGCCACCGGGCGGTGCTGGCCGCCCGCTCGCCCTTCTTTCGCGGGGTGGTGCAGCGCCGGTGTGGGGCAGAGGCCCCGGGGGGCCGCCTGCGGGTGGTGCTGGACGGGGGCGTGGTGCCCCTGCGCCACGCCCGGGTGCTGCTCTGGTCCCTGTACCAGGACGCTGTGGAGCTCTCCTCCCTGGCCTGCGGCCCGTCGGGAGCCTGCGGGGGCGGCTCCTTTCCCGAGGAGCTCATGGAGCTCTACGAGGTGGCGCGGCTGCTCGAGCTGGACTCCCTCGCTCAGGGTGAGGAGGCGACGCCAGGCTCGCATTATTCGAGCGTCAAATGCTCTTTAAGGGGGGAGACTATCCAGAAAAAACAATTTCTGCAAAAAATGTTGATTTTGAAAAATGCCATGTTTACATCCACCAACGTCTAGAGAGTATTCCCAGAAAGTTTCATTAGTTTACACTAGATAGTTAGTTTTTATAAATTATTTTCGGTCCACCGATGCTAAAGAAAAGGTGGAGGTTTGAGCACTTTGAATGTGTTTTTCTCCAATCCACTTTTTGGCATAAATCCCACCTTAATAAAACTTTTGTTTCAGTATAAAACGATCGAAAGGCTTAATATTTGCGACTTATATGCCAAACGTTTATGGAGCCGGTTACTATGAACTTAGATTTTGCATTTTTATGTTCCTTATTTTGAAAAATTGTAATTTGCAAAAACTTAGTAAATGTAAAAAAAAGAAAATTTTGTTTTATAAATTCTTTTTACCTGAAAAATGCATATTTTCTTAAATGTTTTTTTATAGTAACCGGCATCAGGTATTCCAGTATGTATTCCACCAGAAAAATATGCGGTTTTCAACACCATTTCTCAACGATAGATTCATTGAACAGATACCATGCTTTATTTATTTATTATTTATTTAGTATACCCTCAGGGCCAAAGGCATTAGAGAGGGGAGTGGTAACAATCAAGAAGAAATTAAACAAACAGAGTACAGCAAAAAATGGTAATACAAATAAACAAAAAATGGCATATAATCATACAATGTTAGCTAAGGCGCTCTTGAAGTGATGGGAGTCTTCGATAGTGGCTATTGAAGCAGGAAGGCGATTCCACTCGTCAGATGTGCGTGGCAGAAATGACTGAAAGAAAGCGTTAGTTCTGGCTGATGGAATTCCAACCTTATTAGCATGATCAAACCGAGGTGAGATGTACTGAGGAAGTAAAATAAGTTCGTCGTGCAGACTTCCACTTCGTTCTGGGGTATAGTACCTAATAAAATAGGTTCACAGGGCTGAAACTTTGCATGCCCTCCTTCTATATGGCTACAAACACCACCTGCAAATATCACACCAATTCAGTGAGCGGTTCAAAAGTTGACATTCCCAGGTAGTGTCTCCCCTTAAAGGGTAACTGCAAAGAAAAAAAAGTGTTTTTTTTAAACAGCCTATTTGGGACAAGCATGTCACAAAACAAATCTTCCGCGAAAACAAAAATTTTTTTAGTAATATTTACGCAACAGGACGTAATTTAGTCGGAGTCACAACCTCTCCACATTTGAAACTCCCGCTCTTTCGACCCACGCGGAGCAGAAGTACGCCCCGCCCCTCACTCTTGGATTCTCTTGGATTGACTTGGCTGCGGAGTACGCAGCGTCTTGACTTCCGGCCGCGGATCAGGGGGGAGGGGGGGGGGGGGGGGGGGAAGGAAGGTGCTGTCGATGTACGCTGGAGGCTAGAGCCGGTTTGCTTTCGTTGTATTTGTTTGGTCGGTGAAAGTCTTGCAAGAATGCACGTTCAGCATGGCGCCGGTATTGTTTTAGTTTGACGGGACGCGAGAAGCCCCCGCAGTTTGCGAGCGCATGTAGCGAGGACGTGACCTAAGAAGTACCCCTGAGATGTTCCCGGAAGACGGAAAGTGTCATTCGTAATCGTCGTGTGTGCTTTGAAAGCGAAGGGAGTTACAGGGTCCACGAGTGCGCAACCACAAGCCAACGTTCACGACAGCGCTACGTTGACTTTGGCGATCTCATTCTGTTTGGTGCGACGTATCGATGCGACAAAGAACTGAAACGTTCGTGGTGTGTGGTGCGGGGCTTGGAAGTAGAAACCCACACTAACACGGAGTGCAAATCGGTGGTTGTGGGGCTGACGTTCAACGGGTTCAGTCCCGTCGTCATCAGCTGATCCGGTCCAGCTGGTCCGGGAGGACGAAGCGAGCTGTGGCAGCGAGCATTTTTAAAAGCAGATCTTCCTTCGTTTCGTTTCAAAATGTGGAAGATTCCCGACGCATATCGTGAGTAAATACCTGCGGGGCGTTTTCAACAAAATTACGTCGTCTTAATTGAACAGTGGACTCTGGATTGTTGTCCTAAATCTGCCGTTTTCATACTTGGTGTTGTTAGACGGCGTTTGCACAGCGACATGTTTGCACAACGACGCACACCGCTCGAGTAGATGATTCGGTCCTGCAAACGACCGGTTATACAGAATTTCAGGGAAGCTTAAGTCACCACCGATATTTTTCTGTAAATCTCGTGCAAGTTTGTGGCGCTCATCATGCGGTGTGCATAAATTTGGGCAAGATTTCCCACCTGCCCACAGATGCATGAACTGAGACCATTGTTTACGTAGTGAACACAGTGCTTTTTCTTTTTTCTTTCGGAAGAGGCGGTGGTGCATTTATTATGGTACAGTCACTTGAGAGCTCAGAAATTGGGGAGGGCGACCAAGCTTTCCGAACATTGTCTCTTTCCTCTCTGGCACTGCTCCAAGTTGCAGTTTCAGTAGGCATACTTACTAGCAGGTACAAACTGCTCTAAAGCAGGTAAAAGACTGGGAAGTCAGGACGGTGCGGACTCCGTGTTTCGCAAGATGACTGGGGAAGTTCTTTTGTGAGATATGCGGAATATGCAAACAATTTTGTTATGCCCGTTGTTTGCTTCTCGCCAGCAAAACGAGTAAGATGATCTACAAAGGCGTAATCACAAGCCAAGGTTTACGATAACAGTACACATTTAATTCAAACAACTTTACGTAAGACTGGTGCTGAAGCTGAGAAAAAAAAAAAAAAAAGAGAAGATCTGTTGTCTAAAGCAGAATTCGGACGTCCGAAGGCTTCTGTGGACAGCTGTTATGTAATAACCTGGCTGTGCCAGGTTTTCTACGTAACAGCTGTGTCTCAGTCACAGACGTTCGGTGCACCCGGTGCGAATCTCGAAGGCCTTGGGAGCGAAATGACGAGAACATACCTGGACTCCTTTGTTGCTACGCGAACGCCTGATTGCCTGCAGCCAAATAGCATTCAGTTTGTGATCTTTCGAGACGACATGGCAGCTGAAGACTCGCTGTCGCAATCACTCATTTCGCAGCACTTTACAGAGCAGCGACGCCGCTTTACAGGAGCTGACATCTCCAAAAAGTCGGCATTTGCACGCGCAAGCAAAAAAAGAAAAAGAAAAGCACGCTAAGAAAGCAAAGAGGAAAACGAAAGTAACAAACCGCGCTATGAAAGCCAAAACCCCACGTCGCTTCCTATCAGTAACACTGGTGACAGCTGCTCAACACACACTACTTCACTTTAGGAAGTCTCACTCAAGCACCTGGGTCAGCACGAATCACTGATCACTTCGGCGAAACGACTAGTCGAGGTAGGCGAGACAAGCGGGAGCAGAGACATCGGCGGCCATGAAAACAATGGGGAAGCTTTTGTTTGTTATGGTATGAATCGAAACGGAAGTGCCCGTCTTGTAAACCTTTTGTAAAAAATAATAACTCTCGTTACATGGGTTATTCTTTAAACGTAGAAATATGCCGCTCAAAAGGAAATGACAACATATAACAAAGGTTTAACAACCAAGATCTAAGCTGTCAATCAAACTCTTAGCCAATGAGAAGTATAGCAGCCAACTGGTGCTACACGTCACGGAATACCAACTTCTTGGCGCGCGATTTAAAACGGACGAAATAGCCGCATACTAAAATCAGTCTCGCGTATTAACTATTGTTGTAAAAAAAAATTTTTTCTAGCGGAAAATTCTTTTTTCGACACGCTTGTCCCAATAAGGCTGTTTAAAAAAAAAAATTTTTTCTTTGCAGTTACCCTTCAGCATAACACCCCCTCTTCATTCCTTCATTCCTCTTCATTTCCAGTCATTAAAAAATTAGAGAGCATTTGGGAATTGATACTAATTGATTGGTCACAACATTCTAATCACGTATGGTCTGCGAAAAAAAAAAGAGTATTTGAGTAGGCCAGTGTGTGCAGAAAGCTCTCTGATCTTGTTATTATTATTGACTCGACTTGAAATGCAACAAGGAGCAGACGATTCGGAGAGCACATTCCTTGGTTAGCCGCTCCCATGCGTCCGAAAAACCTGAAATGAATGCCCTCCGCCAAGAGATCCACTATCCCATTTTCCAGCCTGAATATCCACGGGCCAAAAATTTAGAAAAATCACCCGTCCCCAATTCTCGTTGGACATCGTGCAACGTTTTATCGGCGAGTTTGTAGCAGGTTCTCGCATGTTTATTGCACCCTGGAACCCGAGTCCACCGCGTCTGCGACAAGCACTTGCGATGTCGGTTCTTGCTTATTTGTCGATATGCAGTAAAGGACCTTTGGGGGAAAGAACCTTTAGGGAAAACGATATATAAAGAAAGGACCTTTAGCAAAACTAACATTTAGAGAAAGTCCCTTTGGGGGAAACGACGTTTAGAAAAGAGGACCTTTAGGGAAAACATTTAGTAAAGGGGCATTTGGGGGCACCGTTTGACGCGGGTACGAGGCAGGGGGAAAGACGAGTCTGTGGTCCTCTCCCTGGTGTGGTGCAGGCTGCGAGGACGCCCTGGTGGAGCTGCTCAGCCCGGAGACCCTGTGCGGCGTGCTGCAGTGGAGCGAGCAGCCCCACGGCTCCCCCTGGGTCCACCGGCAGGCCCTGGGCTTCCTGGCAGAGGAGTTCTCTGCCCTGGCCCAGACCCCTCTCCTGCTCCAGCTCACCAAGGGACAGTTGGCCACCCTGCTCCGCTCAGACTTCCTCCAGGCACGACCCCACACCCTTGAATTCTTAAATTTATTGACTTAAAATTTAAAATATGCTGGACCACTCGTGCGTCTATCTCTTTGCCACGTGATCGCACTCTCACCTATATGGCCGACTCTCATTAATTCAAACTCCAGGAAGCCACAGACTTTAGTTTGAAATATCAGAAGTTTGAATTATCGGAAATTCATCATTTCCGAGGCAAAGTAGCGATTTGCTGAAGGAATAGTTACACGTACAGAGCATATTAACATACTTTCCACTACACAGGCCTATATGTAAGCAGGCACACACATAGAACATTGGTGAAGTTTGAAGCGAATAGTGGTTTTGGCCGAATATTTTCGAATAGAATATCGAATG
Source organism: Ixodes persulcatus (assembly GCA_013358835.2). Taxonomy (NCBI): domain Eukaryota; kingdom Metazoa; phylum Arthropoda; class Arachnida; order Ixodida; family Ixodidae; genus Ixodes; species Ixodes persulcatus. The sequence continues at coordinate 91,578 of JABSTQ010011291.1, forward strand.
GTTTCTCCGAGCCTTTTACTACCGTTGTCCCACGCTTAAACAAAAATTCAGTTGAACTCTCGAAGGTTGTTCCTAGCCTTCCACTCGTCGACTTCTAAGCTCGGTTAGATTTGATATAACTATATCTTCAGACCGTGGCCTCAGAAAGTGCAATGCCTACAATGGGGTCGCATATAAATGACAGATTTGACATAAAATTAAACCTAAAGAGACACCCAGCTATCCTAATCGAGGGAATGTATATGCTATATGCAAATTTAACCCCCTCAAAAAAGTGTAAAAAAACGAGCAAGAATAATGAAAGCAGATTGTCAGGACAGTTCTGCTTGGATAATCGCACTGGTTTAGTCCCATTGAGTGTGCTTCTCACCGAGCATCTGCGTACTGCGGAAAAGCAATGACTGCGAGCTTTGTGGGTATTGCTTTCCCGCAGTACAGACGTGCTCGGTGAGGAAGCGCATTCAACGGGGCTAACCCGCCTTGATGAACAAACAGTAATGAATTAAGCTAAAACGCTGTTTGAATTAAGCAGCTTATATATGCATTGAAAATGTAGCGGGACAATTAAAATCTTTTAATTTGTTTGAATTAACCGGAAGTACAAAATATCCGAGTTTGAATTAGCGCGAGTCCACCGTACGTGTCTTGCACATGATATCAGTCGCCCTTCTTTGTGGTGGCGAGAAGCGTCTCATTTATGTGGCGGGAGCCGCGCTTTCACATGCCCTGTCCCCCATTATGTGTGACCAAGTGACGTCCGTGGAAGCTATGTATACCCATGTGCAGAGAAGTGGAGTCCGGTTACGAAAGGAAGGAGGATCAATCATTTGGGCGAGCTTGTAGCTCCCACCGCACTGTCAACTTACGAGAGAAAGGGATATAAAAAAAACTCTGTTGGGAAGCTTGCCCTTGGAGGGGGGTGCCCCTCGCTTCAAGGGCAAGCTGCAAAAAACTGCCCAACTCCAGGTTGTGCAGTTTTTTTGGAAAAAAATTTGGTTTCTGTCTGGGAATTCAGGGCCTGGGAAATTCCGAAGAAGTTGAGCTAGAGCCAACAGGTTGTCTAGCGACTGGGAAAACCGGGAATCGTCAGAGAAATTTTAATTCGAGTCAAGTCAGAATGTGTTTTTATTTGTAAACAAGATGTTAGATAATTACACTTATTCAGACGGGGGTCCCAAAGTTTTCGAAGAAAACTGTTGAAGGGACGCCTTCAAATACCGGGAAAAATCAGGGAATTGTCAGGGGTATTGTCAAAAAGCGAGCCCAGTCAGGGCAGATGAGCCGGAAACGCCATCGAGTGCCCTGAGCAAAGACTTAAGGACTTGTGGGCAGAAAAATAGGCAATGAATTCTATTTAGAGCGGAGCCCACAGGCTCTGCTCACCCGATGTAGAGTGTGCTACACGATGCAAAGGGAACAGCCACTGATCTTTATGACAATTCTCATAGAGATCTGTAGGAGCAGCCGACATATCCAGTCCAAGCCTTGGATTGGATTGTATTGAAGGCTCGACACTAGAGTAGATCCAGTTAGAGCTTTTAGATTTAGTGACAAATGGGAAAGCTGCAGACCCCAATCCGATTCAAGCTGAAAGTATCCGAAAATATGCATCTGGCGGCCATTCTGCCATTCGGTTATTGACGTTGAGCGTCGTGTTTTCATTGTCTTTCTGGGAGGGGCTTTTTCATTGACAATGTCGGTGGCAAGAAAGTGCTTCTTTAATTCGGACTGGACGAACCCGAATATTTTGGAATATGCAAGTTGGATTAAGCCCGTGCGAAATTAATCTTACAGTGCTCAATGTCTTGTGTTGTAATGGTCTTATAAATTTAACTGCCTCTACAATGGTCAGGGAATTTCACCTCAAATTGTCAGGGAAAACCTGGAAAAGTCGGGGAATTTCAAAGTAATAATTTGCTAGACACCCTGGCCAAGCTTGACTTTCTTTGGCCCGAGTCTGGGGTATCTTGGCCAAACGAGTGCCGAAGTCAGGCTTCACTGCTTGGTAGTTTGACTGTCACCTGGCATTCTTGCGCCTAAATTGCGCAGCAAGTGCCAGAGTCAAGGTTCACCTCTGGTTGTTTGGTTTTCACGTGTCAATTTCGGCTGAAGTTTGGCACTTTGGCAACTATGTAGCAAGCGAAAAAAAAAATCGAAAGACAAGCACTTTGGCACTGATGCCTCGGGGTTCAGCCATATTCGCTCTTTCTTGCACGAGGTGAAACGTGGTGCCAGTGTGCAAAGAGCCCCCAACAACTTCCGGTTCTGAATGAGACTACGGATTTTGCGGTATTTGCGAAATCAAATGTACACGCTACCTTTTGGAAGTGCCCACTTATAGCACTGTCAGACTTAATCCCCTCTTATGATAAAAGAATGATGAGCAGGGTGTAAGAGGGACAGGTGGGGAAACGAGAGCCCCCAACAACTTCCGGTTCTGAATGAGACTACGGATTTTGCGGTATTTGCGAAATCAAATGTACACGCTACCTTTTGGAAGTGCCCACTTATAGCACTGTCAGACTTAATCCCCTCTTATGATAAAAGAATGATGAGCAGGGTGTAAGAGGGACAGGTGGGGAAACGAGAGCCCCCAACAACTTCCGGTTCTGAATGAGACTACGGATTTTGCGGTATTTGCGAAATCAAATGTACACGCTACCTTTTGGAAGTGCCCACTTATAGCACTGTCAGACTTAATCCCCTCTTATGATAAAAGAATGATGAGCAGGGTGTAAGAGGGACAGGTGGGGAAACGAGAGCCCCCAACAACTTCCGGTTCTGAATGAGACTACGGATTTTGCGGTATTTGCGAAATCAAATGTACACGCTACCTTTTGGAAGTGCCCACTTATAGCACTGTCAGACTTAATCCCCTCTTATGATAAAAGAATGATGAGCAGGGTGTAAGAGGGACAGGTGGGGAAACGAGAGCCCCCAACAACTTCCGGTTCTGAATGAGACTACGGATTTTGCGGTATTTGCGAAATCAAATGTACACGCTACCTTTTGGAAGTGCCCACTTATAGCACTGTCAGACTTAATCCCCTCTTATGATAAAAGAATGATGAGCAGGGTGTAAGAGGGACAGGTGGGGAAACGAGAGCCCCCAACAACTTCCGGTTCTGAATGAGACTACGGATTTTGCGGTATTTGCGAAATCAAATGTACACGCTACCTTTTGGAAGTGCCCACTTATAGCACTGTCAGACTTAATCCCCTCTTATGATAAAAGAATGATGAGCAGGGTGTAAGAGGGACAGGTGGGGAAACGAGAGCCCCCAACAACTTCCGGTTCTGAATGAGACTACGGATTTTGCGGTATTTGCGAAATCAAATGTACACGCTACCTTTTGGAAGTGCCCACTTATAGCACTGTCAGACTTAATCCCCTCTTATGATAAAAGAATGATGAGCAGGGTGTAAGAGGGACAGGTGGGGAAACGAGAGCCCCCAACAACTTCCGGTTCTGAATGAGACTACGGATTTTGCGGTATTTGCGAAATCAAATGTACACGCTACCTTTTGGAAGTGCCCACTTATAGCACTGTCAGACTTAATCCCCTCTTATGATAAAAGAATGATGAGCAGGGTGTAAGAGGGACAGGTGGGGAAACGAGAGCCCCCAACAACTTCCGGTTCTGAATGAGACTACGGATTTTGCGGTATTTGCGAAATCAAATGTACACGCTACCTTTTGGAAGTGCCCACTTATAGCACTGTCAGACTTAATCCCCTCTTATGATAAAAGAATGATGAGCAGGGTGTAAGAGGGACAGGTGGGGAAACGAGAGCCCCCAACAACTTCCGGTTCTGAATGAGACTACGGATTTTGCGGTATTTGCGAAATCAAATGTACACGCTACCTTTTGGAAGTGCCCACTTATAGCACTGTCAGACTTAATCCCCTCTTATGATAAAAGAATGATGAGCAGGGTGTAAGAGGGACAGGTGGGGAAACGAGAGCCCCCAACAACTTCCGGTTCTGAATGAGACTACGGATTTTGCGGTATTTGCGAAATCAAATGTACACGCTACCTTTTGGAAGTGCCCACTTATAGCACTGTCAGACTTAATCCCCTCTTATGATAAAAGAATGATGAGCAGGGTGTAAGAGGGACAGGTGGGGAAACGAGAGCCCCCAACAACTTCCGGTTCTGAATGAGACTACGGATTTTGCGGTATTTGCGAAATCAAATGTACACGCTACCTTTTGGAAGTGCCCACTTATAGCACTGTCAGACTTAATCCCCTCTTATGAGGTGGGGAAACGAGAGCTCAATGAGCGACCGGATTGTGTCCCCTCGGTTTTCTCTTTTTCTGTGGCGCCATCTATGTGGAGCACCGCAAACTCTCGCTCCGGGGGGGCGACCGATGGCGACCGGCTAAACTGACGGAGATGGTTTCTCGTGGATTTTCAATGGAGGACTGTCGTGCTCTCGGTTTATTTTGCGCACTCTCCCATAGAGTTCCATGCAAATCCGATTCCGATTTTTTTCTTCTCGCCGCAGCGCCATCTGTCGCAAATTGGGGGTACCCCCAAGCAGACGAGTACACAATCCGGTCACGGCGCTGCGGTAGGCTTCTATGGGCCGTTTCCCCACCTGTCTATCTTACACCCTGATGTTGAGTGAGAAATTAAGAAATATGTGTGAACCGGAAGTGTGCCAGGGCTGCCCAATGGATGGCACCACCAAGTTTGTTAACTAACAGAAAAAGGCGAATGAGGCCAAAGGTAGCCCCTAGGGTCGCCAAACTTTTGCCGAGTTAGGCGTTTCTCTAGCGGGCTACTAAGGATAGAACCGAGCCCCTGGAACCCAGACTTAATAGACCCTTAGCTAAATCTCCCAAGCACCCCAGCCCGCACTCTGGGGGATCATGGGAACGGTGGTCCTTCATTTGCATGGTGATCGGTAAATTCGACCAATTCTATGGTTACACAGTTTTGACTATAATCCGGAGTCACCCTGAACAAGCATCGTGTAGAGTCCAAGGACCTATTGCATCCCTTTTACAATTTCTCGTCAATGTCAGTGTTTTTGATACTGTGCACGCAATTGACCCTTCAACCTGGCTGAGCTGCAGAAATCTCTTACAATATTATCATTCCCGTACAGCTTGAAAGACGCTGATATTAGGTTAGAACCGCTAAAAATGCTATAAACAGCCCTGCTCCGCTGACTCCGAGCTAAAGCCTGGTTTTGATTGTTGTGAATTCTCGACTTTTTAAGCGATTCTCACTAAAACAACAATCCCGAGAATGATAATATTGTAAGAGATTTCTGCAGCTCAGCCAGATTGAAAGGTCGATTGTGTGCACAGTATCAAAAACGCTGACATTGACGAGAACTTGTAAAAGTGATGTGACAGGTCCTTGGACTCTACACGATGCTTGTTCAGGGTGACTCCGGATTACACTCAAAACTCTGTAACCATAGAATTGGTCGAAAATACCGATCACTAAGGAGCTGAAGAAGCACCGTTCCCATGATTCCTTGAGTGTGGGCCGGGGCGCTTGGGGGATTTAGCAGAGGGTCTATTACAACACTACCCCTTGGCGAGTCTGTCCATTTCGTTGGGTCATTGCTAGTTTGTTGGTTAGGGCAGTTGGTGGTACATGATCTGGTTTAAAAGAAGAAAGTCAACAAAAGTATTTTTAGACACAGGAACGACCTGCGGCGGCAGAAGCGGCGGCACCACCATCTCATCGAGCTCAACGCTTAAAAAACCATTGAAATGAGAAAAAAATATTTTTTTTAAACAGTCTGGTTGAGACACGCAAGTAAAAAATTAATTTTACGCGAAAAAAAAAAATAAAAATGTTTTAGGGCAGTATTGACGGCGCGAGACACAATTTAGTCGGGAATCACCTCCTTTCCACTTGTTATCTCTCTCGGCATTTCGGGCGCGTGGAGGAGAGGTGGATTGGCTTGGTCATTGCGTTGAGGTGGAGAGAGTGTATGACCATCTCCTTCAGGTGGGAAGAGTGTAAGACCATTCCGTGACGTCATCTCGCACCGTCAACATCGTTCTAAAAAAAAATTGTGCGTAACATTCATTTTTTGACACGCGTGTCCCAACCAGACTGTTTAAAAAAAAAACATTTTTTTCTTTTGAGTGGCCCTTGAAAGGCCAACGTTCACTTTATGCTTTCCACTTTTGCCCGCCCCCTTTCCTATATCCTCTCCACTTTTTACCTTACCCCAACTTGGCTCCCCTCGCAGCATAGGAGAGGAGAGCACTAAGAGGATTATCTTCCCTGCTGAAAACCGAGGTTGTACGTCTCTTCTAAGTGCAGGCCAGAGCCAGTTCTTCAAAGCAGGCTCCTATGGCAGTTTCCCAACTGGGTTCTAGTGCTAGTTTGAGTTGCAGGAAACTCTTTCGTCCTCCAGAAATGCTAAAACAGTCCGCAACAGAGCAGAACGACATCGCCTGATCTTTTGGCCACCGTATCCAAAGCCCAGGAAGTTTGAATCGTAATTGTCAACACCCGCTCAGCTCTAGGCAACAGAATGGCGGGTCCTCCAGGGACAATGGAGTGTCGACACCCTGAGCCTAGCAGTGGCTTTAAAGACGTTGTCTAGTGGCTTGTGGATGTGGCAGCAATTTGAGCCTCTACGTGTCTCAATTTTCTGGATTCTTTGCGAAGATTAATTGAATACGCATTATTATTCTTTCGGCCTGGGCTCGAAATAATCGTGGCAATGTTATAAGTACATAAAAGCAACCCTTCCTTTTAAATAGTATGCATATTTGATCTCGCAAATATAGAAAAATGAGAGGTCCCACGTTTTTCCACAGTTGCGGCGAACTCGTTGGGCATCAACGTCACGTTCGCACACTGCGAGGTCTTGATGGCGGTGTCTCAATTGGCTTCGTTCTCATGAGCATGCACCTCGCAGTTCACTTTGCGACGAACGGCGAGATGCGTCGGCGTTGCTTCCAGTGCGTCTCGTTGTCTCGCAACGAGTGCGACGCTAGCACACAACGACACCAGGACTAGAGCACTGCACGGGCCGGAATTTCCGACCCGGCCCGGTAGAGGCACGGCCCCGGCCCGGCCCGAGCCCAACAGAATATTTCATTTCTTTTCTCGGCCCGGAAGAGGCACTGCCCGGGCCCGGCCCGGGCCCGGCAGAATTTTTAGACGGAAGCTTGAGCCTGGCTTGAGCCTGACAAATCTTTTTTAGATATAAGCCTCAGTCCGGCCTTAGCCCGACAGATTATGTACATGATCCCAAAAACGTTTGCAGGTTTTAACGTAGAACCATTCTAAGAATAAAGTGAGCATCTTTGATTTAAATTTCTTTTAAACTTAAACAAAGTTTTTTTTCTCTCTCTCTCTCTCTTTTTTTTTGACACAATAAATATCCCGACTTAGATGATGTATTTTCGAGAATATAGGAAAAATATGCACTTCGTAAGTGATTTTGAGGAAAAAAAAAGTGGCAATATTTTATTTACTATATGCATTTCTTGGAGAGATATAGGACTTTTCATTGTTTAATTCGTTTCACAGAGAACTTTCCTCTCTACATGTTTCTAGGGGCGAAGCTCCTAGGGGCTGGCCATGTCCGTCCGCCGTCCGTTGTCCGCCGTAGGCCGGCGTCGGGTGCTCGTGCTTCTGCTCGTGAGATCACGGGATCACGAGCACGTGAGCACATGCTCACGTGCTCTGTAGGGCAAAAAAAATATTGGAAAAAAAAAGACGAAAAAAATTATAAAAAAAGAAAAAGGAGAGAAAAAAGAGAGGTAGGGGGTTCTGCAGATGCAATCCCATCTGTTGCTTAAAAATAAGAAAAAGACGAAAACCACACATTCTCTTATGACATGAATGAGAAGCGCTCAAAGAAAAAGAAGAAAAAAAAGAGTAGGGGGTTCTGAGATGCCCTCCCATCTGTCTGCTTACAAAAAAGCAAAATAGAAGGAAAACCACACATTCTCCTTACTGATTGCATGACTGAGAAGGCTAAAGAAAAAGAAGAAAAAAAGAGTAGGGGGGTTCTGAGATGCCATTCCCATCGGTATCCTCCAAAAAGAAAAGAAGAAAAACCCACACATTCTCTTACTGACATGAATGAGAATGCTTCAAGAAAAGAAGAAAAAAAAAGAGTAGGGGGTTCTGAGATGCCATCCCATCTGTCTGCTGTACAACAAGAAAAAGAAGAAACCCCAACACATCTCCCTACTGACATGCATCCCATCTGTCTGCTTACAAAAAGAAAAGAAGAAAACCCACACATTCTTCTACTGACATGAATGAGAAGGCTCAAAGAAAAAGAAGAAAAAAAGAGTAGGGGGTTCTGAGATGCCATCCCATCTGTCTGCTTAAAAAAGAAAAAGAAGAAAACCACACATTCTCTTACTGACATGAATGAGAAGGCTCAAAGAAAAAGAAGAAAAAAAGAGTAGGGGGTTCTGAGATGCCATCCCATCTGTCTGCTTGTACAAACAAGAAAAGACGGAAACCACACATTCTCTTACTGACATGAATGAAACTGCTCAAGAAAAAGAAGAAACAAAGAGTAGGGGGGTTCGGAGATTGCCATCCCATTCTGTCTGCCTAAAAAAGAAAAAGAAGAAAACCACACATTCTCCTACTGACATGCATGAAAAGGCTCGGCATGCTGCGGCTCGGCGTCTACGTGCGGGGTCGTCTTCTAGGTGCTATCGGATGGATTGATACGGCTCAACCCTTTTAATCGGGCGGTGGCTCATGCCACCTTGCCGAAGCTATTAATTTTACCGACTGTAGTCAAACCCACTTATAATGATCCCACATATAATAACCTATCGGTTATAACGACCAGCTTTCAGAAAATATATGAATTCAAGGCCCTACCCATTAACATTAGTTCAGATAAAACAAGCGTTTTTCAAAGCATCTTACTGTTACAACAAACACTAAAAGTCCGCTTTCGGAAAAAAAAAAAAAAAAAAAAAGCTCCCGCTTAAAGAAAAAAAGAAGTCGGAAGACATCTAAGCACTTCTTAAGAGTTCTGAATTTGAAAGCATGAATGTCCGACGATGTGGATGCTAGAGGCGGCGCCATGTTGGTCGGCGGTGAGACGAGCAGAAGCCTCCGAGCGCGCGCCAACGTGTCCGTTTTAATTGGCGCGGGGGGCCCGTAGGGGCATAGGGTTGCGGCAGTTAGTTTTACCGGCGCGCTGGGGGCACTAAGGCCCCTGTATGGGGGCACGGACACGCAGCGCCATCTGGCGGCGGTCATTGAAATTGATGCGCGCAGCGGCCAATGGGAGCTTCGTTGCCGAGCGCCAGCCAATGGGATTTTTGGGATAGGGAAACTAGGTGCCGTTTTTGAGCTTCGAACTGATGACGTCAGCTCGCTCCATGGGACAGTTAATGCTTTCGCATTAAAAAAAATAAAAAAAAGCTACATTTTGGGCGCGACGCTCCAGGAGGCTTGTGGCTATGCGCAGCGTACTTCCCCGGGGAGGAAACGGAACTACAAAAGCAAAAACGCCCTCCTGGGTAGCGTAGTCCGCCGATCATGCGTGCACAGAAAGGAGAAGGAGAAGGAGCAAGTCAACTCTCATGCCGTGCTGCGTTCGTTCGTTCTATGTTTGCAAACTCTGTATTCAACTTGAGAAAAACTCAATGCTCAGTGTAAGGTGGCTTGCCCCATCGCCATCGTGACCGTTTGTTTACATTCGCCGTTGTGGTATCCGAGCCATGCACATTCTCTCGCATCTACGGACTCGTGTCTGTTGTTTTAAGATGGGGATGGGGAGCAGCACTGCTTGGCCTTGCAGTCCCAGCCACCCGACGAGCTCGCAAAGTGTTTTTTGAAAGACGACCCTTCCAGAGGCGACGGCCGCGCACACGTACATGCGCAGGAAGCGCGGTACTTAAAACGCTCGAGACCAAAGCAGGTATTAATTACCTCTGTGGACAGCAAACAACCATTGTCAGACTAGTGCACGGAATTTATTTTTATGTTGGCGTGCGTTTCATAAAATCCGTTCTATGAGGTATCGGGTCAATCTTAATTATTTTACCTGCTTACCTGCACGGTACAATCGGCAGCAATTTACTTTTTGATTATCTCAAAGCTAAATCTGCCTGCGCGTCAGAATCGTGCAAACAATTTCTTTAAGTGAAGAGCTGGCAGAGTGAAACTATCAATACTAGTGTTAGTGCCCTCGCAAAAGAAGACGAATGACCCCAAGCTCGCGCCACCACCCGCGTGGCGCACCGTTCTTTTTGCTGGGCAGGCGTACCCGCTAGACGTGTATTAAACGCTCCCTTTTTAAACTTCACTGGTCCCCGTTTCCCATGTCGAGGCTGTAACATATCAGAAGTGGGATGGACCAAGCCTGATCCAGCGGCCACGACCGAGCACAAGTCGGCTCCTGTGGACACGAATCGTCACAGCAGCCGCACCGAGCAGCACCTCGACATGGACGAGGAAGGGCGGCGGCGGAGCGAGCGGAATCGAACACGGCAGACTGCGGCGGCGGGCCCTCCCCGACTTCCAGCAACCGTTGCGACTGGAACAGGGAGCACGAGCGTTGGCGGTAGCGACGACGCAACCACGAGCCAAGATGGCGTGGCAGGTCAAGATTCGGAACGCTCCGACACCGACACCGTGGGGCAACGAATACCGCTGGCAGGCCCAGCAAACGTTCCACCAACAATCCAGACTGGGTTGCATGGACCGACAGGTGATCTGTCTGGGCTTCAGACTATTGTACAAGAGGCTGTACAAGCCGCCGTGCGAGGAGCGGTCGCAGGCATGGCTGACCTGCTTCGTCCCGCAACCCAGCACACGCACGACCCAAGACCACCTGCAGAGTCCGGTAAGCTAGTACCAGTGTTCAACCCCGTCACGAATCCGGTGCAGACAGTTGAACATTGGATACGGAAAGTTGACGAACTATCGGCGATATACTCGTGGACCGAGATACAGACGGCGTGTTTTGCGCTAACGAAGCTAGAAGGAATCGCCAAAACGTGGTACGACGGCCTCGTCAGTGTCCAGCGTTCGTGGCTTGAATGGAAGCTCGAGCTGAAAAAGGCTTTTCCACCCGTCGTAAACCTGCAGCGCCGACACCAGGAAATGGAAGCGAGGCGAAAACTCCAGAACGAAACCGTCGAACAGTATTTTCATGAGAAACTCAGCCTGGCACGTCTTTGTCAACTTCCGGAAGATCAGATCGTGGACTACGTCATTACAGGCATCAGTGACGAAGCGCTCGTTCGGAGCCTGAGCGTGGTCAAGTTTTCTACTCCGGAGGATCTGCTGGAGTGCCTCAAACGTTTGGACGACCGACTCACCGCCGTTGGGGAAGCGTCCCACCGATCCAATGCGGCAACCAGTTCAAGGGCAGGAAAGAGCAGATCGCCCAGCGACCGAAATGCCGACGGACTCCCGAAACGAAGACCGCCATTCAACTCAAATGGTGAACCACGGTGCTTCAACTGTGATGAATACGGACATTTGTCTTTAAACTGCAGTAAACCGAATAAGCGAGAACACTGTAGCGAATGCCACCGAACAGGACATAAAACAGCTGACTGCAGATCAAGCGGCAGAGGAAGTGTGTCGGTAGAAAATCATCACATCGAAAACAAAGAAAAAGTAAATGCACAAAACGAGAAGTATTTTCAGGACGCTCTCGTAGATGGGAAGCTTGTCCGAGCTTATGTTGACCTTGGAAGTCAGTGCGTTACGCTGCGCAAGGTGGATGCCGATAATCTGGGAATCAGCTATAACCAGCCGTCCCGAGGATGTAAGATTGGAGGCTACGGATTTGGTCACGTCCTACCGTGCGGAATCACGGAAGCAAGCGTCACCGTAGACCAGGCGACAGCCCGCGTTCCAATCTACGTTGTTCCCAGTGAATCACAAGCGATTCCTCTTCTTGTTGGACAACCGTTTACAGAGCAACCGCATGTTACCATCGTGCGAAGAAGGAACACACTTCGCATTTTCGAGGAACAAGGCAGTTCTACTGATGATGATGAACGGCTCCGACAGATTCAAATCCCTGATCTTCCACCACGCTCAATGGTGTTATGGGCCAAACAGTCTGTTGTGATTCCACCGAACTACGTGGGGATCAATCATCCGACAACCAAGAAGTCTGCGGCAGGACACGTCTTTGTTGACGCACAGTTGCAGGTGCAAGAAGGCAAGGAACGCTGTTTGCCTGCTTGTGTAATCAACGTCACAGAAGGTGGCGATACGGTTTTGCCTATTTTGAACATGTCCAATTCCAACGCCGATATTTCGAAAGGCGATGCAGCAGCCAGAGGCTCCTGGTGTTCAGATGTGTCCAAAACCGCCATTAAGCGAAGGACGACGGGTCTCCTAGAACCGATCAAAGCGGACGATGTACGAACAGGACCTCAGCTTTGCCCTGATCTGTGGAGTAGATACCACCTAACAACAGAGGACGGTCCTATCGTGCGAGCGCCTTTCAAGACGCGGCCAATTAAGGAACGTTACTGCTACAACTGCGCAGGCCAAAGCCACTTTGGTCACCAATGCCACATGAAGAAGAGGGGAAATCGAGGTACGCCCTACATCATTTCTTACGACGACCTTCACGAGCCTCACCATCAAAGTAGACAGTCAGAAGGAAATTGGCGAGCACCACCGAACAAGCAGAAAGGAGGCAAGGGCAGCCGCAAACGGGTGCACAGCGGAGACAAGTCGGCAAGAAGACAAGCAAGGATACGGCATCACCCCAATACGATTCAACAGCACCGAAACAGCAACAGCGGCTACGACAACAAACCTTCCGTGAGCAATGGCAGAGGCTCGAGAAAGAAGAAAAAGAACAAGAGGTCGCACTTGCAGCGGAAACTTGATGCGACTTTCTAGTGACACCTACCGCATTGAGGATATACCTGGCCACGAGCGGACTCAACGTTTCTACACGTCAACAGCTCCCGTCGACATGCTGAAACGAGTCAACACTTTTGATGTTGACATTGAAGAAACATCAAGTGAGGACACTTGAATTTCAGGATGGCCGAGTGTTAGTGCCCTCGCAAAAGAAGACGAATGACCCCAAGCTCGCGCCACCACCCGCGTGGCGCACCGTTCTTTTTGCTGGGCAGGCGTACCCGCTAGACGTGTATTAAACGCTCCCTTTTTAAACTTCACTGGTCCCCGTTTCCCATGTCGAGGCTGTAACACTAGCTTCATTATCCTTAGTTATAATGTGTTTTAAAGGTTAGTCCAGATATAACGAACTACTAATAAAACGACCACTTTTCGGGGAACTATCGCGTTCGTTATAAGTGGGTTTGACTAAGTTCGGTTAAATTTAAAATTAACTAGGAACGACGACGAATTTTTAATTGCGACGTCGCAGCAACTGCGGTAGCCTAGCGCGCACTGCGCGAGACTCGCACGCGCATGTATGCTCCTCGAATACCATATATAAAACTGATTGTCAAAATCTGCGGCGTAGCTCCATGGTAAGAAGCCCGCTTCACGCTTGGCAGTCCTAGGATTGAATCCCGAGGGCAGCGGGCGTATTTTTTTTCCAAGCATCCGGCGATGTCGGTGCCAACAGCAATCGCAGTAAAACCCTCAGTCTAGTTATACGCAGATTGCAATACAGTGGATAACACTCAAATGCAAACCCGCGAACCAGCCTTTGTCGTCGCTTTCCCGCGCACGTCGCCGTTCTGATAGCGGGAAAGGACGGCCAGTTGACAGGGTGTCAGATAATATTGTGGTGCATGTTTTGTTGCAGGCCAGTGAGCTGGAAATTCTGGTGGCAGTGCTCAAGTGGGGGGAGCACCAGCTGCTTAAGAGAGTGGAGGAGAGAGGTAGGTCAACTGATTGATTGATTGATTGCTTGGTTGGCTGTGCAGACCCATTTGCAGCTGCTTGTGCTGCGTGCCAACGGGCAATGTGCGCAATACGTTCTTCCATTGCGCAAGTTTTGTTTCGTATAGATAGGTGAGCTGGCATGCTAAGGCTTGGAGCATAATTGGAAAGCTTTACGGGAATATTCACAATATCAGCAGCGGGGTAACGACGGGGTTGCGTGTGTTTTAAGTCTGTTTTTGGTGAAATGTTCAAACTTCTCTGGAGTATGCTGTACATTTTCGAAACTCTTCAAGAACTCTATTTGACGGAAATAAAACGAACAAAACTTCAAAAAAAGGATGTCTCAATAGCTTCCTTGTGTTGGCCTTGCTGCTGAGGAACGTACCTTCCAATGAGCGCCTGCATGGTGCGATGACCTCACATGCTAGCCATGTACGGTGTGGATCGGGCCACGCAGAGTAGGAGAGTTTCGCAAAATGCTAACAAGGTTTTGGCCTTTGTCGATGCTTGTTACGGAATTTTCTTTGACTCTTTCGATTTCGTTTTGTGGCAGCTGTCTGCAGACGCCGCGTGGCGGTGCGCCGGCGAGTGGTTCAAGACCGCCACGCTCACCGCACGGTGGTGGGACTCTCGTACCACACTTTCTTCCAAATGGCCGTGAATCTGCGAAATCTCATTGTACAAATTCTAGGCCCCCAAAACGGTAACAACCTGAGCGTGCTCCAAAACTGCTTTACTCTCCCTTAGGAGGTGCATTAAATGGTTTCCTGACTTTTAATGGCTCTACCACAATGTGCCCTGAACAGTGGAGATCGGGAAGCCCTTTACTCTACCTTGTAACTTGGTCTCGGTGCTTTCTCTGGGTTTGGCAGGCACACATCCAAATAGGGCTATGAAATTTGTAGTTATAAACATTTTTAAAGAAAAATTTTCTCTATTCTCAATTTCTCATGACCAGCCACTTGTTGTATAGGAATGCTGGACTTTATTTTTTATCATTTGATGGTCAAAATGTGCATGTAGCAGTTTCTCAAAACATATGTTAGATGGAAGTGTAAACGCAGAGACGCAACTAATGGTATTTGTAAAGTCAAATATTATTTGCCTTTCAAGAATTCAAAATGTGGACAATTAGGAGTGTTACCTATAAATCCAGTGCATATAGTTATTTCTTTACAAGTGTGTTTCGAATCCTTTTAAAAGTCAGTTCAAATGATGCATCGGTGCTTTGAGCCATCCAAGCCGGTGGCAGCATAAAACTATGCTGTGTATGTCTGTGTTTTATGCTGCACAGCCTGTACTTTATTTTGGCATAACTGCAAACGTTGAAGAGTCAGGGTCCTCATCACCACCGACTCAATAGTTGCACATCCATGTCAAAAAGCAGTCGTCATGCTTGTTCGCTTTAAAAAGAAATAGGCCATGCCTTTTCCTTATTTAGGATTAGAACCAACGTTTTTCTTCAAATAATGATGTTCCATCCACATTGGTGTCCCTGGCTGTCCAATAACCTGTAGATGCTGCAAGATTCCATTAGCTTCTTTGTTTATGATTGTTCTCTTGTCCATGTATCATGAACTCTACCTAATTGCAGCTCCACACACTACTGCAAAAGGACACAAACATGTTGTTGTTGGTTTTCTGTAGCCATGTTTCAGTCCTGATCTGCTCCTTGGGAGAGGAATCGAGTTTGAGTAAGCGAAGTGGGCCAATTTAAAACCCGCAGGTTGGATTAATGTCTCGGCTACATTAATTCCGAATGCAGATGTGCTTGTCAATCAATTGTATTCCAGGCGTATGAACTTTTTACGTCGCTACACAAACAGACTGTACTAAAAGGCGACTTAAACTGGCGATTGAGCGTTCGGGTGGCTCTTACCATCCACCGGGCATGCGCTGCACCAGATATTTCTGCAGTCGTTTCTAAAGAAAATTTTAAACCGGGTGCCGAAGAGAAATTTTCAGTGGTTCAGTTTAGGCTCGCAGTGTTCGGTCCACTTTCATCTCATCTTCGAGGCAAAACAATAATGTTTTCAGCTGCTAGCTCTCAAACCTATTTTCCACATTCTTTTTCGGGGAAGTCTAGAACCCCGTGCTAGTTCTACACTTTCTGCACCAATGCCCCTTATCATGCAATTGACCCACCCAATCGCACTTTAACATGCAATTAACCTACAGAATCGCGCGATTGGCCTACCCAATCGCGCACAGCCGTGCTAGTGACCCACCCAATCACGCGGTTGTCACGCCCAATCATTGGAGATTGGTGGAATCATTCACATTATTGGATGCAATCGATTAACTCACTCACTTGCACCCAATCATGTGGCTGTTGCACTAGGGTGACCAGATGTCCCGTTTTAGAGGTTAGCTTCTGCCGTCCCGTCTTTTTGGTCGAACGAAGCCTCATGTTCCGTTTTCGTGGGAACATGCATAGTGGTTGGGAAATCAGTATGAAGCGAATGGAAGAAAACCGAAAGAATGTTTACTTGTTATAGACGTAATGTTATAAAAATAAACATACTATGAAACATACTGTGGTTGCATCTGCTAATACATTTTGTTCACATCAGCGTGCATGCGGGGGACTCTTCTATATTACTGAATTTGACAAGCTTCAGTTGGCAACATTTCTTTCTCATTGTTAAGAAAATGGAGAAGGAAAGCACTTTGTTCCCAAGAAGGAACTTTGGAAAAATGTGCTTGCTTGCATTTATGCGAAGCGGATCTTTTTTTTTCTGCCTCACCCCCGCCCCCTTTCTGTGTCCCGTTTTTCACTCCGAGGATTACGGTCGCCCTACGTCGCACCCAAGTTTTGATCATTGGGCGAGTCAGTCTCACGCGAGTAAACGAATTCCCCCAATCGTGCGAGATCGAAGCGTTGGGTGCTGAGGGGCGCCCCGCTTGGTCTGCAGAGCCCAACGTGGTGAGCCAGACGGCGCACAGCGTGGCGCGGCGTGGCGCCCGCGGCCGCCGGGAACTCCTGAGCGACGGAGAGCTGCGGGAGCTGCTCTCGGAGCTGCTGTGCCACGTGCGGACGGCGCACGTGCTGCCCCTGTCGGCGGAGGCCCTGCTGAGTGCCCAGCGCAGGGGCCTGCTGCCCCGCCCGCCGCCCTGCATGCTGGGAGGGGAGGAGCCTCCCCCTAGGGGCGGGGCCTCTGCCGGGTGGCTGGGCACGGGGAGGGGCCCCCACGCCAGGCCCCGCCTCTTCGCCCCTTACGTCGAGGAGGCCAAGGTGGGTGCGTCTCTCGTGGAAACGGCGGTCACCCCTAAGTGCTTGCGACGCTGGTGCGTTTACCGCTTCCTCAAATGTGGTTTTTCAGTTTCCGCCCGTCGTAGAAGCATAACACTTTTGCCTGTGGGGGTGCGTCTCTTTTTATTTTTGCCACTGCACATGACTGCTTTTTTGGAGGATCGCCCCTTCGTCCCCTCCCAAATGTTGACATCACGTGACTGTGACGAGTAGCGCAAGTGTTTAGAGAGTCCGTAGAGAGCAACGGGTGTAAATGTGAGAAAAGCAACTTCACCCCCTCCAGTTCTGCTATCCTTGCTATTCTTAGGGAAAAAGATGCCATGCCCGAAGCATGCAGGAAATCTTGCTTTCGTAAGGATGGAAATCTGCATTAATACATCGGAAAATAAAGCCAAGTCCGAAACTCTCGAACTTGCAGCCTAGAAGCTCGCTCAAATTCATCATTAGAGATGTTGCGAACCTGCCAAAGTATAAATTCGAGCATGTATTTTTTTGTTTTTTTTTTCTGCCTACTTTTAACGCACTAAAATTTAATGATCAAACGCAAGCACTCAAATTTGCCGACGTCACCTGGCAGAAGGGGTGCGCATTTTCATCTCGGTTTGGTGTTTCATGTTAATCAGCTAACAATTTTTGGAGCTATTTATTTCGCAGACCTTCGTTGAACCTCTCGCAATAGGACATACTAGACGTCATTTTCAACATCGAAACCATGCTTCGCTCGTACTAACCGGTTGAAATTTTCCTTCTTTCCTCGTACAATAAATGAATGGAATTCTCTTCCCCGCGATATTACATCATCACGTAATTTTGCACCATCATTCGAAAATGTAATCCAGAAGTGTTCTTTTCTTTTTTGTGCATGTTTCAGCCTCGTACTAATCTGTTTAGGATCATAGTAATGTTGCATGTGTACTTTGATTTCTTCCAAATTTTGCTCGCTTTGCGTTTTTTGTATACTATCGATTGCCGATTTGTTTGTGATGCCTATTGTTGTTTTTTCTCCCATTTTTATATTTATTGCCCTTCCCGCTTGGACCACGTCCCCAGTATGTAATAAATAAATGAATAAATCGATCAAAGTTTTTATGCTTTTGTAATGCGCTAATATTGGTAATTCTCTAAGACCTGAAGCAAACTACCGCACAAATTACTTTTTTCCTACACTCAAAGTTATTGCATGGAAGTTAAGGCCGGTTCACGCGCTTGGGACCGCTTACGTCGGAGTGCGATAGAACCTCTCGCTCTAACAAGCAGGGTAGAGTTCCTCGATATGCTCCCCGAAGGGGGAGCAGAGTTGCGCATTTGTTTTCCCCGCGCCGCCACGCCGCTATTCGCCGAGATCCACCACGTGAGGAGCAAAGCATCCGGCGCCGTGCAAGAAAGCCAATTTCACGGTCGCTCCGCCGACGTTGCTCGCGCCCCGGCGTATGTTCCCCTGCTTTCACCTCCTCCTCCTCTTTTTCTGTTTTCTATGCGCGGCGGCGCGTGCGGCGCCACTATTCGCCAAATTTAGTCACGTGACGAGCAAAGCATCCAGGGCGTGCAGGAAAGCCGGCGCTACGGCCACCCGCCGAGGCTGAATGCGCAACTCTGCTACCGTAGGTAGCTATATACAGGAACTCTAAAGCGGGGAACATGCCGGCACCATCTACGGTGTAGCCGTGGAATAGTGGACATCCGTATATTTCCTATCTTTTCGCGCATCATTCTTTCTTTATTAGTTCGCAAAAACTTTTGTGAATGTTACGAAAGACCGTTTCTCGTAGATGGTACGTACGTTAGATTATGCAAATGCCGCAAAACTTGCATCGTCTAGGCCAGACGATGCATGATCTAGGCCGGAGGTGTTCCATTGCTACCCGATGGACGACGCCTGTGTGCTTCCTGGTATGCCCGGATTTGAGAGTGTTTCCAATCACCCGATCGGGGTCACATGGTCTCTGGGCTGGGTTTGTCACCTCCACGTTTGGAGTTTGGGGGACCCCTTCTGGATCGGCAGAAGCGATGGAGGGCCCATCCACCAGGGCAAGGGGCGTATTGGACTTTCACTATGACAGGAGGGTAAACAAAGGAAACTAAAGGAGTGCGAGCAAACTCTGAAGCAGAGAGGAATCGACCCTACTCGTTCGGCGCACACGGGTCGGTTCATCTAGCTTCGTAAAAAGGATGTTTTAAAGAATTAAAGAAAGATTTATCGCTTGGCTCGATTGACGGTCGAGGCCTTTGGGGAGGTCCGCAAGCCCCCATTTGAGAACCACCGCACTAGCGTTTTCTCGTCGTGAGCGGCCGCAAGCCGTCGTAATGCGGTCGATCACTCTTGGACGTGTAAGTCGGACATCGTCGACGTTTGCCGAAAGTTTGAGGGTTTGCGGACCGCGTCTCTCCTGCCGCAGGCGTGGCTGGAGGAGCAGCTGTCGCAGGAGTGCGGTGGCCAGGGGGCGCCGCACTCGCAGGGTGGCGGCGCGTCCGCGGTGTGCAGCCCCTGGCAGCACCTGTCCAACATCCCTGACACCCTGTACATGGTGGACAAGGCGCCGGGGTTCCGGGAGAGCTGCCCCTCCCTGCCCTCCCTCACCGCTTCGGGGACGCACAGGGGCCCGGACCCCACGCTGCCCGGTGGGTTGCCCCCCCTTTGTCCACCCTCTCGTACAGTCGTCGCGACACCTTAAACGCGTCTTCGACCGGCGCGTTTACCGCCTCCTCGAAAGACCTTTCCTGAAAATCCCGCGAGGTCTTTCGTTAATCCCACATTGCACCGCACGGCGCGGGGAATGGACATTTTGCTAAATTACCCGAGCACCAAGGATGCATGCTGCGAATGTAGTTACACGTGTTGGACGTGCTGGCGTCTGCAGCAGTAACTGTCCTAAAGCGAAAGCCTAAAACAAATGGCATCTTGCACGCGCGTTCGTCGACGCTTTATTTTGGTTATTTACTTTGAATCTTTTATGCGCAGCACGTGCAGCACATAGACCTACAATATCAGCACTCTCTTTGATGCTTGGGTAATTTAGCAGTAATCTATGGTGGGGCTGTTCCGACGAGAAAATGCACTCGCAAGTAGAAACTAGCGAGAGCGCTCTGGATTATGAGAATTCGCTCGTGGCCGCAAAGACCTTCGGTTCGACGATTTTGACCCTTTTGGTGCCTTGCTGGTCCCCAGCGGAGCGATCGCCTAATTTCTCCGGACGGCCACCAGTGTTGCCGCGGACAAATTGACGAGAACCGCCGATTCTGGGATTTGTTGCACTCGACGGGCTCGTGCTGCCAACTCCCCGAAAGCTAGGGAGGGAACTGCAATTTGTGAAGGCATCAGAAATTGGAAATGTGTCGAGTGGTATGAACAGAAGGCCCAGAATAAACTGGGGAAAAATGTGTGTGCATTGAAAAGGTCTGCAGCTTGCCTCGAAGTGTGACATGCATTCCACTTTAGCGTGACTAGTTTACAGCGCTCGACGAAACGAAATGAACCGGCGGAGCGCGTGTAATGTAACGTGAACAAGTGGTCGTGCGTGTCTATAAATAGAGACGGTTTTACATGCAGCGTTTACATTGTAATTGCATTCCATGCTGCCGGAGCCTTCATTCCCACTTCTTTTTCATAGTCTCTAACCACTCAACTTCGTCCTCTTCTTCAACACTGGGAAGGAAATTTCAACAGACTTTCCCCGTGAAAATGAACCCAGATCGCTTGAAACTCATCATAGCTTGCTGCGTTATTTTCGATTGGAAATTTCGTGAGGTTTTCTCGAAGCTGTGAATCTGCTAATAAGTAGAAAAATGAATGTGGCAGCAACGAGCGAGCGGACAGGCGAAAGAAGCGACGAAGAGCGAGGCAGGGGGATTACGTTGGCAAATGCTTCGGCGTCGGGCCATGTCGGGCGCCTTGTCAATCACAAGGGGCAGACTTTTGCGCAATTTTTTTGTTTGGTGCACACATGTATGCATAGTTCGGAGATTTCTAAAAAGAAAGGTCTGCCCAGGTGTCCCCAGTTCTCTTGAACTGCTATTTTTGGAGGGGGGGGGGGGGGGGGGCAATATATCAAGATTTTCTTTGTCATGACATAAAAAGAGGACTGGGCCAAAGCTTGAGGGTGGGCATACATCCAGGATATTACGGTAGCTATAAAAAATAAGTCTGAATTATTTTCTTTTTTTTATTATTATGATTCTTTTTTCCCCCTGTTACCGTATTTACCCGAAAATAGGTCGACCCCTATTATTGAGCCCACCGAGAATAAAAAAAAAAAATAATTTGAATATAAGTCGACCTTGTTTTTTTTTGTTTTTTTTTTAAGGAACAGGGGAAGTTAGGGCACCAGAAAGAAACAAACCTTCATTTACAACACTCTCAGCTAAATCACAGGGCAATGTCAAAAACTTAATCATCGTCAGAACTTCCGGACATGTCATCCTCATCCGAAGCTTTGTCAGCTTGGTAGACATCCTCGCAAATTCGCCGCAATACCTCACTGATACCTTTGTAAAATGACGACAAGAAGAAACGAAAGAAGGTGGAGACGGGCGAAGCGAGGAAAGAGCAAATACAACGACGCGAGCAACGCTGCGAGTCCCCTGAGTAACATGCGAGCCGCCGAAAAAAACAAACTGAAGTACCTCCGTTTTTGTTTTTTTCTTTGGGCGCATTTGCGAGGGAGAGGGACGGAGGGCAAAGTGCATGGCGCATCGCGTTCCCCTCCCTCCCCTTGCCCAGCGAGGGGAACCCAACAGGTGCGATGGCGAAACCTGATGCCCGAGGGATGTGCGGGAGAGCCGTGGCCGGGGGCCACGGGCTGTCGGCTGCTGCTGTTTCAGTTGTTTTTGTGCATCAAAAGCTTTTTGAAACAAGAAGCCGCGCGGCTCTACGGCGATGCCGGCTAGGTGATTGATAGCTCCATGCCCTCGGTAGGGTTTCAAATTTTGGCCGCGAATGTAGGTCGACATTTTTTGGTCATGATTATAGGGGGTATTCACTGGCCGCCATATTTGAGGTCACTGTTTAGAGCGCATGCTCAGAACGAGCTCGCATTAATAGGCTGCCAAGACCGGCAATCTGGATGGTGCGGGGTGCACGTTGCAAAATAACTGTGGAAGCTCGCCATCAGCACGTGCTCAGCATCAGCGCACACGGATATGGCCGCCAGTGAATACACCCTATAGGTCAACCCTTAATTTTTGACAACATTTCCGAAAAAAAAAAAAAAAAAGGTCCACTTATATTAGAATAAATACGGTAGTCAGTCCTAATGTCAGGGTGTGACGTGAACCTTGACCTGTGTGTCGGTCGAGCATAATATGTTTCTTTTCTCGTGGAGCCTAGCCCTATACAGTAATGCGTCATTAATATGGGCACCTGCGATACTCCCCAAAATTGTCCATAATGTGAGTGAGTTGGGTAAATAACGAGACAAAAATATGCGTATTTACTCACTTTGTCCCCGAGAAATGTTTTTGTATATAGCGGTGTCCATATCATTTAGATATGGCTGTAATACATTCTGCATTAATAAAAGGTGGGAGCGACTTTTATCTCCAAAGTCCTCGAATGCATGAAATGCAGTACCGTATTTACTCGGATCTAACGCGCACCTTTTTTCCTGGAAAATAGGTCCAAAAATCACATGCGCGCTAGAATCGAGTGCGACTCAAAACTGCGCTACAATATCGCCATCGACATTTCAAGATGGCCACTCCATTACGCGCTGAGACTGAGAGGCTTAGAGCGTAGCCAGCGCTTAGCATAGTCGTGTGTTTCTTGCGTTCGTATCAACATGGAAGTTCCCACTGCAAAGACATGCCGCGTTCACCATGATGCTGGATTCAAAAGAAAGGTGATATTGTGCGCGGAGAGCGATGGAAATCGGGCCGCATCACGTGCGTTTAGTGTTCCAGAAACTTGCGTGCGGGACTGGAGCAAGCAGAAAGAAAGAATTTTGGCCATCAAGTCAACGCGGAAGGAATTTAGTGGAAGGAAGAAGGGCCGATTCCCCGGATAGAAGAACCCTTGCAGAATATGTCGTCCAACAGCGATGACGAGTGATGCATATCGCCCCACGGGCGCTGCCCCGGACCGGCGTTGTGACGACGACCTTGCTGGCGAGAGACAGCGCCGTTCCTTTCATCGCAAGATTGAAGCGTTTAGAATAAACCTTCGTTGTTCCAAGTGAGAAAGATTTTCATTTCTGTATCCAACCTACAAACTCTGGTGCGCGTAACAATCGAGGTCATCGCGTTTTTTTTTCGGACCTCGAAAAATGGGTGCGTGTTACAATCGAGGGCGCGTTAGATTCGAGTAAATACGGTATTTAAGCGATCGCTCATAAACCTTTAAAAGAAAGTCATTTCATGGAGTGAAGAAGTGCCTATACTTCTATCAATTTTAGTTTAGTGGGGAAACTAGATTGGCGTATAGGTCACGGGATGTCGTCGCATCTCATCATTTTACCCGCTAAATGCATCGGGAAATGCACGGACGAATGGAAGGACAGACCAAATTTGGGGATTGTGGGTTTTGTCAAAAAGCATTTGATGCTTTAATAAACGCCGTCGCTCCATGCCCTTGCAGTGCTGGGGGAGGAGGTGCTGCGTCAGATGCGTGAGCGGGAGCAGGAGCTGCGCCAGGGGGCCGGGCGGGCCCTGTCGCTGGTGTCCGGCCGGGGGGAGGTGGGGCGCCAGCTGCAGCTGCGGGTGGTGCGGGAGATGGGGCTGCCGGACCAGGCGGCCGCCCTGCTGGCCTGCGCCCCCCCGCACGAGGAGCGGCCCCCGTCCAGGGAGAGCGCCCCCCAGGAGGCCAGGGCCCCCGCCACCAGGGGCCGCGCCCTGCCCCTGCAGCCACGGGGCCTCCTCTGCCCGCCCTCCGTGTCCTCGCGCCGCTTCCTGGACCGGCTGCAGCAGCCCCACCTGGGCAGGAGGGCCCTCCGGCTGGCCGAGGTGGGTTTTATTCTCCGAGTCAAATTGGCGGGGGTGGGTTTTACGTACCAAACCAACAAAAGGCATCTGGCATTGCCCCGGCATAGGGCCGAGGATTTGTTTCCACCGCCTGGGGACCTTCTGACAAAGCAACCACAATCTCGGCTACGCGGCACTTTCTCAGTTTCTCAGGTTGGACTGCGGGCACCTTGGTCGGGATTCGAACCCACCACCCGGAGATCCGTTGGCCCCGAGACGGCCATGCCCTCGCCCTCCCTCCTCGCAGTTGTCTGCTTAGTCATCTCAACAGGATGAAACCTCAGTGCTGAATTTTCCTGCATCACTGAATCTTTGAGTGAACGTGAGTGCCAGCCGACGCAGCACTCGTGTACAGTCTGTGCCTTCTTTACTGACGCAGCAAAATTTAGCACTGAGGCTTTCTTATCTACACAATCATCTTCTTGTTTGTCTTTCACCACCAAAATCTGATTACCATGATATCAGGACCGTAGTGCATGAACTGCACGCGTTTAAAAGGTGAAAGTTCACGTGGAGCAGACTTTTCGAGTATTTATAATAATAAACACGCTTCTTTTCCCGAAAAATTAACACATAATTAGGGGGGGCGTTCATTGCACGGGGTAAAATTTTTGCACGTACACACTTCGTGCAAATGTCATATTAGGTGCCAATGTGACACGGCAAGGTACTGTGGCACGTCTCCAGTGATAGAGGCGCGCCACAATAACCATGTTTTATAAATTGCGAACCTTTTTAGGGCGCTTTTGGGGCGCCTTTTGCGGAAGGAAAAGCGCCTAGGAAGCTCACTCAGCACGAAAAGCAACACGACCGTTCTTAGGCGACATATATTGCTAGTATCCGGCGGGCACGCTCAGGTATCATCCCCGACTACGCGTATAAGAACTCGTACGAAGTCCAACCGCCGGAGCCGGCTCGCACGGATCACGTTTCGTTCACGGAGAGGCCAGAGGCTACCAGACACTCTCAGCCTACAGCC
Source organism: Ixodes persulcatus (assembly GCA_013358835.2). Taxonomy (NCBI): domain Eukaryota; kingdom Metazoa; phylum Arthropoda; class Arachnida; order Ixodida; family Ixodidae; genus Ixodes; species Ixodes persulcatus. Next base: position 116,574 of record JABSTQ010011291.1, read on the forward strand.
CAGCATGGCTGTGCTGTTCTGTTGCGGATTAAATAAACGCAGTTACCCGGAGTACGTGAAATTAGGCCTAACCACTTTCACGATTTCACTGTCCGAAATCGGACCACAAACGACGGCTTGTTTGTTGACATCAATGTATCCGATAGGCGAAGAATGTCCGAGGGAATGCTCGGCAATTCCTCGACCCAAGCTTCGTCAAGTGTGCGCGACACTTGGATTCAAGGTTGATCACTTCCGTAACTACCGCAACTACGCACTTTCGGCCATTACGGGAGCCCGAGAGCCACGAGAGCAGCCTAGCTTGGCTTGACTTGGCCTGACCACTTGGCGGCAAAAGAGAACTGGCTTGGTGGCTTGCTAAATTGGACGCAATTCGAGACTCGCGGATCCGAAAGTGCGTTGATTACGGGAAAGAAAAAAATTACGGGAGGGGAAAAAAAAAGTCAGAATATTGATGCCCATTGTGGGGAGTGCGTTTATTATGCGAGTAAATACGGTATTTCAACATTGTTCGGTGTGATGAGACGTGGGGGATTTTGTGAATGACAGATTATGTTAACAATGATTTCTTTATGATAGAAACTCCTCTCTGTGCTAATAGAGCAGGCAGTTTCAAAGCGTGCCGTCAGAATTGTTTTATGTACGGAATATGCACCAGGTGCGGACTAATGACTTGTGGAAACTGCCTAATCGGAAAGCTTTTTTTTTAGCCAGAATTCGTCCCTGGGACTATATGCTGGGTGTGTTTCATAGTCCAAAAAGTATGGTATCTAGTACAGTGGAATCTTGTTAATTCTAACTTGAGGGGGACAAGAGGTTGGTTCGAATAATCCGCAGTTCGAAATAAAAGTAGCCCCTCTTAATAACGTGCTGGAGCTCACGGTAACGTCATCGGACACTTCATATTGCATTAGGCTTTGCCGCAAATCGTGACCACGCTTCTTTTAGAAAATTAGGTATTGTATAAAAAAAGTGCACGTTCTGATCAAGCATACTTTTACCCTGGAAACAGAAAAATAAAATGGAAAATAGCGTCGCACTCCACAGTGAGACGACCGCAGTGATTGCATCATCGCGATAGACACAGAAAGCCAACTAAGGCCATGACATACAGTGTGCGTAGTAACACCAGTCCCGTTTAAATAAATCTAGTAATAAGGTATCGACGTCAGCCTCGAAGGCAATGCCAATCAGACATTGAAGACTTTCCGCTACTCCAGCAATCATTCGGTCTCCCCAGCTTCCCGCAGACCGATTACCGGAATGCTACGCGTCAACACCATCCTGGGAATGACATTTAAGAAACGCAGGGTGCTCATTCATTTTCTAACAATGTTTTATTCGTAAGAAGAGCGCAAAGATGTGACACTTTCCAATAGTTATTACGATTTAAACTAACCTCTAAGACACGTTTGCTTGTGTTTTATCCACCCCTCCACTGGTGTTCATATTGTGAGACACATTTTCTTTGGTTGTTTTGTTGTTGTTTTGCAACTCTGGTTGCAAGTACACTGGAAAGATGTTATACTTTATCAAAAATATCTGTAACGTGCATTTGTTTACGCTTTCTCATCCGCGATTCTATAAGCAGCATAACCTACTCGCAAGCTTCAATGCGGAGTGCGAATTGTCTTCGGAAAAGTAGCGCGCAGCAGCTTGGAGCTCCTAAGCTACATCCGACGCATTTGGCAAAGGAGTTTCTTCATCGCGCAAGTTTGGGTCAACCGGGTCTTTGTGGCTTAGAGCCGAAGGTTCCTCGCGTAAAGTGTCCCTGCAGCAGGTCTCCGCACCAGTGTCCACATCTACGAAGCTCTGGAAGGTGACACCTTCCGCAAGACAAAGTGGAATCCTATTCGATAAGGGAGTTGTCATCCTCAGCTGAAATCGTCTCAAAGTTTCTTGGGTTCGAGTCTATGGGTTCGCCCAAGTCACGCTTGCGGAAACACTTCGCGAAAGTTCCTTGCTTGACGGAGTTGCATGATGCTGCGAGCATGAGAATTGCATCCGAGAGGTTGAGTTCTGAATTATTCCCAGATCCATAGGCTGCAACGCAGCAGTTGTGTTTTTCGGAAGAAAGGCCAAGCGAATTGCTTGGAGTCCCTTCACATCACAATGAGCCAAACAGTTATCCACTAAAAGGATGTTTCTGTTTTGTGCAGCAAACCTCCTGTCGAGCTTGCGCAGCCAAACTGTAAAAATATCCATCGTCATTCATGGCTTCTTGTTGGCCGTGTAGTCGACAGGCAGGGTTTTGATTCCTTGAAAAGAGCGAGGTTTGTTGCTTTGCCGATCACAACAAGACACCAGCACCGTTCTGTGCCATTTGCATTTGCGCAGACTATTACGGTAATATGATATGCACCATTTGCCCCCTGCACAAGGGTCACCTCTGTATGTAATCATCTCGTCAGGAAGCAGCTTGAAGTAGAGGGCAGTTTCGTCAGTGCTGAAGACATTGTTGAGGAAATAAGAACCAAGGTGCTCCTTAAGCGGCCCAGAGATCCACTCGACGTATGTAGCCTCATCAATGTCAACTCTGTCTCCACAAACGCTCTTGAATGTGAGCCCATGACATTTCTTGATGCAGGAAAGCCACCTGTCAGGTGCACTGAAGTCTTCAATCTCCATCGCCTTTGCCACAATTATCAGCCCGCTTGATGGTAGGTTGGTGGAGCAAGCCTGCTTTATCCACACAACAAGAGCTTTTTCGAGTTCCGGATGAGTAGACTCCTGTAGCCTTTTCCTCGGCGGAGCGACAATTTGCCTTTCAACAGAATCAAAGATGACGTCTTTGTTCTTGATGTAAGTAGACAACCTACTTTTCTTGATGTCATACTTCTTCGCAATCTTTGTTTCTGAGAGCAAGCTGCACTCAGCTTCTCTAAGAATTTTCACCTTGGTGTGAAGATCCTTTACGTCGTAGTAGTTCGGTCGACCCGCCATCGCCACAACACGACGTTGACAACGTCCCGAGCAACGTTGGTGATACCGCTCGTGTGGCTAGACGGCCACACTAGCAACGTTGGTGGCGGGAGCGAATCCAGGCCAAGCTTTGAGCACACTAACGAAAGCAAGCGGGTGCACGCACTGTGCCGCCAATTAGGACGCGATGGAAATAACGCGGCTTTGGTAGACATGTAACAGGCTTTCCGGGAAAAGAGAAAATGTGCTGTGGCACTACGGCCCTATAACTACCTACAACATCTGACGCGCTACGACCACACCACCTACAGGCTGGCGGCAAGTGGTGGCTTTATTTTTTTAAATTTAATGGAGGCTTTTATGGCATCGAATTAGCTTTTTGAGCCGCTCGCCTCATTCGAATTAACTGTTTTGCATTTTCGTGCGTTTAAATTACCGGGAGCTTTCACCCATTGAAATACACAGAACTTTGACGGGACCCGCGTGCAAGTTCGAATTATTTGCAAGTTAGAATTAAGAGAGTTTGAATTATCAAGATTTCACTGTAGCAACTTTTGTAGGGGCTCGTCGGTCGACTAGTTCGGCCAGGCGTGTGAGTTGACGGGCAACGCGTGGTTCCTTCAGCTGCAGGCCGAGAGCAGCCTGCTGAGCAAGCGCATCCCGGACATCGCCATGGCGACGGCCAACCTGGAACACCTGGACCTGGCCGAGTCGGACAAAGACGACTTCGGCTCGGACGATCTCTCGCCCGTCCACATGCTCGTCTGACCGACCCCGGAGAGGAGTGCCCGGCGCTCCGGCGGGAAGACGCACCGGCGAGGCCGACCGTTTGCCGGCCGGGCTCGCCGCACACAGCGCGAAAGAAGAATGGGTGCGGCGTCTGCGACGTCACTGTACCCGGAGCGCGTGCGCCTCCGTCCGGTGCGTCTACCGCGTCCCAAAAAGCGGTTCCTCGACTCCCGCTCGAGGACGTCTTAAACGCGTTGCGTCGCCGCGAGTCACGACCCCGGTGGTGGATTCGTGGATCTGGCAGACGCCCGTTCCGCCGCGGGTTGCTTTCCAGCTTGACCGACCACGGAAACTTTCGGGAGTCGGTACGCCGTGACGACGACGCTCGCGTTCGCTCATACTTTTTGCCCGGACTTCTACACCCAACTGACAGCGCGACACTCCGGCTTTTGCAACGTCGTTGGTTGCCACTTCGGGACCACTTTCCACGCACGGGCGGAACAGGACGCCAATTGCACCGTTCGGATACGCCTTCCGGGTGGCGAACGAGACCGACCGTCTGCCGGCAGGGCTCGCCGCACGCGCCGCGAGAGAAGGGCGTGTGTGGAGTTTGCGACGCGGTCGTTTGGAGCACAAGAGCTCCTCGACGAACGGCCACGACGTGTTGTTGGCGGTGCGAAGAAGACGCGGTTGCACGAGTGAGACAAGAGCTTCTCCGAAGCGAACGGCTGGAGACTCGTCGTTCTTTGCTCGAGTTGGTAGACGGTTCTACTGGAGCACAGCGACGCTCTCTCTGCTCGTTGGCGCGAGACAGGCGACGACCAGACGCTTTGGTTCTTGAGCCCGCTCGCCGTTCTCGCAACGGTGCCCGGCACACGTCCGCGATCGGTGCGTTTACCGCAGCCTCGTTCGTGGCTCCTCGATTTTTGCCCAGCAACTTCGTAAAAGCCTTAGGCCGTTGCCGTGGCAGTGGCGGATGCGACGGACACCCACCCTGCCGTAAGTCACCTCGCGGGTAGACAGTCGACGGAAGTTGCGGTGGAAACGAAGTGGGAGACCGCAACAACGGCGACCCTCGCACTCACCGGGATTGCAACATCCGCAACGTAATTTGCTGCCTCTTGGGGACCCCGCGGTACGAGGTGGTAAACATACCTGTCAGAGATGTGTTCTAGGCGGCGTAGTTCTCGCGAATGTGTGCGTCACCGACGCAATCATCGAGCTTCGGCGGCGGTTCTTCCGCCGTTATGATCCTAACCGAACCTTTCGACTACCGTCGCCCGTTTACGCACGAACGAAAAGGAGGACGTGGATGTGCTCCGGGTTTTACGTGCAGAGCAGAATCCGAAACTGTTCTCAGTGCGAAGAAACTCGGCCGGCTATTTATTTGTCGCGCGATTCCCGGCGGCAGAGGGGAAGGGGCTCTCAAGTACAAAAACCTTCCTCCGAACTCTTCGCCCAGTCTTTGTCGAAGGGGGTAGACTTTGACGGCGGCAGACTTTGCGTCGTTTCAGAAGGACTCGATCTGACGTGGACTCTTCTTCCAAGATGGGAGGTGTTTGTGACGTGTACATATTGTGAAGGAAGGTGTCAATTTGCACGAGGCCGCTCTCCGAAACGGCGGTGCTCTCGCGCGGGCACCGCCGTTCGTCGACAGCCGCGTCCTAGGCAGGGCGAACGGGAACCTTGTAATATATTACGCATTTGTGATTACGAGCGATGGTGAGCACTGTGAATAAAATGATATTTATACATTTTCGAAGGTGCAACGTCTCGTTTCGGTGCACATATAATATATTTGACAAAACCTCTACGAGTTGAATATGAGCTACAAGCTCCCGACGTCTACGGACTTGGACCAAAGTACAGTCAAACTCGACTATGTCGAACCCGTTTACATCGATTACCCTTATATCGAACAATTTTTGTGCACAGCAATGTTACAGTGATAATGTATAGCAAAAACTATGGTTACATCGAACAAAAAATGCAGCCGCTACCGATATATCCAACTGCCAAAAGCGCCATTTTGCTCTGCAAGCTGGCTTTCCCCCAGAGCGAGTGGCCGCATTGGGGGAAAGCCAGCTTGCAGAGCACGCTGGCTTTTTCTTTTTCCGAGCAGCCGCGTCGACCAGCCAGAAGAAAAAAAATCTTTTGCGGAGGGAGCGGGAAGAGGGTGCTCCGTGGTCCCTCTCCCCTGCTCCTTCCACAAAAGATAAATTATTTTTTCTTCCGGGTGGTTCACGCGGCCGCCCAAAAAAAAAAAAAAACCAGCTTGCTCTGCTAGCTGGCTTTCCCCCAAAGCAGCCGCCGGCCTTAGGGGAAAGCCAACTTGCAAAGCAAAACGGCGCTCTGCAGAAGGTGCTCCTGTTGGACGTGCTCGGTGCTCTCGGCATAGTTCGGCGCTAATGCGCGAATATAGAAGGCAGCGGCCTCAGCATTTTGGAGTCCGTCGCTAGCGTAGAAAAATATCGTTATCGCGGATGCAATGCAGAAAAAGCAGCAGAAGATGCAAGACTATTTCATTGTGTAATATGTCAGCAGAAAGTGGATTTTTGAGAGTCAAATTTATTAACTTTTATATCAATTACCCGCTATATCGAACTGGTAGTCATTTTTTTTTTTTGCGAGTTCGATATAAATGGGTTTAACTGTATTTGTTCGTTTTGGCATTGTTTTCACTTGCCGCGATGCTAGTTCATTATAACGAGGTTTCACTACATAGTCTACCGGAAAGGGTAAAGGCCAGCGATTCCGAAAGTATAGCAAGTTGGGGTAGCTAAAAAAATCGCCGGAGTACCCCTATAAAGCACCTTCACAGAGTATTGCTTTCTTGCGTTGCAGGAGCGAGTGATATTGCAAAAACTTACGGGGAGAGTCGAGAAAAAAACATTTGTTTGTATTTATAGTGTAAGGTCGGTCTGCCCTCAAGGTGTGGCGACACTGGTTTACGCTGTAGATAAAATTTAGCCAGTGCAGTACCACTTCTAGCCTGGGGGTTTTAATGTGCGTAATGCAGTAGTGATGCATGACCGCATGCCATACTTGGGTAGTAATTCAATTACAGTAATTGAATTACTGTAATTTAATTACTTGGTAATTTGTAATTGTAATTAATTACGTTTGGCAAAAAGGAATTGTAATTTAATTACTTTCTATCGTCAGTAATTGCAAAATTTCAGGCACAATTACAATTACTTTGGCAAAACTTCGCGGCTCGGACCGAAGCTCTCTGAAAGCGCCCGCACAAGCGGCCTAGCTATCGGTGAAACACTCGCACACAGACACGCACTCAAACACACACATAACATAAATAACTTTGCATTGTTTGTTGTTTTGTTGCTTACATTGCAGGCTGAGAGACAATTCCTCTTTGGAGTTTACTTCAATGGCGCCGTGAGCGCCATCTGCGGTTCGAGCAGAAAACAATAGCTTAAACGTGCCAAAATATTGAAAGAAGAAAAAATTGAGCTTGAGCCTTCAGCCGAGGTTGGGAATTTTAATTGTCTATGAAGTTATTTTTTTATCTTTGCCAGTTTTTTACATCCCTCTTCCAGTACTGTCGCATATTTGTATCTTTGTATTATTTTCAAGTTTATTTCCTGTGGGTTTTACTTTGGATAGTATTTGCATAAGCATTTTGGAGACTGACCTCATACCTGTGAATATTGTCACCATTGATTCGGGCGCCCCTATTCGGTTCTTACATATTTTTGAGCCATTATAATTTCAACTTAATGTAAATCATTTATAATACCATGATGTTTGTATGTGAATGCGGTCGTATTAGCGCGTGTGGATTTTAGATTTATAATAACACTTGTAAAATATTCAATTCAGACATGGGTAAATTACTTTCAAAATGTAATTTAATTACAATTACTTTGCTCCAAAAGTAGTTTAATTACTAATTACTACTACATGAAAAGTAATTCCTTACAATTACAAATTACTTTAAAAAGTAATGCAATTACTTTACAATTACTTTTTTCTGAGAGCTACCCACCTTGGGCCGTATAACTTTAAACGAGTTATAAGTATAGCCGCTGTATAAATGTTACGAATTGTACTTTCCTTTCATGAAATTTTTTAAATGAATTATAGAACTTGACAGTTTGGAGTAATGAACTCCTGCATTATATTCTCAATAAATAAAATAAAATTAGTTTATATACTCGAAGACGCCGGATCGCAAAAAAAAAGGTGGCCGGCTCTGCCCTCTTACCGGCGGCCGGGCCGCTGCGCCATGAAGAGGACTACTCTGTGGGGTGGCGTTCCTTGGAACTATGCCGCGCGCCAGCCAATGGGAGTTTATCCATCAATTCACTGCTACCGACTACAGGCCCATGGGACAGGGGAATTTAGGTGCTGTTTGGCGTGGCTTCAAAAGTTGATAACGCTGGTTCACTCCAAGCCACACATGTGTGTGAAAAGCCCTCTATAAAAAAGAAGAAAGGCTTCACCGAAAAACAAGTTTCACAAACAGGTGGGAGTTTATCCATCAATTCACTGCTACCGACTACAGGCCCATGGGACAGGGGAATTTAGGTGCTGTTTGGCGGGCTTCAAAAGTTGATAACGCTGGTTCACTCCAAGCCACACATGTGTGTGAAAAGCCCTCTATAAAAAAAGAAGAAAGGCTTCACCGAAAAACAAGTTTAACAAACAGGTGGGAGTTTATCCATCAATTCACTGCTACCGACTACAGGCCCATGGGACAGGGGAATTTAGGTGCTGTTTGGCGTGGCTTCAAAAGTTGATAACGCTGGTTCACTCCAAGCCACACGTGTGTGAAAAGCCCTCTATAAAAAAGAAGAAAGGCTTCACCGAAAAACAAGTTTAACAAACAGGTGGGAGTTTATCCATCAATTCACTGCTACCGACTACAGGCCCATGGGACAGGGGAATTTAGGTGCTGTTTGGCGCGGCTTCAAAAGTTGATAACGCTGGTTCACTCCAAGCCACACATGTGTGTGAAAAGCCCTCTATAAAAAAGAAGAAAGGCTTCACCGAAAAACAAGTTTAACAAACAGGTGGGAGTTTATCCATCAATTCACTGCTACCGACTACAGGCCCATGGGACAGGGGAATTTAGGTGCTGTTTGGCGCGGCTTCAAAAGTTGATAACGCTGGTTCACTCCAAGCCACACATGTGTGTGAAAAGCCCTCTATAAAAAAAGAAGAAAGGCTTCACCGAAAAACAAGTTTAACAAACAGGTGGGAGTTTATCCATCAATTCACTGCTACCGACTACAGGCCCATGGGACAGGGGAATTTAGGTGCTGTTTGGCGCGGCTTCAAAAGTTGATAACGCTGGTTCACTCCAAGCCACACATGTGCGTGAAAAGCCCTCTATAAAAAAGAAGAAAGGCTTCACCGAAAAACAAGTTTAACAAACAGGTGGGAGTTTATCCATCAATTCACTGCTACCGACTACAGGCCCATGGGACAGGGGAATTTAGGTGCTGTTGGCGCGGCTTCAAAAGTTGATAACGCTGGTTCACTCCAAGCCACACATGTGCGTGAAAAGCCCTCTATAAAAAAGAAGAAAGGCTTCATCGAGAAACAAGTTTCACAAAAGGTTTCCGACAGTCTTTTCGGAATCTCGTCCAATCAGGTTGAAAAAGGGTTGAAAGTGTTAGGGTTTAGAGCAAAGAGTAAAGAATGAAAATTTATAGAAAAAGGTAGACGACGTTTGGGAGAGGGAAGAGCAGTGTAGCAATAACGTTTGGACGTAAGGCGGGGTGGGTCGTGTTAACGAGACATGCCGCCTCTTCGCTTCGATGTTAGAGTAGCACAACTTACTGTTAGTGGTACCAACAGACGAGCTAGAGACGAGGGACATGAAGAACTCATAAAGATAAGAGAATATTTCATACACAATAACAATCTCCAACCTTGACTGAAATGTATGAGCGAATATGCTAGCGGCGAGGACGCCTAAGAACCTCGAACTAACCTCCCCGCATCGACTGGATGATGTGATCGGAGCCCAACCAGCTCGACATCGACCCCCGATGCACCCGGGTGGGAATGAGAAATAAGAAAGACCCCACGAAACACGAGCAACAGGAGCGAACGAGACGAAGAGACATTCAACTACGACAGGAACGAAAACGGACGCCATATAGCCCTCATTTATCAAATTATTTCTCAAAGTTTCGTTAAATCATTTTAGTCTACAAAATCGTTCATTCCGTTCTATCCCAGCCAGGAGCGGATGCAGGGATTTCTGAGGGGAAGGGGGGGGGGGGGGAGGCAGGTGTTGTTTAGCGTACCATATGTTTCCACGCCCTAAATTTTTATACACTCAGAAATCAAAAGGGAGGGTCAGGACCTCCCTCCCCCCTAAATCCGCCACTGATCCCAGCCTCTCTTTCCCATTCCTCCTTTCCCTCCTTTAGAGCAGGTTGGGATATACTCTCTCCCCTGTCGCTTTGGCTGTACTGTCGTCCCCATGGTCGGGGTGGGGGGAAGCGCCTGCGCCGCAAAATCTTGCAAAAGTAATTGTAATTGAGCCTGAAATTTGGCAATTACTGACGCTAGAAAGTAATTAAATTAAAATTCCTTTTAGCCAAAAGTATTTAATTACAATTACAAATTACCAGGAAAAGTAATTAAATTACAGTAATTTACTGTAATTGAATTACTACCCAAGTATGATATTCATATGTGACTAATTGTCGCATTTTTATTTGCCTGGCTAACAAAAAAGTCTGTCAACCCAATTTTTTTTCTTTAGCTATCTCAGCGTTTTCGAGCATATGAACTAATTTATTAATATTTATTAAAAATATAAGAACGTAGTACTTCATTGCCCCAACTGTCAAGTTCTATCATGAATTTAACAAAATTAATAAAAGGAAAGTACAGTATGTGTCATTTATGTAGCGATGCTTAAGCCTCTTGAAACATTGGGGCAAGAAATGAACAAATAAATATGTTTCATTCTATACAACTCGTTTCAAGTTATATAGCCCAAGTCGGGTTGCTCTCAGAAATAAGTAATTGTAAATTAATTGCATTACTTTTGAAAAGTAATTTGTAATTGTAATTACTTTTCACGTAGTAGTAATTGTAGTTAAACTACTTTTGAAGCAAGGTAATTGTAATTAAATTACATTTTGGAAGTAATTTACCCATGTATGCTGCATGCCGGTAAGACGCTCATCCGGATCGAAACTGGCAGGGGTGGGAATTGACCCCAAGATCCCTGGGTTCTGCAGCACGAGCTTTCGCTTCACGTTCTGCGAGCTATGGTGCCGATCCCCCCACGTCGAGTGACCAAAACATCTATGCTTCGTAGGAAGCATGGCAACCAATTAAAACAGTTCGGGCGTTTATCCATCAATTCACCTGCACCGAATAACAGGCCATGGGACGGGAATTAGTGCTGTTTGGAGCGGTTCAAAAGTGATAACGCTGCGTCACTCCCAAGCCAGCACATGTGCGTGAAAAGCCTCTATAAAAAAGAAGAAAGGCTTCACCGAAAAACAAGTTTAACAAACAGGTGGGAGTTTGTCCATCAATTCACTGCTACCGACTACAGGCCCATGGGACGGGAATTTAGGTGCTGTTTGGCGCGGCTTCAAAAGTTGATAACGCTGGTTCACTCCAAGCCACACATGTGCGTGAAAAGCCCTCTATAAAAAAGAAGAAAGGCTTCACCGAAAAACAAGTTTAACAAACAGGTGGGAGTTTATCCATTAATTCACTGCTACCGACTACAGGCCCATGGGACAGGGGAATTTAGGTGCTGTTTGGCGCGGCTTCAAAAGTTGATAACGCTGGTTCACTCCAAGCCACACATGTGCGTGAAAAGCCCTCTATAAAAAAGAAGAAAGGCTTCATCGAGAAACAAGTTTCACAGGTTTCCGACAGTCTTTTCGGAATCTCGTCCAATCAGGTTGAAAAAGGGTTGAAAGTGTTAGGGTTTAGAGCAAAGAGTAAAGAATGAAAATTTATAGAAAAAGGTAGACGGGGACGTTTGGGAGAGGGAAGAGCAGTGTAGCAATAACGTTTGGACGTAAGGCGGGGTGGGTCGTGTTAACGAGACATGCCGCCTCTTCGCTTCGATGTTAGAGTAGCACAACTTACTGTTAGTGGTACCAACAGACGAGCTAGAGACGAGGGACATGAACTCATAAAGATAAGAGAATATTTCATACACAATAACAATCTCCAACCTTGACTGAAATATATGAGCGAATATGCTAGCGGCGAGGACGCCTAAGAACCTCGAACTAACCTCCCCGCATCGACTGGATGATGTGATCGGAGCCCAACCAGCTCGACATCGACCCCCGATGCACCCGGGTGGGAATGAGAAATAAGAAAGACCCCACGAAACACGAGCAACAGGAAGCGAACGAGACGAAGAGACATTCAACTACGACAGGAACGAAAACGGACGCCAATATAGCCCTCATTTATCAAATTATTTCTCAAAGTTTTCGTTAAATCATTTTAGTCTACAAAATCGTTCATTCCGTTCTATCCCAGCCAGGAGCGGATGCAGGGATTTCTGGAGGGGAAGGGGGGGGGGGGGGGAGGGCAGGTGTTGTTTAGCGTACCATATGTTTCCACGCCCTAAATTTTTATACACTCAGAAATCAAAAGGGAGGGTCAGGACCTCCCTCCCCCCTAAATCCGCCACTGATCCCAGCCTCTCTTTCCCATTCCTCCTTTCCCTCCTTTAGAGCAGGTTGGGATATACTCTCTCCCCTGTCGCTTTGGCTGTACTGTCGTCCCCATGGTCGGGGTGGGGGGAAGCGCCTGCGCCGCAAAATCTTGCAAAAGTAATTGTAATTGAGCCTGAAATTTGGCAATTACTGACGCTAGAAAGTAATTAAATTACAATTCCTTTTAGCCAAAAGTATTTAATTACAATTACAAATTACTAGGAAAAGTAATTAAATTACAGTAATTTAATTACTGTAATTGAATTACTACCCAAGTATGATATTCATATGTGACTAATTGTCGCATTTTTATTTGCCTGGCTAACAAAAAAGTCTGTCAACCCAATTTTTTTTCTTTAGCTATCTCAGCGTTTTCGAGCATATGAACTAATTTATTAATATTTATTAAAAATATAAGAACGTAGTACTTCATTGCCCCCAACTGTCAAGTTCTATCATGAATTTAACAAAATTAATAAAAGGAAAGTACAGTATGTGTCATTTATGTAGCGTGCTTAAGCCTCTTGAAACATTGGGGCAAGAAATGAACAAATAAATATGTTGCATTCTATACAACTCGTTTCAAGTTATATAGCCCAAGTCGGGTTGCTCTCAGAAATAAGTAATTGTAAAGTAATTGCATTACTTTTGAAAAGTAATTTGTAATTGTAATTACTTTTCACGTAGTAGTAATTGTAGTTAAACTACTTTTGAAGCAAGGTAATTGTAATTAAATTACATTTTGGAAGTAATTTACCCATGTATGCTGCATGCCGGTAAGACGCTCATCCGGATCGAAACTGGCAGGGGTGGGAATTGACCCCAAGATCCCTGGGTTCTGCAGCACGAGCTTTCGCTTCACGTTCTGCGAGCTATGGTGCCGATCCCCCCACGTCGAGTGACCAAAACATCTATGCTTCGTAGGAAGCATGGCAACCAATTAAAAGGATGCTGAACCAAAGTTGAATCTGCAAAATAAGGCTGCAGATACGTTGAACGGGATGCTACAAACACCAAAACATCACTGATGCATCGATATCTCAAACGGATGGCCGTATTTTTGGAAAACAAGGGCACAATCAAGCGAGAAACGTCACGATTCTCCTGGAGCAGTAGAGAATGACGGGAAGCGGCCTTCTCTCCTCGCTTTGGTTCACCTGCTTGAGGAGACGAAGGGAAGTGGAGAGGGAATGAGAATTCTGACGTGACATATCTCGTTGGCCTCGTTGGTTGTGTTCAATCGTGAGCTTTTCCAAAAATATGGCGAACCGTTAGAGATGTTGCGGAACGAGTGATGTTTTGGAGTTTTGCAGTGTCTCACCTATCGCTCCAGCCTCGTTTTCTGAACTCCAAATTTCGGTTCAGCATTCCTTCAAAGTAGCTTACAAGCGACACACAAAGCACAGATGACAGATAATGTAACGAAGAAAATTGCTCGTGCGAGTTGGCCTTAAGTCCTCGTTTGTAAAAACTGGTGGATTTCTACAAGTTACATAAAAGGTAAGACAGCCATTGCCACGACTAGCAGACAATGCCAACGTTTGACATTTGGACGAGGAGCAGACTACACTCGCGCTCGCTTTGTTTGTAGGGAGACTGCGTAGAGAAAAGCAGCGAGCCTCTACGTCTACCCAATATCCTTCCAATAACAGCTTGGCACTCCGACGTCACACCAAGCTCTTATCTTCTCTCCTTCAGTTTCTCCGTATGCGGAGAGCAAGTCGTCTACTTGCTCACGAGTGGCTGTGACATCAGAATGACGCCGAGCTCTTATTGGCTGATCGAAAAAAATTGTGGGTAGATATTTAGGCACCAAGCATTGAGGTCTACCCACTATTTTTTTTTTTTCTTTCAGTCAGCAATAAGAGCTTGGCGTTGTTCTGGTGTCACAGTCACCTCTGAGCAAGAAGGAGACGACTTTCTCTCCGCATAGGATGCTAAAGACAGTTTCAGCCACCGTATCCAACGAGAAGTGAGGCGGGTCTCTGCGGGAGCACTTTATTGCACGAAGCGGCGGGGGCCTGGCCTCCAGTGGTCGTGGCAGCGGTGTGCTTGCAAGTCTGCCTCTGCCAGAATGTCCTTGCTCCCGGAGTAGTCCTCGGGAGTGCCCAAAGTGGCGCAACGTCGTTAAAGGTGCCACAACGGGATGAAAAAGAGTGCTGCCATTCCTGGCCGCAGGTCCATCACTTGGGCTTGAGCTTCTTGCCAAGCTGCAATGGAGGACAAGCGATGGGTGATGCGAACCAGAGGCCGACACGACTTTATACAACTCTCCCACATCCAAAGTTTGTTTCACAAGAAAGACCCTGTTTAGAAGTTCCTCACAGCAGAGTAGAAGTCACAGGACGGAGAAGGGGGAAAATATTTATGGCAAATTGTGTTGCATACATGAAACGTTCTAGCCTTACAAACATTCAGCAATAGTCCCGAGTTTTCGGACGCCTACGTTCACGGCTGTCTTCATGAGAATGTTTAAGGCATACCATGTTTACACTCGATAGTTGTTCCTAGACTGAAGCAATACTATTACTAATCGTGCCGATAAACCTGGCGATCTTCTAGAGCCTTCCATACTCGAGCTCCTCTCCCTTAGTGTGCACAGGTGGTCGAGCTCCTCCTCGCCTACCCCTTCGTCACAACCTCCTCATTAACCAACCAGCATCGAGCACCTCACTCCTTCCACCTGTCAACCAATCAGTGTCAAGCCTCGCAGCCACACTTTTATCCAGGCTTCACTTTTATCCAAACTTCACGAAAGGCCAAATACCTAGCCAAAGAATGTTTCACAACATTATGATACCCTTTTTGTACAAAAATTTAGCGACAAGCTAATCCCTGATGGACACAAAAGCGATGATTGGCATACACAGCAGGGTCCAGGTAAGAAGGGGATTCCTCCTTCCCCTCCTTTGCAACTGCTTGTGTTATGTACCTACCCCTGTACCCCCAATAGCGCACACAACTATACTCCGTTTCATACTTAGCGTGCAACGCTGTCAAAGCTACTGGCGCGAGCGCGTGGTTTCATCTATGGTTTTTTTTGCGCGAGAACTCATGCAAATGATCAACAAGATCAAGAACCATGCTCGCACCAGTAGCTTTGACAGCGTTGCACGCTAAGTATGAAACAGAGTATAGAGAGATGCACTATAATAATGCAATAAATGAAAGAAAAACTCTAACCAAAAAATTGATACGGAGCCCGACGTTTCAAGGCCAGTTCGGCCCCTTGATCCTGGCCTTGAAACTGTTTTTGTCCTTGTCGTAGTCTTGCAAATTGCTGGTGTTGTTGGCTTCTTTAAAGTGGCCGTTGTATCTGCACGCGCTTTATGGTTCGTAGCGCCTCGCGTGACGCAGGACACGTAGGCGCTTGGCAGTGTCCCAGCTGACCGGTTGACGTTATTTTCGGTGTTCTGAATGTACCAGGACTCTAATAAAAGGCGTCTTCGCCAGTTTCTTTCCGTGCCAAGAATAGAGCAGTTGTTGAATCCAATCGTGTGACCCTCTTTTTGGATGTGTTCTGCCAGCGCACTACCCTGCACGTTATTCTTTTTGAAGCCAACAACACCGGGAAATTTGCAAGACGACGACAAGGACAAAAACAGTCGCCCGTGATCAAGGGGCCGAACTGGCCTTGAAACGTCGGGCTCCGTATCAATTTTTTGGTTAGAGTTTTCCTTCCATTCATTGTCATTCCTAACCAGGTGGATGTCCACCGAAAGGTTTACGTATAATAATGCAGCATTCCCTAGAGTACTTTAAATGGCGATTCACACATTCATCTCAGCACTGAGATACTAATTGCAAAGTCGGGACTACATTGTGTGGGTAAGCAAGAAGAGGCAGAGTCTAGTGCATTGGAGCGCTGATACATCAGCGACATTGTGCGAAGCTGGCGCTTTGTCTATAGACAAAGCGCCAACTTCGCACAATTAGGTTAGGACTGTGGTGCATGTTTGAACAGGCTGTGGTGACGCAGGCTTTCTTAATTTACCGAATTGTGGGAGGTCGGGAAGGTGAAAACAAATATGCGGAGAAGTAACCGTCCAATTAACCTCTTAAGGCCCGTTCACACACTTGCAACTCCTTGGAACCGAGTGCCTTGAAACCTCTTAAAATTTCTTAGGACGAGAGAACACGCTGGCACCATCTATGTGGTGACCCTGGAACAGTAGTCTTGTGCGAATAGTGGATTTTGAGTTCGAAGCGAATAGTGTTTTTGGCCAAATATTTTCGATTCGAATATCGAAGAGTTTTTCCACGCCTTTCACTACTATCGCATAATGCTTAGACAAAAACCCAGCTAAAATTGTAAAGGTTGTTCCACTTTTTCATTTATAAGCTAAGTTTAATCTATCTACATTTATGAACTGCGACCTCAGAAGGTCTACTTGGAATAGCAAGTAATTGATGAATTTGACATAAAATGAATTATGTAGAGATGGCCAACTATACCCAATGGAGTGAATTTACAAATCTTGCTATATAAAATATTCTTTCTTTAATCTCGAGTTAAAAAAGAATGAATCGTGCATGATAAACACAAATTGTAAGGGCATCTCTGCCTAACAAGTATACTTTTGCATAACAGTTTAATTTTGAAACTTTTACTACAATGTAGATATACACATTCACAAAGTTTTCATTTATTTTCGAATACAGTCGGCACAGGTGCACCATCCCGCTTTGAATGTATGCTTTACTTTCAAGCACGCAATTACAATGTTTATATTTTTCTAAGTGTATATTGCAACAGGTTTTCCCGTTGAGTGTGCTTCTTACCGAGCACCAATGTAATGCAGAGAAGCAACACCCGCGGGGCTCGCTTTCGCGGGTATTGCTTCTCCGCAGTGCACCGGTGCTTGGTAAGAAGCACACTCAACGGGGTTAACCCGCCGCAATCAACACTTCGAAAAACGCGAATAGTGCAGTTCTTCTCGAAGCGAATATCGAATAGTGTATTATTCGGAACTACCATTTGAAATTTCCAATATTCGCACAACCTTATGGAATAGCATTTCCCTAGAGCAAGGTTTGGCGAGATTTCTGAGGTCAAATGTGCGTAATACCTACAAGAAATGATTGTTTATAACGTTGACAAAAGTTTTTCAGGGTGTCTAGCAAATTATTACATTAAAATTCCCTGACTTTTCCAGGTTTTCCCTGACAATTTCAGGTGAAATTCCCCGACCACTGTAGAGGCGGTTAAATATCTAGGACCATTAGAACACAAGGCATTGAGCGTTGAGCACAGTGAGGATCATTTTGCACAGGCTTAATCCAACTTGCATATTCCGAAACATTCGGGTTCGTCCAGTCTGGGAGCACTTTCTTTGCCTCGACATTGTCAGTGAAGAGGCCACTTCCGGAAACATGATGAAAACACGATGCTTGCCCACACTCGTCCATAACCAAATGAAAGCATGGCCGCCAGATGCAGGCTTTCGGCTTGGATTGGGGTCTGCAGCTTTCCGATTTGTTACTAAATCTAGTAGCTCTAACTGGATCTAGCCTAGTGTTGCGCCCTCAATCCAATCCAATCCAAGGCTTGGACTGTATTTGTCAGCTGTTCCCTTTGCATCCGGTAGCACTCTACATCGGGTGAGCACAGCCCGCGCTCCGCTCTAAGCAGAATTTATTACCTATTTTTCTGCCCCCAAGTCCTTAAGTCTTTGTTCAGGGCACTCGTTTGCCGTTTCCGGCTCATTTTCCCTGACTGGGCTCGCTTTTTGACAATATCCCTGACAATTCCCTGATTTTTCCCGGTGATTAAAATTTCCCTGACAATTCCCGGTCGCTAGACACCCTGTTTTTCGAGCCAAAAAAGAAAGGATAATGCGTGAGAGAAATAGAAAATATGCGGGACCACCAAGTTTCCACTGCTACCTAATAGAAGGCGCCAGTGTGTCCTCTCGTCGTAAGAGATTTTTAGAGGTTCCAAGGCACTCGGTCTTAAGAAGTAAAGCGGAGGATGCCGTCGCATGCTTGCTGCATCCATCGGGAGATTGCGGCACGAGTACGGCCCTCCGTTAACTCGATCGTCTGCATCGGCATCTGCTTAAGGAAGAACACTTCACTGAAGGTATGGATCATCGAGGAAATTTGGGTGCTCGGAGAGCCTAGAGCCATTAAATAAGCTACGCTTCAGAATGACAAATTTTCAGCCATCTTGGCATTTCAAATCCCTGTTGCCAGTAATCCTTATCTGAAATCCAGTGTTGGGAAGTACTTTACCTACTACTTCAAGGAGGTACATTCTCCGAGTATGTACTTGAACTTCAAGGATTTTTTCTGCTACTTTCCGAGGAAAGTACAACTCCCGACTTCAAAGCACATTCCCCAAATTTGGGTCTAGTTAAATTTGCACCACAAAATGATGCTTTGTCAACTCTGAAGAAATACTGAAAATCCCTCCCAGTATTTTTTCACGGTTGACAAAACATCATTTTGTGATGCAAATTTAACAAGACCGAATTTGGGGAATATACTTTGAAGTCGGGAGTTGTACTTTCCTCAGAAAATCCAACTCTCACCGAAACGTGAGCAGACGACGCATTGCCTCATTTGTACTGGGAGCGGCTTGCCCGCAGCATTTTTACTCTGGCCAAGTCAGCATAAGCGAGGAGAACAAAAATGTTAGAAGAAGACACTCCTCCACAAGAGGATTGTTTGCAGAAGCTACGGGGCTGACGTTATGCTCTCTCCTAATACGTTTGGCACTGCTCGCACCTAAGGGGGTTCAGAAGTCTAAGGAACTTCTGAATTTAGTGCCATTTCCAAATATAACTATACTCTCTGGCCACTTGACTTTATTCAAAATTCACCGCCATTTCCAAAAATAACTGGCACGATGAAAGATTGCGTTAAAAAGTACTTGTGCGTTACTTTAAAAGTAAATTGTATTTATTGTACTTCACTTCAAGTACATTGCACCCAGTGTACTTACTACTTTACTTGAACTACATGACCTCTCATTTACTTTGTACTTCAAGTACATTTTAGATGCACTTTACCCAACATTGCTGAAATCGCAGGAAATGGTTTTCATCCTCCAGAAATGTTAGAGGACTCCACGACAAAGCAAGACGACATCGCCCGAGCTTCCCGACAGCGTAATTTAAGCTGAGGCAGTTGCATCTTAAAATCGTGACTATTGCCAGTTGCACCTGCTCTGTGGTAGGCACCAAAGTGGCGGCGCCCATCAGAGAATTGGAGAATGGAATGCCGGTACTTCCAGGCGTAGGTTACCCGGCGACTCTGGGGAACCCCCGGGCTCCTAGGAGCCCACTTTGAGAACCTGCATTCTAAAGAAGTGCGCAGAAGGCTGCAGGTGCCCTCTCCAGGGCCCCGATTTCGGTCAAGGTGACAGCGAGTGTTCTCGGCTGCTGATTGGACGTGGCGCCACTACTTGGGCGTAATGATGAGTGATTCTGGGGGCTTATGGCACAAAAGCTACGAGGCCATCTGCACCAAACTAATTGAAAGAATCATTGTATTATGGGTAAGTTTCACGAAAGTATCACCAGAAAGCTACTATTGGTGTAAAAGGTCAATACTACCAAGAGAGTCTATTGCTCGTTCAAAAGAGACTAGAGGATTCTCTCCCTCAAGGAGAGCAGGATGAAGTGGGGTATGGTGTTGGAAAAATTCAGGAAAATGTATGCGGCGCTTGGGTTTTAAGGCCGGGACACAACCACAAGATATGCAAAACAGCCTGTCGCCACACTGATCACAGACCGGTGGATATTCCCCCCGAACCAGATACCTACGCGTTATGAAAGAGTGCCCGATTCTCAAGACGGCACAGCAACGTTTCATGAAGTCGGCTCTTGCATGAAGAGCATTCCCAAACTCCCAAAGCAGGTTTGGTAACATGGCAAGTGCTGATTGTTGGGTGAGTTGGTATGGTACGTGAGAAAACATGATTGCGCTTTAAGACAGGGACATAGGAAGAACAGACACCACAGAGCGCTAACTTTCAACTGATTTAATTCCTATTTTTCCCAGTCTGGGAAAACTAGAAAAAGTGTAAAAGTAAAAGTTGTTTACTCTGCACCCGAAAAGCTCGCAAAAATGTGCAAGATGACAGACCCATTCCGCAAGGTACCGACGGGCTGCCCAATCACAGACTCCTGTGCCCAAGCACAGGAGTCTGTTTGTCGCGTGCACAGAAGGGGTGGTGTATCGGATTCCGCTTTCATGTGGCAAGATATATGTCGGCCAGACAGGCAGATGCTTAAATGTATGGCTAAGGGAACACTACCAGAAAGTGAACGGGGTTCGGGATGGCCATCTGTCGTGTCACTGTCATGACTGCGGGTGCAAACCACCATTATTTGCTTCTGCTACTGTTCTCGCTAGGCACAAAGATAAGACTGTTAGAGAGATTATTGAGGCTGATGCCATAAATAGTTCCGGCACGTGTTGTGTCAGTGTGGCGTCAATTGACTTGGCGAATAAGGAGTTAGCATACTTGCAGTCCGTGGCGGGGCCACGGATTGGATGAGATGTGGTGCGGTGACGCAGTGCGTTTCAACGATGAGGCTCTCGAATTAGATCAGTTGAAAGTTAGCGCTCTGTGGTGTCTGCTCTTCGTATGTCCCTGTCTTAAAGCACAATCATGTTTTCTTGGTAACATGGAGCTTGTTTTCGCACTTTATGTTCTACTCCAACTGCCAACAATGAAGAGCCAAGGTCTTCACCAAAGGCTTTATATCTTGATAGGGTAAACAGGAGAGTAATAGGGGAAGGTCACCTGCAGACCCCGCAAGCTCGTCGGCATCCTCGCTGCCTAATATGCCGACGTGACTGGGTACTTAACAGAATTTTATATTTTGACCATCATACAAAGCAGAGTTAAGTTTATATAGAATTTGCTGTACAAGCATATTTTTAGTATCTTTAAAAGAGCAAACTGCAAGAATCACACTTCGAGACTCAACGAGCAGAACCGCCCTCAGCATTTTCCTCTTATTCAATCGCCATTAATACCGCATAGAGCTCCGCAGTAAAAATGCTGGCAATAAAGTCAAGTCGTTGAACCTCGCTTGCGCATAATCAACCAACGAGACATTTTTAACCGATTCTTGAGTTCACAATCGAGCAAAAATCTGGTGAGAAAAGAAAGGTCTTGCGGACTCTGATGTGCTTGTCCTTAAAGGGACACTGACAGGGTATTTATGCTCGCCGAGCTTTTTATTTGAACATGACCTATAAAAGCCCCACTATTCGGAACGTAATTTGGGGCTCGAAATTCGTCTTCTTTCCGCCCAAAAAATAGCCGGTCGAGAATTGGCCAGTTTTAGTCAAGCTCACTCTCTTTTCTATGGTCACGTGGCGTTCAAACTATGTGTACCAAATATAATCAAAGTCGTGGGTCATCAAGGAACACATTCAATATTAAGAGAAAAGAATGTGAACCCCATTTTTGTGACCTCCAAAAATCTATAAATACGTTTATAAAAAAAAAGAAATGCACAGACCACAAGAAGTGCATGTATGTATACATCATTCTCAATATGGCGACAAACCACAGGCTGAATGCGATGGCGAAGTACGACGAACCATTGCTGTGATGGACGCGGGGCTGCTACTTCGGAACTGTCATTCGTGGTACCAGCCAATCGATCTTCAAGCGCAGAACATCGAGCGGAAAGGATATAAGTGCAAAACAATCGCACAACAAACGGTACACGCAACTTCGTCGTCGTCTGCTTCACACGCCGGAGAAGCGGTAAAGAAAAGAAAACTAGTCGGGTGTAGCCCCGGACTTCTGGCCATGAGCTTCCATGCTCGTGTTTCGGCATCGAACAGTTAAGCCTTTTAGCTTTATTAAAAATATATGTGACTGCAGCAAAATATTGATTGGGTAGTCTCCAGAATTCATATTAAATTGCCTGGCAAAAAATAAAAAGCTTTTTTAGGAGGTGTCAGTATCTTTTTAATACTCCTTCCATGCACCAGTCGATGTCACCTTGTGTAGGGCAGCAGAACAACATGAGATTTGCAAATGAAGCGCGGGTTGTCAATGGCTTCCAGTATGAAATAGCGGACAATCACAATTTGGACCTGCATCCAATCTCACTTCGCCGCTACGCTCGGTTCATAGCAGACTGTCAACTTTTTTTCTGTCTGTTAGCAGAGGACTTACGGTGTTTTCTTGTTTTAGATCTGTCTGCGAATAGAGCTTCGCAGCAGACGAACCACATTCTTTGCTGACATTAGTAGACGAAGCGCCTATGAACACCATCTGCACTCGCTCCACGATAGCGAATTGGATCTCGGAGTGACCAAAATTGGACCCCAGACATCGAGAAGGGGCTCTGACCTTGGAGTTGTGGCGGAGGGCGTCGATCTCGTCCTTCTGCTGCGTCAGCTTCTCGTTCATGCTGGCCAGGTGCTCGCTCATGGTGCTCAGCTGGTCCTCGTAGCTGCGTGACATAGAGCCCAGCTCCTCCTGAAACGGGCAGATCAAGTCTATGCACAAGGGGAGCCTCTTTGCCTATGGGGGAACTAGCTGCATCCAATACCTCCACATTCATTCATTTTACTGCTCATTTGCTCGCTACCATGTCCCCCGAGACTCAGACCGTGAGCGTGAAAGGGTACGCAAGGGACACCTTGAACTACAGGGTGTCACAAAAGAAAATTTACACTGTCTTTTTTACCGCAAAAATAAACTAGGCATTGCCGAACGCTCATTCTCCGCCCAAAGGTAGCGCTAGAGGTCACAACCAGATGCCGAAGTTTCAGCCCGATCCGATAACTTAATCAAAAGTTATAACTGATTTTCTGAAAATTTCAATGGGAAAATGGCTGCCGACGGAGTTTTCGAACACATGGGGCTCTATGGCACCAGAAACCGAAAACGAGCAAAAATGGGCTCCATTTTCCCATTGAAATTTTCAGAAAATCACTTATAACTTTTGATTAAGTTATCGGATCGGGCTGAAACTTTGTCATCTGGTTGTGACCTCTAGCACTACCTTTGGGCGGAGAATGAGCGTTCGGCGATGCCTAGTTTATTTTTGCGGTAAAAAGGACCGTGTAAATTTTCTTTTGTGACACCCTGTACTTCTATATTTGAAATTTCGATTATGCTTTGCTTCGTATTTTTTCGTAGAATGTATTTGGGCCTAGGGTATCACAGAGAAAAATGACCCTTAAAGAATGTAACGCAAAAGTTAAGACATAATTTCCAAGCTAAATTCATCAGAGAAAAGGAATTGGAGCAAAAAGGACCCTTCAGCAAATTCTGCACAATCTAGCAGTGGTGTTTCGAAACTATACGTGGGCACTGAGGCTGGCCACTCTCGGCTGCCTCTGAAATGGCGAGTATTTCAAGCCCTCCCCGCCCTCGGTTTCCTGCTACGACGCTACTCGGAAGTTGCCTTTTCATTGCTTCATGTCACGCCACTCTGTACGCAGCATACTTGGGTAGTAATTCAATTACAGTAATTAAATTACTGTAATTTAATTACTTTTCTTGGTAATTTGTAATTGTAATAATTACTTTCGGCTAAAAGGAATTGTAATTGTAATTTAATTACTTTCTAGCGTCAGTAATTGCAAAATTTCAGGCACAATTACAATTACTTTTGCAAAACTTTGAAACGCCAACGCAACCTCCCTGAAAGCCTCAGCGCTCGCACAAGCGGCCTAGCTCTAGGTGAACAACAAACATAAAGAGACACACTCACACACACGCACAACATAAATAGTGTCGCAATGTTTGTTGTTTTGTTGCTTACACTGCGGACTGAGCTCAACGGCGCCGTGTAGCGCCGTCTGCTGTGCGAGCAGAAAACAATAGCGTAAACATGCCAAAATATTGAAAGAAAAAGATATTGAGCTTTAGCTTTCAGCCGAGGTTGGGAATTTTAATTGTCTATGACGTTCCTTTTCTTTATTTTTTGCCAATTTTTTTATGTCCGCCTTCCAGTACTGTCGCATATTCGTGTCTTTGTATTATTTTCAAGTTTATTTCCTGTTTGTTTTACTTTGGATATTAATTGCATAAGCGTTTTAGAGACAGACCTCGCACCTGTGAATATTGTCACCAATGATTCGAGAGTCCCGATTCGGTTCTTATGCATTTCTGAGCCATTATAATTTCAACTCAAGGTAAATAATTTACAATACCATGATGTTTGTATGAGAATGCGGTCGTATTAGCGCTTGTGGACTTTAATTTTATATTAACACTTGTAGAATATTCATATATAACCAATTGTCACATTTTTATTTGCCTGGCTAACAAAAGTCTGTCAACCAAATTTTTTTTAGCAATCTGGCGTCTTCCAGGGTATGAACTAATTTATTATTATTTATTAAAAATATAAGAACGTAGTACTTTATTGCCACAAACTGTCAAGCTCTATCATGAATTTAACAAAATGCATAAAAGGAAAATATACAACACGCGGCATTTATGCAGCAATGCTTAAGCCTCCTCAAACATTGGGGCAAGGAATGAACAAATACGTTTCATTCTATGCAACTCGTTTAGTTATATGGCCCAAGTCGGGTCGCTCTCAGAAATAAGTAATTGTAAAGTAATTGCATTACTTTTTAAAAGTAATTTGTAATTGTAATAATTACTTTTCACATAATAGTAATTGTAATTGTTGTTAAACTACTTTTGAAGCAAAGTAATTGTAATTGTAATTAAATTACATTTTGAAAGTAATTTACCCATGTATGGTACGCAGACAGGAGTGAATGATAACAACAAAGACAAGGAGAGAAATAATGTTTCCTGAATCTATCTCGACCGCGCAATCCTACCGTTTTTGGGAGCAAGCAGATGCGCACGAGAAATGCACACATGCACATGGAACCTAGAATGCACTACTTTCGAGGAGCAAATGTCCATAGGACGTTTTCTTGTTGTGCATGACTGCAAATGTGCTCTAGACTGTGTACCTGGCCCACCAATGCTTTCGCGACAGAACTTTCAAAAGCAACTCTGTACGCAGACAGGAGTGAATGATAACAACAAAGACAAGGAGAGAAATAATGTTTCCCAAATCTATCTCAACCGCGCAATCCTACCGTTTTTGGGAGCAAGCAGATGCGCACGAGAAATGCACACATGCACAGGGAACCTAGGATGCACTACTTTCGAGGAGCAAATGTCCATAGGACGTTTTCTTGTTGTGCATGACTGCAAATGTGCTCTAGACTGTGTACCTGGCCCACCAATGCTTTTGCGACAGAACTTTCAAAAGCAACTCTGTACGCAGACAGGAGTGAATGATAACAACAAAGACAAGGAGAGAAATAATGTTTCCCGAATCTATCTCGACCGCGCAATCCTACCGTTTTTGGGAGCAAGCAGATGCGCACGAGAAATGCACACATGCACAGGGAACTTAGGATGCACTACTTTCGAGGAGCAAATGTCCATAGGACGTTTTCTTGTTGTGCATGACTGCAAATGTGCTCTAGACTGTGTACCTGGCCCACCAATGCTTTTGCGACAGCACTTTCAAAAGCAACTCTGTACGCAGACAGGAGTGAATGATAACAACAAAGACAAGGAGAGAAATAATGTTTCCCGAATCTATCTCGACCGCGCAATCCTACCGTTTTTGGGAGCAAGCAGATGCGCACGAGAAATGCACACATGCACAGGGAACCTAGAATGCACTACTTTCGAGGAGCAAATGTCCATAGGACGTTTTCTGGTTGTGCATGACTGCGAATGTGCTCTAGACTGTGTACCTGGCCCACCAATGCTTTCGCGACAGAACTTTCAAAAGCAACTCTGTACGCAGACAGGAGTGAATGATAACAACAAAGACAAGGAGAGAAATAATGTTTCCCGAATCTATCTCGACCGCGCAATCCTACCGTTTTTGGGAGCAAGCAGATGCGCACGAGAAATGCACACATGCACAGGGAACCTAGAATGCACTACTTTCGAGGAGCAAATGTCCATAGGACGTTTTCTTGTTGTGCATGACTGCAAATGTGCTCTAGACTGTGTACCTGACCCACCAATGCTTTCGCGACAGAACTTTCAAAAGCAACTCTGTACGCAGACAGGAGTGAATGATAACAACAAAGACAAGGAGAGAAATAATGTTTCCCGAATCTATCTCGACCGCGCAATCCTACCGTTTTTGGGAGCAAGCAGATGCGCACGAGAAATGCACACATGCACAGGGAACCTAGAATGCACTACTTTCGAGGAGCAAATGTCCATAGGACGTTTTCTTGTTGTGCATGACTGCAAATGTGCTCTAGACTGTGTACCTGGCCCACCAATGCTTTCGCGACAGAACTTTCGAAAGCAACTCGCGCGCAAGCAAAGACAATGTTGCCGGGCAGCCCCATCAATAATGTCATCAACATCAGAACACTTTAGAAGAGCTTCATTCTGGCAAACGCTTCCACATACTATTCTCTTTCAGTACCTCGTTTCCTTTCCGAGGGATCCGATTGCATGCAAGAAACTCATGATCGCCATAAAATGCAACAACACCAAGCACTTCCGTTGAAAAGGCAGCAAACTGTGGGTACACAATAGACAAGCCATGAAAACAATGAACGTAGAGTGCACGACTCACAGTAATTGCTACTGCAGAATTGGAAATTTACCCACGAGCCATTTTAATTGACGACGGCTAGAGGTAGCTTTCAATTACGAATACGTAGCTACGCCACCGTTAACAGTTGCTCGTCTTCGGAACGGCATAGTACTCGTTAACTTACCGTAAAATTCCGAGCAAGCGCCCCTCCCGCACTCAAGTCAAAATTACCTGCAAAGTGGGGGGGCGCTATCCCGGAACCGCACCAAAATTCAAGATGGTGACGACAAAATTTTTTGAGTAAAACTATACGCACTCCGGAGTGCACTTCGAACGGAAATGGCTATACGCACTCCGCTAAACTCGTATAAAACGAATGGTCACAGCGACTTTTCGAAGCGGTGGCATAGCGTAGGGGTTAAGACGTCCGCTTTCTACGCAAGTGGACGCGGGTTCGATCCGCGGTGGGCCTAATTTTTTCCCTTTTTTTTTTTTCTGGAACATTTTGTTTTGTCGAGGCATTTGGCGATATTTACGATATTTCTTTTTGCGATGAACACTAAGCAAACCGAATGTTGTCGCCGAAACTTTGCAGAACTAAATGGTATGGGACTCCCTTTCCTGAGGTGCGATCGGGGACAGCGGGGCTTGTGTTGCCGGCTGGACGCCGCCAGAGCCGTATATTAGGAGAGTTTGGACAATAGGCGGAGCAAAGGCCGCCGCCAGCGCCGAATATTCCCCCCACGCTTAGAGCGTAAACTAAATTTGTGACACAGCGTCGACCAATCAGGAGACCTCTACTCCATCTCACAAATGTCGACAGTGAAGACAAAGGCACAGGCGCGTGAGCCTAGCTCAGCGAAACGCTATTGTTTGTACGAGACCTCGTGCATAGGAGGCACTTTCCAAAGCCACGCGCTCGTGCCCATGCCTTTGTCTGCACTGCTAGAACAGCGTCCTGAGACTGGCTGAAAGAAAGCAGTGCAAAGGGTGGGGTGCGCGAGCGTCTTGAGACGCGGAGTTCCGCTCGGCACGGCTCAAATTATACTTCGTTTCACTTTACCTGCGAGCGAAGCCAAAGCTAGAAGCGCGAGACCAGCGCTTTTTGCATTTCTCCCCAGCTCGCGCGCTCGAGCAAAGCCTGAACGCACGGAGCTTCCGTGCTCGCGCTTCCAGTTTTGCCTTCGCTCGCACATAAGGTGAAACGAAGTATAGTCGTGGCACAAATTTAGAGCACGCGACCATCGCTAGGGGCTGTTTCGCGGCCTGTGGTTGGCCCGAGATGCTCGCCTATTCAAACCAATGTATGGCCAAACTCTCTCAATAAACGGCTCTGGACGCCGCTAAGCGGCGTGTACTGGTTAGGTTTTGTAATTAGCAGCCGATACTGTCGCCGCGAAGCGGCTTGAACGCAGGCGGGGGGCTGTGTTAACGAGCTCCCCAGTGATACACGCGCCGTTCGAAAAGGGTGACCCAAATGGCATGAGTTCTCCGTGGTGTGCGTATAGCCATTTGCGACCTAAGTGCACTCCGGAGTGCGTATAGCTTTACTCAAATTTTTTTGTCAGAAAAAGAAGAAAAGCGCAGTGCACATGGATTTAATATTACATTTATCTCTGAGAGCATAGACTTTATTAGGCCAAAGATTTGTCACTGCTATGTTAATCACTTTCAAAACCACCAAAAGACTCCTCAGAGTCGGTTGCAAAAAAAAGTTTGCATCATTCCGCAATGTTTCTTAACTGCATGCCGTTGGCTATTTTGACAGCCTCTTCAGAAAGAAGCCGGTTGCTAATGGCTCGTTCTGCACTTCTTTCACGCTCCAGGTATTCAAAGAGCACGTCGTCCGCGTATTCACTGAACACCGGCGCGCCGTTACTTAGCTTTCGTCGAAGTTTGACTTTCCCGTAGTTTGGCTGTAGCAAATTGTCAAAATTTTTGTCCCATCGATCATTGTCCGATCGAGCTTGATGTGTCGAGACGTCTGTTGTATGTTTTTCCCGTTTTCACAATGCCATTGGATGACCTCGTTTTTCTTTGCCATGGTGTAAGAATGCATAGCCGACCTGACACCCCCAAAATAAAGCGACAATGGCGCGTGGCGATCGGTGTGCAAAGTAGGATTGGATTGGATTGGATTCTTGGACTGAATTTCGCAAGCCAGTGTTGCCTGGGCGCAGTCAGCGCGGTGCGTGATGCGGGTGCAGAGCGGGGAGGGGGGCGCTTTCCCGGAACGGCGTGGAAATGTGAAATTAGCAGTGAAGTTGGGGGGGTGCTCTTGCTCGGGTGGGGGCGCTTGCTCGGAATTTTACGGTAGTCTATTAGCAAGAGATTGATAATAGCAGTCGGACAGCTACTTGGTAGGAGATCGCCGATAGTGGCTTTACCCGCACTTGCTACGGCAACGGTTGACATAGTCATGGCGGCACACCACTTAAGCAATGTTGCCTGTTGTACTCTCAAGCATAGACATGGCATCCCAGGGTTGCCTGCAGCGATTTTGGAAAGGGCGTACTACGAAGCAATTTAGGCTTTCTTGCTAGAATTCATAGAGAAATGCTTCCGGCTAACTTTCGGGTATATATTAAATGAACAGTGCACATTCTGCGTCTCTGAACTTTATCTGTAGGATTAAGATTGTGGTACAGTCGAATCTCATTAATTCGGACTCGAGGGGGACTGAAAATTTGTTTAAATAAAGCAAAATTTGAATTACCGGGAGTTTTCGATCGTAGAGACGTATAAGACTGGGCCTGCATGTCAGTTTGAATTATCCCGAAGTTTGAATTAACAAGATTAGACTGTACATAAAACTAAACATCTTCGACAGAAATCTGTCTGGTCGGGTGGAACCATAGAAATAAAAAAGGAAAATCTCTTAGAAAAGTAACCCAAGGTTTGGAACCTGCTTCACTTCTTCAAGAGTGAATGGATTGCACAGGGTAGCAGCACAAGGCAGCAGCAGCTCTTGATATATTCGTCTGCTAAGAACAACCCTTTTCTACAAGGTGACCCATTGTTAATTGTCTGTCAGTTGGCATACTCCCTGGGCATACACAGATGGCAAGGTACCCAAAGAGCTGTTTGAATTTCCTGGAGTGTGCTGGATGTGTCACGACTCCAGGAAAGGCCTTTTCAGGAAATGAGGCATTCACAAAGTCAATTCGATGGTTGAAGACCTCGCAGTGGTCGGCGACCGTGCTGCGCTTGCTGTCTAACTTTCGGACGTCGTTCTCGTGCTGGTGGATTCGTTCCAAAAAGATCTTCGCCTCACCGATGTGGTTGGCGGGGCACACTGCACACAAAGTCTGGTAGGTCGCACCCTGTGCTTTTTCTATTGGCACACAATCTTTCGGTCGCGGCATGAAGCGTCCCAGTGTGGACGCTGGTTTGCGAGCCACTTGAATATAGTACCTTATTTTCACAGCACATGTGCCACCGCCCCGCTAGTACCTTTTACGTAAGGGATGCTGATGCACACGATGGGATGGGACTCGCGATTTTAGTGCACTCGGCCTTGGCAGAGGGCGACGCATTCAATAAACTAGGAAACGTACAACAAGCTACAAAATCTTCTTGACGGTCCCACTTATAAAAAGATGAAAAAAAAGACCTAATTCCACAAGTTCAGAGGAACTTGAACAAGATGATGGCAGAAATTTTCAGGCGGTCCAAAAGCCTTTAACTGCAACTCATTTGCAGAGATGGCTCTGGGCCAGGCTTTTACGGGCTCCCCAAGATCCTCAAGCAGTCTCCTTACGACCCATTGTTGACCTCACGAACTCGCCGCTTTGAGCACTGTCAAGTTAGTACCTACACCAGACAATGGCTTCCCTTCTTGGAAACACGTCGACCTATGTGCAAAACACCGACCACTTTGTGGAGCACACCTTGCACATGAGACTTGGCGATGGTGACAGCATGGCGTCCTTCGACGTCATGTCACTTTTCACCAGCGTCCCTGTTCCGCCGGTAGTCGCTGCAGTCAGAGAAATCCTCGAGAAGGACGACAACTTGGGCTCAAGGACCATCCTCAGTGTGGATGAGCTGTGCCACCTTCTCGAGTTCCGCCTTGGTAGCACTTATTTCAGCGTCCAAGGAGTTTTTCAAGCAGGTCGGTGGAACACCAATGAGTGCTTCCATATCTGTCACGACTGCAAACTTAACGATGGGGGCGATCGAACAGAGAGCGCTGTGGTCTTTTGCCAACAGCCCCAAAGTGTTTATGCGTTATGTGGATGATTGTTTTTGCATACTACAGAAATCTTATGTTAACAATTTCCTGGCACATATTGAATGGGTTAAAACAGCGCAAAAAGACGACGGACCAGTAAAAGGAAACACACAGACACAGCGCTGACTTACAACTGAATTTTTAGTTCTGCGCCATTCAGCAAGTAAACTTGAAACCAGATAAACATGCAAGCAATCGACCCGATAACACGTCATCTTCCCATCAAGCCGACACGTGGCTACACATATTTACCCGCCTTTCTGATAAATTTGATCTCATCACTAACCAGGACAAGTGACGGAACACTTATGCACATGCCCGCGTCATGGTTGGCAATAAAAAAAGCTCCGTCAATCTCCCGAACATACTTACCGTATTTACTCGCAGAATGAATGCACTTTTTTTTCCGAAAAATCGATGCAAAGTTGGGGGGGGGGGGGGGGGGCCGTTCATTACGCGAAGTAAAATTTTTGCGTCCGCATTTACTCGCATAATGAACGGACCTTTTATCCCGAAAAATCGACGTAACTTCTTATCTCTTTGCGCGCGGCACGCGACTCCGAAACCAAACTGCGATGCGCAAAAAGAAGAAATGCTCCTCTAAGTTTTTTTTTTCTTGCTTCCGTGTTTTTTGTTTTTTTCCCACCCTTTTCAAGTTGTTTTGTTTGCCCACGCTGCCCATGCATTCGCGACCTCGCTGCACCAGGATAGAAAAGTGTGTTCATTTCGAGGGCTTCTCACTTCTCTTTCCAAAGTGCGAGGAGGAGGCGCCTCCTCCTCGCACTTTGGAAAGAGAAGCGAGAAGCCCTCGAAATGAACCCACTTTTCTATCCTGGTGCAGCGAGGTCGCGAATGCAGAATGCCTTCTTTATGTGCGCTTTGCTTAGGCAAGGGCTTCTCCGCTTTTCTTTCTTATCTCCTTGCGCGCAACCCAAAGTCCAGACTGCGCTGTGCAAAAAAAAAAAAAGAAAAAGCTCCTCTCCATGTTTTTTTTTCTTGCTTCCGTTGGATCTTTTTTTATTTTTTTTAACGCCTTTTGCAAGGCGTTTTGTTCGCACACGCTGCCCATGCATTCGCGACCTCGCTGCACCAGGATAAAAAAGTGTGTTCATTTCGCGCGCGTGGGGGGAGGGGGTCAAAATTTTGACGTCTGAGTTGGGGGTGCGTTTAATACAAGAGTGAAAAAAAAGTCAAAATTTTGAGAGCTGACTTGGGGGGTGCATTCATTACGCGAGTGCGTTCATTGTGCGAGTAAATACGGTGGTTCTATGTCGGGCTAATATTTCATTAAACATTGGAGAGCATGTACATCTGTCACAGTGGACCGCTAAGTTACCAGACAGGGAGCGTAAGGACAGAGAATGTTCCCTCGCCCGGTCATTAACACATCTCCCCGTCTGCCCAATGTACAGTCTTCCACAGGACAACAGGATTAGATACACCACCCCACATGCGCAGGCAATAAACGGGTTGCGGTGCTTAACTTGACATTGTGTACCCGCGCGACCACCTCGATTCACGGCTGCACACAGCCGCCCCAACTTAGCTGGAGCCAAAAACACAACTGGCACCTTGTACCTACAATGGTCTCCAATGTTTAATAAAATTAAGATTTTAGCCTGAAATAGAACTAAGTATGCTCGAGAGATTGACGAAGCTTTTTTTTATTGCCAACCATGACGCGGGCATGTGCATAAGTGTTCCGTCACTTGCCCTGGTTAGCGAATGAGATCAATTTTATCAGAAAGGCGGGTAAATACATGTAGCCGCTGTGTCCGCTTGATGGGAAGATGACGTGTTATCGGGTCGATTGCTTGCATGTTTATCTCGTTTCAAGTTTACTTGCTGAATGGTGCAGAAGTAAAAATTTCAGTTGTAAGTCAGCGCTGTGTCTGTGTTTCCTTTTACTGGTCCTTCGTCTTTTTGCGCCTGTTTTAACCCATTCAATATGACCATCAACCAACTCGCCCAACTTTACACCTTGTTCCTGGCACACCTCAACTCCTTCGTGCCAGCCATTCAATTCACCATGAAATGCAGAGTGATGGCACCTGACCTTTTCTCAATGTGCTGGTGAAAAAGCGAGGAAATGAACTGCAAGTTCATTGTGTACAAAAACTTGACACATGCTGGGCATTATCGACAGTTTGACTGGAAGCACCCAGCGAGCCACAAGGCATCAGTGGTCTCAACACTCGTGTCCAGGGCAACGACTATCTGCTCCTTGAAGACCGACAGATTAAACAAAAAAAAGAGACCATCGTCAATGACCTTGAGAAAATCGCATATTCAAGCAGCTTTATTGAACACATTGCCCGCTGCCAAGGTTGAGCCCGTCAAAATCAGGAGTCCCGCCCCATCGTGTGCATTGGCGTCCTTTACGTAAAGGGTGCGAGCGAAGTGCTGGCACGTATGCTGAGAAAAGAAGCTATTCAAGTGGCTCACAAACCAGTGTCCACACTGGGATGATTCATGCCGCGACCAAAAGATTGTGTCCCAATAGAAAAAGCATGGGGCGCAATCTACCAGACTTCATACCTACATCGGTGAAACAAAGATCTTTTTGGAACGAATCCACCGCCATGAAAATGACATCCGGAAGCTAGACAGCGAGTGTAGCGCGGCTGCACCGTCGCCGACCACTGCGCGTGTGATTGACATCAAGCCTCATTTCCGGAAAAGGCCTTTCCTAGGGTAGTGGCACATGTAGCAAACTCCAGGAAATTTAAACAGGTCCCAGGGTGCCTTGCCTTCTGAGTACACCCAGGGTCTATGCCAACTGACAGACAATAAACAATGGGTCGCCGCTGTAAAAAAGGGTTGTTCTTAGCAGACGACGAAGACGAGAACTGTTGCTGGCCCCTGCTGTTGCCTCAAGCGATTTAATCGCCCTTGAAGAAAAAACCAAGCCGGCTGGTTCCAGAAGGTTGGGTTACTTTTTTAGGACTTTGGTTGGAGATTTTCCTTTTTTTTTTTTTTTTACTACATTCATTTTTTTCACAACACCTACACATAACACATATATTCATTTTTTTCAGAAAATTTTAAAACCTTCTTGAGACTTTTTTTTTTCTTTGAGTCTTGGGATTCTTGGGAGAGAACAGCATTTTGCGTGCCATTACTGATATGAGTGCAACATCTTACGTGTAGTGACCTATTTGTGAAAACTACTTGTTGAAGCCACCAAACACTAGCCTGGGGCTAGTGCAAAAAAGATAATAGAAAAAAAACCGCCAAAAACTGCTCAAATATTTTACCAAACACGTCTTCCTGGCTAAAGTTTATGTCAGCACTGTTTTCTGTGTTGCATATCAACCTCCCCATAATCAAATAAAGAATTACATATGGTGAATGTTTGTCACTGTCAGTACACCAGCAACGAAGAGGGCTGACCCTGAGTTGATGCACAGTGAGCTGGGTCTCCTGTAGCTGCCTCTCCAGCTCGGTGCGCCGCTGCTCTGCCAGGAGTAGCCGCTGCTGCAGGGCCTTGCACTGCAAACAGAGGAACATGCATCGGCACACGCTTGCCCCGTGCCTCTGGCAGCAGACGTCGTTAGTGCTTCGTTTGCAGCAATATAGGCTGGTTTCACGTGACATACTACCGTTTCAAAATCTTGCCGGATGCCATGTTGACGGTCTTGCACCCTATGTCTTTTCATGCGAGGAGGCGGCGTTTTAATGCAAAAGCATTATCTGCCCCATGCAGCAAATCGACGTCATCAGCTTGAAGTGCACCAAACAGCACCTTAAATCCTTTCTCCAAGTGAAGCCAACTCCCAGCTATGAAACTACGCGCAAAGCCTACTAGACAACGGCATCTAGTTTCCCTGATCCCAAAGAAGCAGAGTAAAGCTGATGAATTTTCGGCTTTAACCCCATTCGCTGGCGCGCGTCGACGAGGCTCCCACTGGCCGCTGCGCATCAGTTTCAACGACCGCTCACCCCCATGGCACTGCGTGTACGTCAGCGCGCCGTTAAAGGGCCTCAAAAACGGCAAAAAAAAAAAAAAACTTTTTTTTTTTATGCTAGGCGTTAAAATGGTGTATCAGGACATCACCAAAAAATTGTTTCACTATAGAGTAGCGTAGTTTTTTTTATAAAAAATAGAAATACGAAGCTTAATTCAAAGTGTCCGCCAGTGCCCTGTGGCGTAACCATGTACCGCATTGCCGGAAGTCATGTGAGCTGTATCACTCCTTGTGCTTACTGCAACCGCGTGTAATATTTTTTTACATTTTTCTTCTCCGCACCTCTGCGAGCGATCCAAGCAGACAAGGATTTTTTATATTTGCTTTTCATGGCTTAATGTTGCTGTAAAGGTAGAAGAAGAGGAGTCAGTGAATTGATGTGATCAACTACAATGCCTAGAAGGTGCTGTGTGAGGGACTGTCCTGGTATTTCAGCAACTGGAGACGACATCATACTGCATTCATTTCCGAAAGACATACATGTTTTCTGTTTCAGTTCTAGACAAAACACATACTTTATGCTCGACGTTGTACTTGGTACACTCACCAGTTCGTATTCTCTAGACAACAGGCATTTTCAGCTTGGAGAGTATCCAATGATTCGACGACTTGCTAGCAATCCTAATTTCTGCGAGCGTTCTAAAATTTTTTTTCAAAACTCGGTAGCTTGCTTTGTGCCTAGTATGGCTCTGTACCATCGGACTGATGGCATGCACTCGTACCCTGGCTTCTACTCGCAACGCTTTCATCGTTGACCTCCATTACGTCAATCCAGGGACTCTTCGTCGTCAACTTTTACAGCACGCAAACTAATCAACGGTGCAGCGATAAAAAGCTAGTGGAACTGAAACTTCGTTTTCTACAATCGCTCGTAAAAAAGACCAGAATAAAAAAAAAAAAAAAAAGTCTTAGGCACGGTTGCGGAGAGCACGAGGAGTGAAACTTGCGTGACCTCTGGCGAACCCACTTTTAGTGACGTAGGTGGACGCCTCCCTTCTGACCGCCCCGACACCATGCGGTACATTATTACGTCACAGTGCACTGACGGGCACTTTGAATTGGGCTTCATATTTCTATTTTTTATAAAGAAAAAATACGCAACTCTATAGTGAAAATATATTTTGGTGATGTCCTAATACACCAGTTTAACGCCCAACATGAAAAAAAAAAACAATTTCTTTTTTTACGTCTTAGAGGTTTTTTATTACGGACCGTCCAAGGTCAGCACGCCAAGGAGAGAGCGCGCGCTGACCGGATACGAAAAGTATGCAGCAGACAAAATAAGGGAGCGGACGAGCACCTTGCATGCTTTCGCATTCACAACTCATAAGAAAAGCTTACCGTAAAATCCCGAGATACCCCACCCCAAAAGATAGCCCACCCCTATTTTGGCTTGATTTGCTGCGTTTTTTTAAACGCCGAAAGATAGCTCACTCCTAGTAATAGTAATGTTGGGATCAATGGTGGCCTTGGCGTAAATGCGTCTACGTAGTTAGCTATGGTGGGATATAAGCAAACGTTGTGGGCTGGAAAGTAGAGCCATCTTTGTTCCGTTGCCTCTCACCACGATAACAAGCTTGGCCTAAAACACTTAACCGAAAAATAGCATTTTTTCAACTTTTCTTGACTGTACACCGAAAGTTAGCCCACTCCATTATTTCACCTGGTTTGCTCTTGTTTTTAGGTGGGCTACATCACGGGATATCACAGTAGGTAAACCTCGAGCCTTTTTTTTTTTCAGCTCGCTAGAGTTCTTTCGCGTCCCGATGGGCTGCCCCAGCCAGAGTGGTTTGGTTGTTCCTTTATCTTTTGATCAGTTTTACATACTCAGAGACCACTTCCTGTGGCAATGCAGACGGAGGTTGCGAGCACCTGCAGTCATGCTCCTTGAGCACAAGCGCACACGCTCAAAAAGAACTTGAGCTCTCTTTGAGAGCTCAAGTTCTTTTTGCACTGAACGATTCTCTGCATGAATTGTGAACAATTCTCTGCACGAATTGTGAACAATTCTCTGCACGAATTGTTCACTACCTGTGAACAATTCGTGCAGGCCTAACATGAGCGCATAAAATTGACGAAAGGGTTAATGTGCAAGTGCAACAGGTTTGCCACGACTGCATTGCCACAGAAAGTTGTCCCCAAGTATTTAAAACTGATCAAATGATAAAGAAATAAACTTTTACGAGCCACGTTAACTCTGACTTGTCGCTCCCAATTCTAAATATAAAATAAGCAGCGATAGTAGAGTCCACTGAGATACAGAGAAAGCATTCTGTAACCAAAAGCTGGAGAAAGGCTTTTCTGCTCGCTGCAAATAAAAGGAGTTAAAAAAGTTGGCTGGATCCTTGGCATTCCCCAATTGCATTCTAGTGCATAGCATTTGTAGACCATCTTCACTAGGGATGCCGCGAACTTTTTTCGAATCAAAGTTTCGATGATCGAATCAAGCGATTCGGAAGGTTCGAAAGATTTCGCATTTTCGAATTTTCTATATCGTAAAATTCAACGGAAGTCGAATTTTCGAACTTGTTAAGCTAAGAAGTTTGACGCTTTTCGAACCGTCGAACTTATTACGCAAAAAAATTCGATCCTTTTCGAACTTTCGAACTTATCACACTGCAAAATTCGATGCTTGTCGAACTTCCGAACTTGACTGACCAAAAAATTCGATGATTTTCGAACTTTCGAATTTCTTGCACTAAAAAGTTCGAAGCTGTTCGAACTTTCGAATTTCCTATGCTAAGGAAATCAATAATTTTCGAACTTTCGAACTTATTTATCAATAGAATTCGAAACGTTTCGAACTTTCGAATCCTGAAAAGTAAGAAGTTTGACGAACTTCGAACTTTTAGGGTAAGAGTTCGACGTTCGTCGAACTTCGAAAGACCGGCGGACGGTTTCATTTGAATTCAAGTAGTGAGGTACATTCGTAATTTTTTTTTTCTCGAACTTTTACAGTTCCGTTCTTTACGAAAGACAATGCCGTTTATTTCAATGTTCTGGCCTGCTTAGTTTTAAAGAAATAAATTCCCGAAGGAGCGTGGAAGGACGACAGGTTTTTGACGATTATCGTTTACCGTATTTACTCGCATAATGAACGCACTTTTTTTCCCGAAAAATCAATGCAAAGTTAGGGGGGGCGTTCATTACGCGAAAAAAAAATTTTTGCGTCCGTATTTACTGGGATAATGAACGGACCTTTTATCGGAAAGATCGACGTAACTTCTTAGCTCTTTGAGCGCGGCGTGCGACTCCAAAACCAAACTGCGATGCGCAAAAAAAAAAAAAGAATGCTCCTTTCCATGTTTTTTTTTTCTTGCTTCCGTGTTTTCTTTTTTTTTTTTCCGCGTTTCGCAAGTTGTTTTGTTTGCCCATGCATTCGCGACCTCGTTGCACTAGGATAGAAAAGTGCGTTCATTTCGAGGGCTTCTCGCTTTCCAAAGTGCGAGGAGAAGGCGAGGGCAGGAGGCCTTCATTATGTGCGCTTTGCTTAGGCCAGGGCTTCTCCACTTTTCTTTCTAATCTCCTTGCGCGCGGCGCGCGACGCGCGACCCCGGAACCAAACTGCGTTGTGCAAAAAAAGAAAAAGCTTTTCTTTGTTTTTTTTTTCCTCTTGGTTCCGTGGATTGTTTTTCTTTTTTTTGCCACCCTTTCCCAAGTTGTTTTCTTTCGCTTTGCTTAGGCGAGGGCTTCTCCGCTTCTCTTTCTTATCTCCTTGCGCGCGGCGCGCGACCCAAAGTCCAGACCGCGCTGTGCAAAGAAAAAGAAAAAAAAAACTTTTGTTTTTTTTCTCTTGCTTCCGTGGATTTTTTTTTTCCGCCTTTCGCAAGCTGTTTCGTTTTGCTTTGCTTAGGCGAGGGCTGCTCCGCCTCTCTATCTTATCTCCTTGCGCGCGGCGCGCGACCCAAAGTCCAGACTGCGCTGTGCAAGAAAAAGAAAGGAAAAGAAAGCTCCTCTTTGTTGTTTTTTCTTTTCTCTTGGTTCCATGGATTGCAAATAAAAAAAGCTCCTCTCCATGTTTTTTTTTCTTGGTTCCATTGGATCTTTTATTTTTTAACTCCTTTTAAGGCGTTTTGTTCGCCCACCCTGCCCATGCATTCGCGACCTCGCTGTACCAGGATAGAAAAGTGTGTTTATTTCGCGCGCGTGGGGGAGGAGGTCAAAATTTTGACGTCCGAGTTGGGGGTGCGTTTAATACGCGAGTGAAAAAAAAAGTCGAAATTTTGAGAGCCGACTTGGGGGGTGCGTTCATTACGCGAGTGCGTTCATTGTGCGAGTAAATACGGTATGCCAGATTTGAAGCGTGATGTAGCCGAAGCTATTTATGGTAGAGATGTTAAACTTTTTAAGAATGATCTATGTATAGCCTAGATAAGTGTCGTCTTAAGATATGACTATTGTTATTCAAGGTGAGTTTTCGAAGAAATGTCCAAACATGTATCTACGTAATGACTTAAACAGCGCAAATAAGGCACGGAAGGAAGACACAACAGGAAGGAAAGAGCGCTGTATCTACGTGCAATTATGCCCTAAACTTGGTATTTATTTTCGTCTAAGTTGTTTGAGGTATCGCATTTAAATTAACACCACAGACAGTACATATCATTGCCATCTGCAGAATACAAAATAATGTATTTATTGTTTTTTCACATTAAGGAATAAATTAACTCATGGGAGAAGATTTCTAATATTGTTCAAGTTCAGCACGTCATTAAAAGAAAACAATTTTTTTTTTTTCGCTTCACGTTCCTGGGACGTGTTTCTTTTAGCCTGTACACATTTTGGTAGGAGAAAGTTGTTTCGAAGTTCTGAACCTCTGAATTTGCAAGAATACAACACATCCGGCGAGTTCTTGATAGTGTTTTTCTTTCTCCAGCTTTTTATCCCCGCATTTATTTTTTTTTATTTATTTATTTTTTTTATTATTGGCACAGTTATTTAGGTCGTAAAGACATAGCTTTGAACTTCCGAACCACTAAGCATGTGACGAGTAGTGCCTTCTGACAACAAGTTTCTAACAATGACCATCTACGCGATCTTTTATGCAGTGAAGAGCGACAGTAGCTATACATAGGCATAAATAATTTCAGATTAAAATAAGCTCGACCACGCCCTCTTTCCCCGTATTGTTTTCTTTAACAGTCCGAAATATCTGGAAGGGGGGAAGGGGAACTGAGGCCCCCACCCCCCCCCCTCCCCTCTTCCCTCCCCCGTTTTTCCTCTTCTGACGCCAGTTGTATGGTAGAACGCTCCTCGACCTCGAGTTGTGTCGGCTTCTGTGCTTTTTGCGAGGCGATTCCTCCGTCCCAGAAAATAAACCTCCAGGACAATTACAAACTTAACTTACTATATGCCAGCGTCACTCGGGCGGCGTTCGATCGGATTACTACCAGCGTGCAAGGGGTGAGGTAGTTTGCCAGGTCGCTTCAAGGTTTTTCTGAGCCTCAACCTCCTGCCCGCCCCTGGCCATTTCGAACTGGATGAGTATCGTAAGACAGTGTGTTCGTGTGATCACTACCGCGTGATGCACGTTAAAGAACCCCCCCCCCCCCCCCCCCCCGCCCCCGGGCTGGCGGTCACAATTACTGATCTATCTTCACACGTCACTCTGCACTGGCAAATATTCCAGCACATCCGGGACACTTGTC
The DNA here is from genome assembly GCA_013358835.2 of Ixodes persulcatus. NCBI lineage: Eukaryota > Metazoa > Arthropoda > Arachnida > Ixodida > Ixodidae > Ixodes > Ixodes persulcatus. The sequence goes on from JABSTQ010011291.1 coordinate 157,290, forward strand.
GTCTCATTTAATTGCCTGACCAACTTTGCAGAGCCTAGGTATCACACCCTAACTTTTCTAAACTTGATTTCGTGAAAACCAGTGAGTCGTGAAAACGTTATTTGAAACTGAAACTGTGGAGGAACTTGAAAACTGGACTTTGAACTTTGAAAACTTGGACTTGAAAAAAATTCAAAACCTTCAAAGTTTTTTTTTTTCAAATTCAGCGTTAAAAGATAATCGAAACTTTCGAACTTTTCGAACTTTATGCAGAAAGAAATTCGAAATCTTCGAATTGTTCGAACTTCATGTCTATAAAAATTCGAAGCGTTCGAAGTTTTCGAATTTTATTTCCAAAGAATTTCGAAATCTTCGAACTTTTCGAACTTCAGATCTTAAGAAATTCAGATTTTTCGAATATCTCGAATTTCAAGTTAGGAAAGTTCGAAATCTTCGAATTTATCGAACCTCAAGTAAAAAAATATTCGAAATATTCGAACCCGAAATTTTAGAAACTGTGAAAGCTTCGAACTTTTCGGATTCGAAACTCTACTGTGATCGAAAGTTGCGAATTTTTCGAATTCGAACATCGGTCGGTACGAAAATATCGAAATTTTTCGAAATCGAACCTCAGTTCGCTTCGCAAATATCGAAACCTTTCGAAATTGAACCTAGGGTGGTTCGCGACATCCCTAATCTTCACTCTACTCCTTACGGGGGTCGACTGAGGACGTCCCTCAACGGCACGTTGAAAGGATCAAGTGAACATATAAGCCGCTACAGTGACACCTGATGCCCCAGCGTCATGCGACATCATGAAGTCACATGGCATCACAGTGTCATGTGATGTCATTGTTTACAAGGCATCATGTCATGTGATGTCTTAGTGTCATGTGACATCGCAAAGTCACTGTGTCAAATGACAGTTCAGAGGGTGTCATGATGCCATGTGACATCACGTCACGTGACATCGTCACATGATGTCACAGTATGATGATGATGATGATGAGTATTGTGTGACACCATAGTTCACATGGTGTCACGATGTCACATGATTTCTGTGTTACATCATATAATTAGCTCAGTGTCACATAATGTCATAGTTCACATGGTGTCATGTGACGTTATGAAGTTGCGTGAAGTCAGTGTCGGGTGACATCATGATATCATGCGACACTGTGGCATTGTCGAGGCTACATGCCGCCCACACAAAATCTCTGGGGCTGTGCTTATAAATGCTATGCATTTAAAATTCCCACCTCAGCATGGAAGTAGACGGCCTTGCTGTCTGCCAGCTGGTTCTGCCGAATCATCTCTCGGATGCGGGCCTTGAGGTGCGACGCAATCAGCTGGCCATCCCCCGAGTCTCCGGGCATCATAGGCCCGTCGTGCAGCAGGTCCTGAAGCAAAGGCTGCTGCACACGTTGCTTCACCACAACAGCTGGGATTGAGCTCGAGTACTGTAAACAACTTTCTTTTTGCGGGCTCAATATTTTGTGAATTTGGCAGGGTGTTAACTTCAGGAGTATTTCACGGGTACAAAACTTTGCAATTGGGATAGGTACGTTATGCATTAGGCTCGTTCGAGTTACTTGCTCCTCCTGCACCGGTGAACAGAAATATAGGACTGTGTACTTCCGGTATATGTAATGAGATAGGACCGGAAGTACACCGCCCTACACTTTTCTGCACCGGTGCAGGAGGTGCAAGTAGCTCGAACGAGCCTATTAGTTACCATAGAGTAATATATTTGTGGGATCTATTCTTCGCAATACTTTTTAATTTGCTAAATTTGCAAAAATTAGGTCCTCATGAAAATTTCGTTGTTTCGAGTATACTAATGCAGAATGCAGTTTTATAACTAAATTGTGTTTTAGGAAATAAAAAAAATAAAAAAATGTGAGTGGCTGGGTGGAGAAGCAGACTGGCAAAGAGCAAAATTTAATTCAAACCTCCATTGTTTTGGGTGCCAGTTCATAAGAGCAGGCAATTGCGCTCTCTCGACCAGTACAATGATGATGGTCAGAGTTATGTTTGATGACAGCGATGAAGTTACATTAAACCCTTACAATAATATTAGTAGTAGTGTTTTATTAATGCATTTATGAATCCCTCGAAGAGTCTAGCATAGGGCATCACACAAAAGATGGGCTGCTAAAAATTTTGATAAAAAAATTAGACGTTTACAAATTTCTATAATGCGAAACAAGAGCTCATCTCTTTAGGAGGAGGAGGAGAGGGTATGGAGGGGAGGGTATCCTCCTCCTCCGTACCCTCCTCTTCCCTCCTCCTCTCCTCCTGCCGCTGAATTTGTTCATGGGTGACGTGACACGAAGTCGTGACGTCATTTTAACGCGGTATATTTAGCGGGAAAACTGAATGGGTGTTGAGGTCACGTGACGTCAATTTCCTCGCTAAATTTAGCGGGGAAACTTAACACGCTAAAGTTAGCAGGGAAATTTTCTCACCAACTTTAGGGGGGAAACGTCCTATAATGCAACACACAAGGTTAAGTTGATGCCGCCCAAACCGGATTTGGGCGCCTAAGAGCTGCGCTCTAAAAGTAACAAACATATTTGAGGAACAATATAGCTACACATAGGAACAAGAGTTATACATAGTACAAGAAAATAAAGTAGTAACACATTATCATTTCAGTGCTAGTTAGCCCCATACATGTTCCAAACATTTCCTTTACAGCTCTCTAAAGGTATACACATAGCAGTGATTATGTGGTTGGGCGAGGTACTCCATTTTGTTACTTTTAAGGATATAGAAAAGCTACATAAGAAGCGGTGATTGCAAAGATTTTTGCGGGTGTTGTCAAATCTTACAAAATCAAACTGAAGTCTGTGACAATTTAAGAGTTCAGGGGAAGTTCCTCCCACCTCTTTCCACTTTGAAACAGTGAACGCAGGAGAGGATTCGAGCTGGGAGGAGCTTCCCCTGAACTCTTTAATTGTCACAGACTATAGAAACATTATGGATCGAGAGATACGAATCAACAAATAAAGTTACTCTGCGGAAGTCTGGATGCAGGTCTTAGCCAGCCACCAATCCACTGACTACCGTTTCCCAAGTAGAGTCAACTCCGAGTTTTTAGGGCTCCCACGGTCACCGGTAAGAAGAGGGGGAGGGGGCACCTTGGTCTGCCTCTCGAATTTGGCCTGCATGAGCTGCCACTCCAGCATCCAGTGCTCCCTCTCCTGCAGAAAGGCACAGAAAATCTGCATTGTCACTGGCACTACTCGCGTCGTAAAAACACGGGGTGTTTTTGTTTTTCACTGGCAGGGTGAGAACGGCGAGGCATCCCTTTCCAAAGCCCGGCCTGCGGCACGCTCTCGTTGCCTTCCCACCATGTTCCGACTGCGCGTGCATGCTCGGGGCTAGCAAGCTCGCACTGGAGGTGAGAGACAACTGAAGAATCTCTCTGCCATTCTAATCCTGTCAGCGACCATAGACTGAAAACACCGTCTGCCACAGTCAACGTTTCGGTGTCCCGATGACCGAATCTCTCTACCAACGGACAATGGGAGACTAAAACCTCGGGGGTGCGTCAGACGAGGTGCATCTCTCTGCCAACAGAGCTAATAAAACATTGAAACAATGGCAGCATACCAGTAAAACTGCGCGTCTCTCCTGGTCGCTGTAAAACACTTCACATTTCTAAACGTGACTTGTTTAGTGGTTTTCAATGGTTCCAAGCGAGGTTATATTTCGAGCATTCTCGTACCTCTACAAATAAAAGTTGGATAATCAAAACTAATTACGCGCTTAATTATTTGACATACCTCTTAAGCACCATGGTTGTGACTAATATGGCATTGATCTTACTTCTGCGCGACTCAGTTTTCGCAGAAAAATTTCGTCCAGCATTCCGCAAAATGTCCTGTATAGAGTGGGTGACCTGACGGACATGAGCAAAGGATCGCAAACCACTTTAAGTAAACAGCCCCAGTAAAAAATAGCCGTGGCAGTTTAGTTTTTATTTTTCACCTCAGCTGGTGGCCACAACAAATTTCACCGATAAAGCTGTAGCTCATTCTGTTTGTTTACTGTGCATCCCCATTCGTAAAACAAGCTTTTTGAAGTTTGGCTCAAATGACATTGTTATAGTCTTGAGCAGTTGTCGGGTGTTTGTCCATCAGGGCTGCATGCTGTTTTGACTTTACTGGCTTCACTGCCGAGAAGAGTGCCTCACAGCAGTTTGCATGGTGGAACAAGACAGCCAAAACCCAAGTCGTCTTTTATTCTATGTTTCATTCGACCCCTGCAGGGGAGGGTGGGAGGTTTACCAAGGAGCTGCAAATCGCATTTTGACCCACGAAGGCAGCAGTTCACATGGTGGAACAAGGCAGCCGAAACCCAAGCTGTCCTTTATTCTATGTTTCATTTTGCCCTTGCAGGAGAGGGTGGGGCGGAGGGAGTGAGTAGGGAAGGGAGGGTTTACAAGGGAGCCACGAATCACACTTTGACCCACGAAGACTCGCATGCGGCTCACAAGCCACAGTTTGGCTTCCCCTGCTATATAGTATACCTACATGTAAAAAAGATATACTTGCCTCTTCCAACTTCCTGACCTTGGCTGTGCAGCTCTCCAGCTAAACAAATAAAGTAGGAAACAACATTCAGACCACTTTAAAATGCAATACATCCTCTAGAAAGCATGGTTTCTCAAAGAAACTGTGCAAACTGTGCAAATTCTATTCGAAGAAATGTGCAAATTCTATTCGAAACCTAAAATGGCTTCCAAATAGTGTTTGCCATTTAAGTCAATTCACGGCACAACACTTTTACTGTTCAAAACGCCCGAGTTTTCAAATATTTGAAAATTACAAATGATGCCTTCAGAATTCCACAGTTTCTCACGTAAACCTTCACTGCTTAGAACTGGTGCTCTGGCATCCAGCTTCATTGCTTTGCACCGGCGTGCTAGGAGAAACGGCCTGTGTGTAGGAGCCTCTTGGACAGCGCCATGGTTTTAAAACTTTGCCGACTCTTACAGGTCAACCTCGTTTGGTTATAGACCAACACGCGGCCCTGACGTCACGCATCTGCGGTGGCGCTGTCGACGGCACTGCGCATGCGCAGACGCTTTCCTTCGCGCGAATTCGGTTTCTGCGCACGCGCAGTGCCCACACCTTGTGTGGGCAAACGCGCACTTGTTTGTAAACAGCGTGTCGGTCTATAATTATATACAACCCCAATTTTTAAAAAAACAGGGCCGAAAAAAAAATATCTTAAGCTATATGTGAGTAAGTAAATAGACATATTTACTGGCATAGTAAACGCACTCGCATAATGAGCGCACACCCCACAACGGACATCAATATTTGGGCTTTTTTTTTCCCCTCCCGTAATCAACGCACCTCCAATTTTCGGATCCACGGGTCTTGAATTGCGTCCAATTTAGCGAGCCACCAAGCCAGTTTTCTTTTGCCGCCAAGCCGTCAGGCCAAGTCAAGCCAAGCCAATCCGCTCTCATAATGGCCGCAAGTGCGTAGTTGCGGTAGTTGTGGAAGTGATCAACCGGGAGTGATCAACCGTGAAACTGAGTGTCGCGCACACTTGACGAAGCTTGGGTCAAGGAATCGCCGAGCCCCGGACATTCTTCGCCTATAGGATGCATTGATGTCAACGAACAAGCCATCGTCTGTGGTCCGCTTTCAGACAGTGAAATCGTGGAAGTGGTTAGGCCTAATTTCACGCACTCCGGGTAAATGCGTTTATTTAATCCGTAACAAAACGACACAGCGAGGTGCACGCTGCGCTGTAGGCTGAGAGTGTCTGGTAGCCTCTGCCTGAATATACTTGATCTGTGCGAGCGGGCTTCGGCGGTCGGTGGTTGGACTTCGAACGAGTTCTGATACGCATAGTCGCGGATATACTTGAGCGTGCCACCGGATACTAGCAATATACCGTAAAATTCCGAGCAAGCGCCCCCACCCGAGCAAGAGCCCCCCCCAACTTCACCTCTAATTTCACATTTCCGCGCCGTTCCGGGAAAGCGCCCCCCTCCCCGCTCCGCACCCGTATCACGCACCGCGCTGACCGCGCCCAGGCAACACTGGCCTGCGAAGTTCAGTCCAAGAATCCAATCCAATCCAATCCTACTTTGCAGCCTGATCAGCCCGGTCACTACGCGCCACTGTCGCTTTGTTTTGGGGATGTCAGGTCTTCTATGCGTTCTTACACAGTGGCAAAGAAAATCGAGGTCGTCCAATGGCATTGTGAAAACGAGAAAGACGCACACCAGACGTACGTCTCGACACATCAAACTCGACCGGATACGGGAATGGGACAAGAATTTTGACAATTTGCTACAGTCAAACTATGGGAAAGCCGAAGTTCGACGAAAGCTAAGTAACGGCGCGCCGGTGTTCACTGAATACGTGGACAACGCGCTCTTTTAAAACCTGGAGCGCGAAGGAAGTGCAGAATGAGCCATTAGCAACCGGCTTCTTTCTGAAGAGGCTGTCAAAATAGCCAACGGCATGCACTCGGGAAACATTGCGGAATGAAGCGATCTTCTTTTTGCGGCCGACTCTGGGGTGGTTTTGAAAGTGATTAACATAGCAGTGACAAATCTTTGGCCTAATAAAGTCTATGGAGATAAATAAAATATTAAATCTGCACTTCACATTTTTTTTTTTTTTTTTTGGCGGAAAACGTTTGTCGTCGCCATCTTGAATTTTAGTGCCGTTCCGGGATAGCGCCCCCCCTACATTGCAGGTAATTTTGACTTGCGTGCAGGGGGGGCGCTTGCTCGGAATTGCTCGGAACGGTCGTGTTGCTTTTCCTGCTGAGTAAGCTTCGTAGGGGGCTTTTCCTTCGGCAAAATGCACCCCGAAAGCGCCTTAAAAAGGTTTGCAATTTATAAAGCATGGTTACTGTGGCGCGCCCCCAACCAGCCGTGGGTGCGCCTCCATCGCTGGAGACGTGCCACAGTACCTTGCCGTATCATATTGGCACCTAATATGACATTTGCACGAAGTGTGTACAGTCAAACCTCGATATATCGAACACGGATATATAGAATTATTGCCTATATCGAACGCTTTCTATATCACGCGGAAAATCGCGTGCCTTTTTTATTTTTTATTTCTAACGGGGTCGGACATAAAATGGATATATCGAACTCCGCCACCCCAAACAGCCCGCGCTCTTTTGACAGGCGGCGAGCTTTCCCGCAACACCCTCGAAGATAGCGGTGGCGCAATGGGCGTTTCCGACTGCCTACACACACGCCGAGGGCGCCATTTGAACGTAGCGGCGCACGCACGCCGCTGCCTGGATAGTTTGTCGCAACGTCAACGACGCACTGCATTTGCCGCTCCGATGACGGACGTGGAGATCGCAGCGGAAGTTACAGCTGAGCGGCCAAGCGAAGACGTTGCCGAGGTTGATCCCGCAAGCGCTGATGGTGCTCCGCTCCCGACTTCAACTGAGGCTGTAGCTGCTTTGGCCCTTCTACGCCGCTACTGCGGCGCGATAGAAGGCACGGGCCTATCGCTTGTTGATCGTTTAGACTATGTTGAGGACGCCTTAGTTAAACACGCCTTTGGCAACAAGAAGCAGGCTACCCTGCAGCGGTACTTTCAGCCAAAATAAATACTTTGTTTGAAGCTTCAAGCGAGTATTTACTGCTGCACGGTTGGTTCATTGAGTGATTTGTACAGTGGGGTATTCTTTTTTTTTCCTTATTTTAATTCAGCCTTCGAGTGCGAGATTTCCCAGCTCCCGCAAGCTGAGCGGCATGGCGGCGCGCCGTAGCAGACGACACGCGGCTGTTCCCGCCTCTGCGGTCGGTCGGCGCGCATGTGCCGCCTGTCGGCGCTTCGCGGAGCGCGACGGCCATGCGCTTTAACAAGTTTTTTACGCGTTTTTGATGTGATTTAATTAATCGAATTCTGGCTATATCAAACTATTTCGCCATCACCGCGCAGTTCGATATATCGAGGTTCGACTGTAAATGCAAAAATTTTACCCCGTGTAATGAACGCCCCCCCCCCCAAATATGTGTTAAATCTTCGGGAAAAAAAGTGTGTTCATTATGCAAGTAAATATGGTATGCGGAGGGCAAGTTCGTCTGCTTCTCGCGCAGGGGGTACCGGTGACGTCAGAACGCCGTACCCTGATTGGCTGATCGCGGCCCCCCTATCTGAGCGTCGTCTGCTCCTTTGCAACGTCGTCTGCGTCTGTCTTACCTTTCCTGCGACTTTCGGAAGTGCAGAGGCCAGATTCACAAAACCATGTTACGCCGAAAGAGTGCGTAAGACAAAACGTGAGAACAAATTCGTATTCACGAAACGAAATTATCGTAAGTTTCTCTCAGGTTACGACGGAATCCTATGACGATCAACTCAGCATGGCCGACAGCGTCGCTCAGTTACTTGGTCGCGACGACCAATGGACGTTTATTTTTGTACGTGCTCTTCTCACGCGTCACGACTACAAGCAGCAAAAAAAAAAAAAGTAAAAAGTACTTGAAATAAACCACGACGAACCAGAACGCTGGATCCACAAACACCCGGGATATGCTCCAACGACCACGATTCCACTGACCCCGTCCAAGCGAGCTCGGCAGATAGGCCTAGCAGCGGCGCAGCGGTGCTCCGACGGTCCTTGGCCAAGACCGTCTGCCCACGACCGGCTGGCGTGCTGAATGGAATATGCCCGCGCGACCCTTGTGATCCCTTCAATCTCTTCCTCTTGACATCGCCTCGTTTTCCGAGGCAGCGGCGACTCTCGCCGGTGAAAAAGCGGTGAATCTCCGACAGATGCAGGAAAGGTAAAGCAGCCATCGCTTTGACTAGCAGACGTAAAGCAGATGACGTTAACTGCACCAACCCGCCGACGCCGTTTAAGAGTGAGGAGTCTCGCCGCACACGCAAGGAGGGAAAAAGTATTTGGGAGGGAACTTGCGGACATTAACACGTTCACTCTCGCTTCTTAGCAGACAAACCTCGGCGCCTCGGGACACCTCGCCAGCGAGTCCCTTGACTTCCCTCCTAGATGCGCGTCTGCTAGTTGTTCGACAAAAACAACGTACCGCTCGAGTTATTTAGTCTCCCCTCTCTGAAAGGCGAAGTCGAGCTCGTTCGTAAAGACCTGCACTTCCGAAAGTCGCATGAAAGGCAAGACAGACGCAGACGACGTTGCGAGCAGACGACGTTGCAAAGGAGCAGACGACGCTCAGATAGGGGGGTCGCGATCAGCCAATCAGGGCTCGGCGTTCTGCCGTCACCGCTACCTCCTTTCTCATGCGCAGAAGACGAAAATGAGCCCACTTGCGAGGCGTATTGCTTTGTTTGACGTGGTATGTTATGTTTCATCCAACTCATCTTATCAGGGTCTTTCTTTTTCTTTTAATATATAAAATGTTTCTCATATGTGCATAGTATGCAAGATCTTTCTCATGCAATAAAACTGTTCTTTTTCATAGGCATGCTTTCTAGAAAAGATTTCCAGGCATAATTTCTTGAAGAATTCATGTTCAATTCACACTACAGTATCAGTAAAATATTTGCATTGAAAAATATTCAAATTCCATTTGCAGTGAAATTATAATATTCATATTCGATTTGCAGTAAAACGTACGGATGTTTGCACACCTTTGCGACTCAAACTCGTGGCATATTACAATCTCATCGGCAAAGCTGAAACTGCAAACTAGGTCGTTCACTGGCAGGACAACCTACAAAGCGTAGCACTGGTGAAACTCCAGTCTTTCATCGGTAAACGCGCGGTTCTTGCGAAGTGTAATGCAGCAATTTCAATAAAAAAGACAATCAATTTCCAAAAAATTTATCCAGAAAGGTACCCTCGAAGGAATGCAAACCCCAGAATCCACGCAGTCACTTCAGACATTCGGTGCAAGAAACCAACCTGCTGAGTAAAGGACTCCTGGTTTTCGACGTGGCTCCGGAGAGCTCCAGAGTTCTCGATGGCCACCTTGTACGGCACCGAGTCGGGCGGTTGAACCTGCAGATGACACGGCATCCCGAGTGGGGTCACGAGATCCAGCTGTTACCATAAAGCGGGAGTTCTGAAACTTTTTCATCTCGAGGAACACCCGTTTCCCTCGACCGATGGGTGAGAAACCCCTCCTGGTCTCGGCAGTGATGCAGTAAAGCAGCCGAGAGGACTACAAGCTTTGCAAGCAATGATGCCGACACTGGCACAACGTGCGGGCACGACACCAACGTCGTGCAAAAATGGGTGGCTCGGGTCTGTTAAATACTTCTTTCCGATTAAATCGTACCGTGGCATTAAAACAATTCCATGATGTTTTCAAATGTTCTTTTTTTCCCCGGGCAATTCACGAATGAAATTGTTCATTGCCCGAATGGAAGGGTCAAACGAAATTGTAACCCTTCCGTCATTCGATGGCTTTGTAGACGCGATTACTTACGGCGCGATATTGTATTCGCAATTGTCATGCGGTATGCTAAAACTGTAACGGTGCTGGCTAGTGCTCTGGCAACCTGCGGCACCGTTGGCAGCGCCACCGCGCCCTCACAGGGTATATATAAGCAACAGCATATAAAACTTCATCCTCTTTCTAACTCCCTTATTTGACAAAAAAAAAGTATAATGTTTTTATGTTTGTATACTTGCTATTGCCCACATGTGAGAGCTGCAGTACCCTTTAAATTAAAAAAAAAACTAAATTAAAAAAAAAAGATGCTTGAATTGAAAAAGTGTTTTACTTGGGAGTTTGTAAAAGCAAATAACAAGGACGATACATCTGTTCCTCCTCTTTTAGTAGGCGATGAACTTGTCGAGAATGAAAAAAGAAAGGCAACGCATCTAAATAAATATTTCGAATCTGTTTTTTCTAAGCCTGCTGCATCGTGCTGTCACCCAAACGTGCAACAAAAAATTAAACATGTCATGTCACCCATTGAAATAACATATAATGGTATAGCCTCGCTGTTGCGAGAACTTGATGTCCAGAAAGCAATCGGACCGGATAACATCTCTCCGGTTATATTGAAAAACTGTTCTGAAGAGTTGGCAAATTACTTGTGTGTTCTTTTTAATAAATCTCTACTGGAACAAAAGCTTCCATCTGATTGGAAAATGGCAAATGTGGTGCCAATACACAAGTCAGGAGCAAAAAACTGTGTGGAAAACTATAGACCTATTTCTTTGACGTGCATTTGCTGCAAGCTAATGGAACATGTCATTTATAGTAATCTCATTGCTCATCTAAACGTCGAAAAGTTTCTTATTCGAGATCAACACGGATTTCGTACTGGAGCATCCTGTAACACAGTACTTGTTGATGTCTTTCATTTTCTTGCTGGAGCCATTGACGCTAGAGACGAAGTGGATTGTTTGTTTTTGGATTTTCGAAAGGCATTTGACCTTGTAGATCATGATTTGTTATTTTATAAACTTAGCTTACTGTCACTGCATAGCAACGTACTGGCTTGGATTAAAGATTACCTAAGTGGACGAGGGCAATGTGTCGTGCTCGGTGGGGAAAAATCTGAGTATGTAAAAGTCGAGTCTGGTGTCCCCCAGGGCTCGGTACTGGGTCCTCTGCTCTTCCTGATCTATATAAACGACATTATTTCTGGCATGCAATCATATATTCGATTATTTGCGGACGATTGTGTTATTTATAGATTAATTAATGATTTTAACGATATTAATACTTTACAGAGTGATCTAGATAAAATTTCTGTATGGTGTAAAAATTGGAGAATGAACTTAAATGTTAAAAAGTGCGTGCATGTTAAATTTACTAAGAAAAAAAATCCCACTACTTCCGTGTACATGATAAATAATGAAATAATTAAACCTAGCTCAAATGTAAAATACCTAGGTGTTATGTTATCTAATGATCTAACGTGGACGGGACATGTTGAAATGATAGCCCTAAGGGCAATACGAATGCTTAATTTTGTACGGAGAAATTTTCGGCAAGCCCCGAGGAAAATTAGAGAAACTTTATACTTCACATATATCCGTCCGTGTATGGAATACGCCTCAGTTGTCTGGGATCCACACCAAAATTACTTAATAGACAAACTTGAAAAGGTACAAAATCAATGTGCTAGATTTGTATTAAACTATTACGAACTTGGAGCGAGTGTCACTAACATGAAACATGCCCTACATTGGGAAAAACTCAGTGAGCGTAGAAAATTGTTTAGGATGAAATTTTTAGATGATATCTACAACAATAGACTAATAATTAACAGAGATGTGTTTTTACATGAACCGTTTTATGTGTCCGAAAGAGCAGATCACCCCAAGAAGATTAGACCGTACTCTTGCCGCACCGACACCTTTGCTTTTTCTTTCTTTCCGAAAACCATAGAAGAGTGGAATAGGTTGCCAAAAGATGTGCTTGCGGCAAATTTGTTTTTTTGAATTTTCAATTGCGTAGTGTTTTTATAGACAGTATGTTTTTTATTTAATTTCATTATTGATCCATAGAAAGTGTTTTTGTTTTTTGTTTGTTTTTTGTGTATTACTTGTGTTCTAAAACAAAAGTGTTTGTATGAAACCCACCCCCTGCAATAATGCCTCACGGCGAAGCAGGTTTTTTCTGTAAATAAAAAAAAAGGACAGCCGAGAAAATTTGAGACCTTGGAGCACCCGTGAGGCCTGCTTCGAGGAACCCCCTGGGCTCCTAGAAACCCAGCTTGAAAATCCATGCCATAAAGCCCCTTCGAGCAAATTAAATGCCCCACTTTTCGTGGCTACCAAAAGCAGATGCAATAGTGTTAACGAGTTTCAATAGACTTCAATGGGCTTGGTCAAATTCAAATGGCAGCAAGAAAGACAGCTATGCTTCCGCCCGAAGTGGTTGTGAAACAACCGTGTGACATTACCGCGCCCGTTTTAGATGGAGTCCAAACAAAACACAGAGTCGACGCTAGTGGGAATAATTCAAAAAGAAACTCTTTGAAAGTGTTGAAGTGGCAGCAAACACTTAACTAAAGAACTTAGCTTTGGGGAATGTAGAAGGTGCTTTAAGCTTGGCATGAGATTTGCCAGTTACACAATATTACTGTAAAAAGTATAAAATGCTTCAGCAAAAATCAAGGACACTCAAGACAACTTAAAGGGGCTGTGCAACAATTCCTGGACTTCAGGTCGATAGGTGTGGGAGTTAATCCCTACCACCCGTGGAATATGGGACAGAAAACCGTTTTTCGATACGTGCCCTATTTTTGTTTTTAACAGAATAAAAACAGATTGAAATATGTGCTCCCCGCGGCCACTCTCAGCTCTCACACAGTCTTTCCGGTAATGTGGTTGTCACGTGGTTGTGACGTTTAATGGGGAGGTAGGTTTCCGGATTCGCAGGCGGCTTTGGCTCGGTCCTCAGCGAGCGTTGCCATGGTTGCCAGCGTTGAAAGAAGAAGGAACAAGATGGCATCTTGGAAGAACGGATTGAGCGAGATCGAGCGTGATATGTTCGTCTTTAGCGCGTGCTAGGCAGGGACGCTGAAAGCTCGCAGCTCGCTCTCGTAGCCTCAGCTACACTGGCATTTAGAACTAAACGGAATATAAAAAAAACTGTAGTTGGGAAGCGTAATGACGCACGTTCGAAATGCGAGCCGAATATTCTATTTTGCTCGCCTGGAGCGCTGCTCAAAACTTGAGAGCTACAGGACTATGGGCAAGTGAGCAACGCCACAGAGCAGAACTGGTTTTGTTGACCTCTGATAGATGGCGCCACTAAAACTACAAATAATAATATTTCGTAATGGTAAGATACTTTCGATACATTTGGTAATGTCAATACGACCAGATTTCTAGAAATAGGCCTTATGTTTAGCAGATAACTGCACAACTTGCCAATGTTTTACACGTTCCCCATTTAACGTCACGCTCACGTCACGTCCACGTCACGCCAGCCGTGCCCTGTGTTTCCGACGACCACCGCTGTGCGGCTGCAGGCCGGTAAAAAAACAGTTTTAAAATGTCCAATTACTGAGTGAAATCGCAACATTTCCGAGGAAGGTTGGGTGTTTTCTGTCACTTAGGGCAAGGCACATAGGATAAAAATTACAGGCTGCGATTTCTTTCAACGTTAATATTGTTGCATAGCCCCTTTAAGAACTCAGACGGGAACTATGGATAAGATTAAGGAGGAGATTAAGGAGAAGATAAGACTCCCTCCATAGGTGAGACACAACTAATTAGTATTACAGCAGCTTTACCCGTCAAAGCAACCACACCAGGCAGAGGTATTGGACACAGGGCACCAGAAGCACTACCAGTAATCTTCATTTTCGTCTCGAGAGTCACTAGGGCAAAGAGGCAGCTAGTGGCACCAAGCGGGCATTTTGCGAGTCTGATAGTGCCATTGATTGCGGTGATGTGTACACCGGCATTTAAACTGGGACAGAGAAGCAGAGGCGCAGAAAATGCCCGAGGCACACTCGAGCGCGCCTCGGTAATTCCAGGGCACAGATTAGACACGACTGCTGCGTCAGAGTTCGGTTGAAACTCGTGTTCTGCGCCCTATGGTGGCCTCTTTTCGTGATGCAGAATAATTGAGCACTTAGGATTTACCGTTTTCTTAAACCACCCGAGACTGGGTGGAGAATGAGAAAAATCCAAATTGGAAGGGAAAGGTACAGAATGACGGAAGGAAATATTTTTTTAAACCTTACATGCTGTTATACCATTCCTTTCTCTTCTACTTTGGATTCTTCTCATTCTCCACCCAGTCTCGGGAGTTAAAGAAACTGGCAAAACCACCCCAGCTTGCCTGGGCCATCGTTGTTCTATGAGCACTTAGCCTTTCTTTTCTAGGACGAGTTGGCCATAGAGTGGTTCCGGTGGAATCTAGGCAGTGTCGATTGAACACAGAAAGAGAGAGAGACAGGTTGTGCGTGGGAGGGGTGCTTACGGGCAGGCAGGACCTCAGGTAGGACGCCCCCCTCTGGCGCAGCCGCCCCACCAGGGGGCCCAGGTGTGACCTGCATAGCGGCTGTGGCTGCGAGGAAGTGCTCCTCACCCCCCGACGCTGGTATGCCTGGTCCCCGAGGATCAGGTGCGAGTGCGTCTCCAGTGCTTTGGAAATCTGCGAGGCCCAAAAGATGGGAGGAACGTGCTTAGAGCCACGGGTTGTTCAGAGACCTAGGACTCGTCTACCTCGCTCCATTTTGACAGATATCGAGATTTATTTATTTATTTCAAATACCCCGAGGGCTGCAAAGGCATTGCAGAGGGAAGTGGGTTAGAGGTAGGTATATCAAACAGAAACAACTAATTCTAAGAATGCAAATAATTAGCTGCTAATAATATATTAAAATGCTGACATTGCAGTTTTAAAGGTGGCACCATCAGATAAGGTTACCACAGATGCTGCAAGGTGGTTCCACGAAAGCATGGTTCGGGGTACGAATGAACAGTGAAAAGTTGCGCACGATGGTAGGCCTATCTTGCGTTGGCAATCTAGACGCAATGATACGTAAAATGGAGGTATTATAGTAGCTTTTCACGCGAGGGTTGAATATTAATGGATTGCAAGTCAGCAATGCCTGTGTGCTCCATTCTTCCGTGGTCATCTTCTGCGTGCCCTGTTTTCCCCGTGTGAGAGTATGAAGCTTCGTCGCGCAAGTGCCCCTCTGAATGCATCCTAAATGCCAGGCAGGTGCCAACGAAGTGAGAAAAAAAAGCTGACTAGGAATACAAATTTTGGAAAAAAAACAGATTTTTTTTAGTTCATTATTCCTCTAAGACCCCCATCAGGACAGCTATAACGAAGTTCTAAAACCTATAATGGGCAGGGGTTCTCAAACTTTTTGGTCTCACGGAACCCCAGGAAGCCTCAAAAACTGCCGCGGAACCCCCCCCCCCCCCTCCGTATTTGCCGACCGAGAAGCAACAGATGCACAATTGTAGGCAATTTTGCTTGTGTTGCTTTCCATATATCCTCACCAATTCATTTGCGCTGTCAGTACAAAGTGAGCTGAAGGCGCTTTTCATGGTCCTGCTGCGCAGTTTTCGGTGTGAGGGGGGGGGGGGGGGGGGGGGGGGGGGGGGAGGGGGGTTGCAATATGGGTGTTCGTGGAACCCATGAGACCAGCTCGTGGAACCCCTGTGTTCCCCGGAACCCAGTTTGAGAACCCCTGCTATAATGGGTCAATAGGAAACAAACAATAAAAGTAAAATGATAGAGAGACAAGTGCTGCTATATTCATGAAATATAACGAGTTCTTTCATCATACCCCAAAAATGGGCAAGCCGAACTAGCATAAATAAATATGGCTTGAAAAAAAGCTAGCGGCAAATTCCGTTTTCTTCCCCAGCAGACACTTTGATATGCAGCGAGCAAAAAATGCACTAAATTGAAAGCAGACGACGCTTGCTCGCTGAGACTATTAAGGGATGGCATTACACGCGTGATCCTCGCTAACCCGATTGTCTCTATTGTCGTCCACCATAAACTGTGGCAAGTTTGAGAGTAATTTTTCGCAGGAAGAAATTATGCCTTGAAATGTCACAAAAAGTAAAATCCTCCACTAACAAACCTTTTCTGATATTTTGAGCTCGTTATGTGTAGGTGTTGATTCCTCCGGCAGATTTTAGAGTGATCTCCAGGACTGATGACATTTTATAGTTATAGAATGTCCTATTTACTCACAGTTGATCCTTTTCTGATATGTATGGCACAACTAGGTTGAAATTATCCCACCATGTTTTATGAAGTAGTTATCCTTTTTCAATGCGTTTGCAACATTTCTGATATCAACAGTGTGTGAAGAAGTCTACTCTTCTTGATAATGCACATATGTTCTGAAACTTTCACGGGACAACTCGGCCTTTACCCAGCATTTGCACTAGCTTCCTTTTCTCGAATTTCATCGAGTGAAGAGACAAGACATTAAGAGAATGTGCTTGGGAAATACAGTCATCTCTCGTGCCATCTAAAATATGCGTGTCATTTTGTGGCCTGGTTATTCAGAAAGAAAATGGTACTAAAACGATCTCCTTCAGTACCTCGGTTGCTGCCACATTTCCCCAATGTGCATGTCCTATAGTCTGGACACACAGTTATAGTAACATTTGGTGTTGAATCTGCCTTTAGCCATGTCACCCAAGACAATGCTTGTAAACAGAATTGTCTTAAATAAATGTGTGCATGCATACATACATACATCTTCCTTAACCCTTTGAGTGCCATGCCCGAGTACACTCTGGCGCGCTCCCATGCAGCTTTCAGGTTTGATTTGCTCCCTTCCTCTCCCAACTGAGCTGTAGATTTAATTTTTATGAGTAAAGCCACGTTTTATCTCGTATGTAGTAAACACCTGTTGACAGCACGTCCTGCCTCAAAGAGGCTCAGGCTGGCCTGTCCTCCTAAGGTCTGGCCACAGACCTTACGCGGTGCACTGCACTGCATACTCTCCACTCGCCCAATGAGGTGAGGAGGAGACCAGACTGCACAGCGGCACTCCCACAAAGGCAGAACTAAGGCAGTGTAAAGAGTCTATTGGCCCCCTTACACGAGAGATGAAGCCAACTGTTCTTCGTGCCTTTGCAAAAACACCAACAATGTGCGCAGAGAAGTCTACATTTCGGGAAAATGCGACACCCAAGATGAACAGGGGGACTGGGGATGCCAGCCGAGTGCCACCTAAGACAAACAACTGTTGCACCTTTTGCTGCTTGAGAAGCGCATCATGCTGCTCTTGGGTGTAATCAAGCGAACTCTCTATCTATTTCAGATAGTGTTGCAAGTGATGGACGTCAGATTGCGATGAGATTGGGACTACAATCGATGTGTCGTGCGCGTGCCGTACCAGGAGGCATCTGTCATTCCGTGGCACGTCGTTCACATAGAGGAGAAACAATACCAAACCAAGGACTGGACCTCGTGGCACTCCAGAACAGATGGCCGTTTCTGCAGACTTTGCACCGTTATACACAACTTGTTGGCTGCAGTTTCGAAGAAAGCCCGAAATCCAGGTAAATAAGGAACCTCGTATGCCAGCATGGGTCATCTTTTCGAGCAGAAGGTTAATGTTGAGCGAATCAAATGCGCTGGCTCAGGTTGAGCTGGGTTAAGTCCATAGTGGCTCAGTTGTCCATGTGATCACTGATGAAATGAGCGACGATTGCCAGGACCAATTCATAACTGCGTCCTCGTCGAAAGCCACGTCGAGTATCCGAAAGGTAGCTGAACTCTTCGAGGTGGTTGCAAAGCTGACCGTTTGCCACCTGCTTAAATGTTCGGCAGACAATGGAGGTGATTTATTTAATTATTTATTTATTCATTCATTTTACCCTCAGGGCACATGGCATTACAGAGGGGAGTGGGAACAATAGTAAACATAATAAACAATTGGAACAAAATATACAATACTTAAAAACAGGGAACACGAAATTGGCAATAGATGTACAAAAAAGTGTGTGGTCATTAATTGATGTGAGCGATGCAGGTAAGCGATTCCAGTCTTTGGAGGTCCTGGGAATAAAAGAGTCATAATGAGACCTAACAGAAGAGCCTTAATTGTCTACTGGCTTCTTTCCCTCGTGCGGCAAAGTCACCGAAGCTCTTCGCCACATTTCTTGGGTGGCTCCGCTATCGAAGAACCTCGCAACATTTCTGAGGCAATTGGCAGCATATGCGAGCAGATGACTTGGAACCATATCGGCGCGATGCCATCTGGTTGAGGACTGTGGGAGTTCTCAATTTTGGAGAGTGTTTCCCACAGTGTTTCAGATGCTAATGACACTGTGGAGAGTTCCCACTGATTGTTGCCCACATCTGAGGTCGGGACACACATTGAAGGAGTGACTGCTGGCAATTTGTTGGGCGATCCATTAGTCCTGCGGGATTCAAGGGCAAGCTGCTAATGCTGATGACAGAAAAAAAGACTAGTCTCTTGCGGGGAGTCAGCAGCACAGCCACTGACAGTGAAAGTGGGTCGCTGGGATGTACAACACCGACCGGCCAGCGTGATTTCAGAATACCTTTGGTTCGGTCACAGCCCTTTCGGCGATATTGCAGGTGTGCCGTTGGTGGGAAGCATAAATAGTGGCCATCAATTAACTTTGAGCCTATAGATCAGTGGGTCTTCGATAAATCAATGTACTTCATGAAGCACGCTACAGTTTCCCTGCATGGAACCAAAAATTTGTGTTCCACATGCGGGAAAAGAACCCGGCGCTCAAAGGGTTAAAGTGGACGCAGTGGCAATAATAGCCAATCAGTTCCTAGATCTGGAGCGGAAACTCTCCGAGTCTTCGACCGAGCTTAGTAACTTTGCATACCTTCTTGCAGCAGCCAACGATTGACACAAGGCTGCTGATAAGGCAGTCGTCCGTCGTCTTGGCTTCCGCAGACACCGTTGGCAGCTCGTGTTCCAGCAGCATCAGCGAGCTCAGCTGCTTCTTGGCATCTAGAAGAACAATGGCAACCTAGAGCCGTCCTTCTTCACGGCGGGACGCATCATCACCTTCAAAGTCCTCCCAGAGGGTTTTGGCGACCTTGACCAGGTGACTGGCTACTGCCACGTAGCCCGCGCAGTGGCAGCCATTGGCACAGGGTTGGCAGCCTGAAAAACAAAAAATTAGGCGTACCACCAGGAATGGGGACAGTATAATCGAAAGCAGATATGGCAGCTAGTTGTGGGTTCACTCCAATGTAGGCTCTGGTCTGAAAGCTAATTTTGGCCAATGCCTGCAGCCACGGGTATATCTCGCAAACCTGGAGGACCACTGGTGGCCGAGTGTGCTGTGGTCACCGACAGGACAAGGGCAGGGTAACTCTTTCGGGTGCCCAGCCTCCAGCACTTGCTCATTGCCTTCTACCATGCTTTGGCTGAACGCTAACGAGATGCCAAAATGTTGCGGGGGGGGGGGGGGGGGGGGGGATTTAACGAGTCTTACGTCACTAGAGGAAGTTTAAAATTCCATAAAAAAGCAGAGTTTTGAAAACAATAATCAATAAGTGTGAGGCATCATTTTTGGGGTTTGCATTATAACTTTTTATACAGATATAAGGTATACAGATGTGTAATATGTGCACTGCGATAGGATTTTTCTTATGCGTGTGTAACTGAAAAGAGTTAGGCATCCAGCGAGTCAGGTTGTTTTGCTGATTTTTTTATTATTTTATTTTAACCATTAACAAAATATGTGCAGATCAGTGTGCAGTGTGAATGTTTGAATATGTTTCTATGTAATGGAAATGTTAAAACATAGTTAACACTAACATAAAAAATTAAAAACTTTTGTGGTCAGATATTATTTTTTGTTTTGCCGCAAGATGGGGTGTCAATAATTTGCAAAAGAGTTTAAAGAAATAAAGAGCACCAGACCGACTGCCGGGCTCCGTCCCACAAGTACCTGTAACTGACAAATCACTACACAGCGTATATTGTAAAAAAACAAAACAAAAAAAAAAACTTTTTTTTTTTTTAAGCTTGCGCTAGAGGCGACTGGAACTTCCCTATGCTGTTCTAATTACGTCAGTGACTATAATGCACCGCTTTGCCAAACCAAGATTCCCTGGGCCAGAAGCCAGGAATTCTTGGTTCAGTACCCACCCCTGCCCGTTTGCATCTTATAAACGAGCATCCTACCATATCAGTATTACTTCATAATAAAGTGCAATCCACTTATAACGATATTGAGAAAACCCAGAACTTCCCTCGTTATAACTGATTATCATTATATCTGGACTGGAAACTGATCGTTTCTTGTCTAGAAACTCTAGAAACTGATCGTTATAAGTGGTACCTCGTTATATGTGGTACCATTATATGTGGATTGCACTGTAGACGCTAAAGACCTCAGTGTGCCACTGCGTTATGCCGTATGTTCAGCTTGTGGAGGGCACGGAAAGCATTAAAAATTAAGAAAAGCGATATAAAATCTTTTAGACAGTGGCGTGTACAACTTCATAATATAAAAAAAAAATGTAAATGAATACAGTGAAACCCGTTTAGAACGAACCCACGTACAGCGAATTACTGTCGATATCGAACTCACACAAAATTTGAATAAAAATGCATGTAAAAGTACTTTTTATAACGAACAAAATATTGGCTATATCGAACTTTTTCCACCGGGAAGGCTTCCAAAAACGCGCAAACAATCGTCTTCTAGCCTGTCCCTTCCCCCAAAAAAAGAAGTAGGGAAGAAAGAAAATTCTGAAAGCTTAAGTTGCGAACAAAGTTGCGAACAAAGGTTTTGATGCGCCACCACATCAAAACCTCACAGTTGTTTGGGGCACTGAAGAAATAAAGGATTATTATTATTATTATTATTATTATTATTATTATTATTATTAATAAAATTGAGCGAAGATAAGCGATTCAGAAGGAGAGATAAGCTAAAAGAACAAACTCTGCACGCATGCAAAAGAAAAAGAAAAACTTTTTAGTATGTTGTTACAAGGCGGAACTGAAGAGATGAGAAAGAAAGTGAATTTCTCGCCTTACAACGAACGCATCGTGGCAGTTCGTTGTAAATCTTTTTCGCTATATCGAACTACTTGCTATATCGAACTGATCGTAGCGCTTCCGGCTGTTCGTTATAAAGGGGTTTGACTGTAGCATGTTGAAAATGCTTTTAACGAAAAAAAAGTTTCACAAATTCATTTCTAAGGGCTCTCTTCGTGTTTGTTTTTGCACACTCAGATTGCTTCCAAAAAAGTGCTTTCACGGAACCAGGAGAACCAAGGCTCACGACAGAAGTGTGCATGCGCACCAGAGAAAAAAATGGAAAGCTGAAAGGGCTGTTGCAAAATCCTGAATCCCTTTCAAACCTAGTCCAAGGTCACAACTGCCCAGGCAAGAAGCACAGCACAGAGACGCAGTGGCAAAAAAGAGCAGGAGCAGAGGAATGCTTGGGTGGAACAGCGCGGGTGAACAGTCACACTCACATGCACACAGGAAGCAAACAGACTCGCAGCGCTGACTTTCAACTCAGTTCTATATTTCTTCTTCCTCCAATCTTCAACTTCTTCACCTTTGCCGTTAATGAGAACAATTTAAATTTTTACACACCAGAGACCAAATAGCCAATACACATTAAAAATAACTAATAATTAAATAAATCATGCAAAGGCAACTAAAGAAATAATATTAAAAACTAAATTAAAAATTAAATTTTGACATCTTTGACAAATCTTTGACAAAGCTACGGATGATACACTAACACATTGTTTGTCCAACCTGGCTATTTTTTCAGCTTCGATGATCTCTCGTGTCAGCTGATTACCACTTCTGGCTATGACAGTGCAATTTAATTTTTAATTTAGTTTTTAATATTATTTCTTTAGTTGCCTTTGCATGATTTATTTAATTATTAGTTATTTTTAATGTGTATTGGCTATTTGGTCTCTGGTGTGTAAAAATATAAATTGTTCTCATTAACGGCAAAGGTGAAGAAGTTGAAGATTGGAGGAAGAAGTAATATAGAACTGAGTTGAAAGTCAGCGCTGCGAGTCTGTTTGCTTCCTGTGTGCATGTGAGTGTGACTGTTCACCCGCGCTGTTCCATCCAAGCATGAATCACCAACTTGCCCAAGCATCCACATTATCGAGCAGAGGAAACAAAAAAATGGGGGGCAGCCACAGTTTATGGACGCAACAACCGGCAAGGCAAGCGCAACAAATGGGAAATCGAAACCCATATCCTCAGGCGAGTACAAAGGGACCGGCATCTTCGAATGAACAGCCGGGAAGATTGCATCAATGAGAATGCATCAATGAGGCTCTACTCATAGGGCTGTTGGACGTGGCCACTTATTTCTCAAGTATGGTACATACCGTATTTTCCAGACTAATAGTCCGCAGATTATGTATGCTTACAAGTTGAAATTTTAGGCATTGCAGAATGGGTATCTATATGTCTAGAACGATCTAAAATAGGCAAGTCCTCGTACAGTATGCGAGGATGTGTCTATTTTAGGACGTTTACTGCAATGAGACGCGACGGGGTTTGGGAGAGACGAAATCTGTGATTGATGATTTATGTACGATAGAAACTTTTTTGTGAGCAAATAAAGCGGGCATTTGTCACGACAAACTGTGTAGGAGAAATTTTTTTTTTTGTGCAGACTAGGCATTAGATACGAATTATGCATTGGGTGCAAACTATCTGAACTACTTGAACATCTGGAACACCCAAAACTAGGAACAAAAAGAGGGCAACACACACACGGTTGAGATCTGTGTGCGTATTGTCCACCTTCTGTTCCTAGTCTCGGGTGTTTAAGATGTTAAAAGTGCATTAGCTCGCCTGCATCGTCTTTTATTTCTATAAACACTTCTTACTTTCAACCAAAATTTGCCCCTGCGGACTATACACTGTGTACGGACAATAATTTGGAAAATATGGTAGTTCTCGTTGATGGGGAACGCACGACCAGCTTCGCTCACCCTTTGCGGACAGCAGCTGCAGATACCGGTCCAGCTTGCCAAACTTGACGGCCACCCTGGCAGCAGTCTGGCCCAGCCGGGCCCTCAGCTCGCGGGATTTGGCGTCTGGGCTGAGGGCGGCCGCTCCCAGGCTACGAGAGGAGACGTCACGTGCCCGCATGTTTTACTCGGAGCACATACGCTGGGAGAGCTTGGCAACCTTTAGGACGCGCCCAAGCAATCCTGGCTGGGAGTCTGGCAACCAGGAAGTGGGATCTTACCTCCGCCACCTTCCGATAGAAAATTTCAGACCCACCCTGATTTAGCCACGCCTAGATTGCAGTGACCCGTCGTTGCACTGAAAATGTGTCTCGTTAAGGTAAGCATATTTGACTGCACACATTAAACACAAACTTCCTCGTCTCAAAGTCAAATTTGGGGTGTTTTACGCGCCAAACCAATGACGGGCATCTGGCACGCCCCAGCGGAGGACTTAGGATTAATTTGGACCACCTGGGGATCTTTTGAGGTGCAACCGAAAGCTCGGCTACCTTCTCCACCTTCTTCGCAATAATCCTCAGACAGATTGCGGGCACCTCAACCGGGATTCGAACCCGCTACCTGGGGACTCCTAGGCCAGCGCTTCGCCTCGGAGCCACCGAGGCGGCTGAACTTCCTTATCTGACACCGTCGCCTAAAATTATATAGCCTTTCATTCCTTTTTTTCTTGTCTTAAAGATGACTTTCCAATACCGCCAACATTACTAAAATTAACACCGTGAGTGGCAGCACCTGGCGGGATTGCTGCAAACCCGTTTGCACATTTGCTTGGTTCTATTTCTTTTAAAAGACCCCTGAAAAAAAAATGTTTTTTTAAACAGTGTGGTTGGGATACGCATGTAAAAAAATTAATTTTATGGAAAAAAAAAAATTTTTAGGCCAATATTGACGGCGAGGATTTATTTGAAATTCTATGCCCAAAGTCCATGACGTCACGGGTCATTCCGGAATGACCAGCTCGGTCGTGAAGGCGAAGCTAATCCATCTCTACTCCACGCGCCCGAAATGCCGAGAGAGACAAGTGGAAAGGAGGTGACTGCCGACTAAATCGCGTCTCACCCCATCAATATTGCTCTAAAAATATTTTTTTTCACGTAAAATTTAGTTTTTGATAGGCGTGTCCCAACCAGACTTATAAAAAAAACATTTTTTTTTTTTTTTTTCGGGGGCCCTTTAAGGAAGCATCTTTTGCTTGAAAACAAATTGAAAAAGCTCTTCTGTATGTTCAGTTGCTAGAGATCAATAAAGGATGACGGGCGATTGGATCGAGTAATCAACTGCAGGCGTAACAAAGCATTCTTGTATCAGAAATTGACCTTTATAAGACAATTTGTCACCTCAGAGTGGAAAGGCCAAAAACAAAGACATCCGTCTTGTGATGTCGTGAAGTCGGCTTGTTCAAGCAGGCCACAAGCTCCGCCCATTGGCGTAACTCTTGCGGTATAAATTGCCCTGTCTTGGAGGAGCACACCCACCTGAGTGCGACGTACGGCAGCAGCTTGTTGAGGTAGCACGCATACTTGGAGACCGCCAGGGATAGCTGCTCCAGGGCCGGGCCTCCGTCCTTTACCCGTCAACGAATCGGAAAGAATGTTTGGGGTAGGACAATTGAGGAGCCAATGAGGTGAACCGCACATTAAAATGAACCACTTCTCAGTAACACGGAAAATAAAACAGCGTAAAAAAGACAGAGGGACAGGCGTAAGGAATATACAGGCACAGCGCTGTCCTCCTACTAATCCCTGTGTCCTTCTATTCCTTCCACTTACCCCAGTGTCCTTTCTTGCACCGTTTTATTCTTCCTGTATCGCGTACCGACTTGCCCAAGTACAACAAACGTTGCTTTTAGTAACAGCCTGCATATTCACGAAGCACTCAAACTCTGGCGTTTGTACCCCGTTTGTTAAAACTTTGGTGTAACCTATACTTAAGTAAAGTTCCTAGGTAAGAGGTTCGTACAACAAGTGACATTCTTTGAAGCACCGACTGCGTGACGGTGAAGATTTTAGGAAGCGAATGGCGGCGCACAGCAGAAGAGTGAACTGAAAGATGCCATTTTGTGCCTACAAAATGTGCTTCGTCATTCGATTAGTTGTCGTTATTTGTAAAAAGAAGCATCGAGGGACTTTATACTCGGGAACCATGTCCAGTCTCATGTAGTTGGTTGCAGGTTAATAAGCGCAGGTCAAGCACCCTCAAAAAGCTCTCTGTTCGCCATGACTACTGGTTTGCTACCCTGCCTTCTCTCCAGTGTTCAGTCTGCTGAAGTGCAGAGTAAAGGGCTTTGTGGGACGAACTTGTCCCGTGTTTTTCTCACGTTGCAACAAACTACACTACTAGGTCACATATAATTTCATTTTTTCGAAAGCCAACCAGAAACTGGCCATAAAAACAATGGCGATGTGCAAAGTCACCACTCTTTGTAAAGCCAAGGAGAAGTCCAGAAGAGGAGGGTTGGAATTGAGGTGGTGACTGCCATAGCAAATGATGCTATTTTTTATTTTATTTACGGGTTAAATACTGGGGACCATCTACAATGGAACCCTGAGCGGGGCTTCTCAAACTTTTTAATCTCGACGAACGGCCATCTCTCTTGATTGATAGCCGAGGAACCCCTCACGATCTCAACATTGCTGCAGTAGTCTAAAGCCGAGACCTACTCCCATATGGAAGTCAACGTCTCGAAATGGAAGTTAGTTTTGGATTCACTCCTATCACAAACTGCGTTTTTCAACATAAATATTTCACAAACCTTTTTGTGAAATTGTGTGTATGTGTGTGTGTGTGCGTTTGTGTGTGTGTTTGAAGGGTTATTTGGTCACATATTTAAGTGTCCTACCCAGGTGCTTAAAGAAATTATACAAGCTTGATCATGCTTACAAAGACCAGGGAGCACATGTGTCACACACAAACCACACTCTGTGTGTTGTTCATGCTAGATTTCTTCAGTATCTTTATTATATAGGGCAGGGGTTGGCAACTTTCTGCTGCAGTGGGCCAAATGAAAATAACAGAGGGGAGGGGGGTCTCCAAATTAAAAAAAAAAAAAAAAAACTCTTCTAAGCTTTAAATGATGTACAAAATGTGTTCTTGATTTAGGCACACATAACACTACATGCCAAGACAAAAACATTCACATTAAAACTACAAACTGAGAGCCGTAAAACTTTTTGAAGGTGGTCATTGATCATTCACAGACACATAATTCACTTTACGGTCTCCATCTCAAAAAATATACTCGCCGATGTAGGTATGTTTTATAAGGAACACTGGAATCAAAGCTGTCGCGAAACTTCCGTAGATTTGCAAACTTTGATTCTGGAAGGCTAGAGTAAAACTTAAAAAAGTCGTTCGTTGGAAATACACCCTACAACCTATCATCTGTTTGGGGATCAGCTGATCAGTGAATTTTGTCTCGTAAGCCTTCTGAACTTGGCCAAGGTCTGTCTTGAGCAAAATTTAGAAAATATGAATGTTGTTTGAGTGTTTTGCAAAATTAGGGAATCCCGACTTCGACACTGCAGTTCAGATTGCGTGCTATCATACAGAGAGCACAGTGTGCTCATTCCTCCTATAAAGATTTTCCACAAAGGAAAATTATATAGATTCTTTGCTGATAGAGATTCTTGGTGTTGGGAGACCCTGAGCTTCAGCTAGTAAAAAGTTTGCGTCTAAGAGCATACCACCACAGGTTTCTCTTTCTTTTTCCTTCGTAATTTTACGTTCCAGTCATTAGGGTGGTGCGAGATATCAGCCAACAACAATGCCAAGTTGCACACCCAATCGGAATCAGGAAGGCTTCGTGAGTATGTTTTTACGGAGCTTAAAAAACAGCAAAACTCTCGCTGGTTTTGTGTAGTACTGGACAGGCCCATAATAAGCTTCTGTGTGTGACAAAACTGTTGAAATGAACGATGCATGGTACAAGTCATGATTCTGGACGGCATTTATGCTAGATATGACATACCTTAATTACTGATTCCCAATGCATCACTTTGATGCACAACAATTGCTGATAGATGAACGTGAATAATGAACGAACCCTCAGGCGTGCCATTTGGAAATTAGTATGTTCCATGACACCACATTTACCACCAAATTTACTTTTTGCACCATTAGTCCTGGAGTGCGTGTGTGTGTGTATGCATGGGGGGGTGGTGGGGGTGGTCTTTCTGGTAGCATGCTGGGGGCCGCACAGTATAGTTTCGCGGGCCACGGGTTGCTGACCCCTGATATAGGGTGTATGAAATACCCAGGCTCATTCTAAAATGGGCCGTAAAAATTGGTGCCTGCACGTAGCAAATCTAAACTTTTCATCGAAGGTGCATCTCACAGTTCAGTTTTATCATGCAAAATTACAAAGCGTAGGTCCCTTTCTGTAAAATATAAGGCCAAAAAACTTGCAAGGGTCAATAGTGGACCGCAATGCAGACGACCGAGTCGAGTGGCGGGGTGCGTTTCGCGCACTGCCACTCGATGGCGCTTCCTCCTTATCAAGACTGAAGCGCTGGATGGTTTTTATAAACAAGTATTGCCAAGCTGGCGCATGCTGGGACGCACTTCAGCCAAAAATGGCCGGGCTTCGCCGCTAATCAAGTTTGTCGTGGTGGCGCGGCGCCAGCATCTACAGATAGACCAATACAAGCATGCTTGCAAATGGCGGCACGTCACCGGCAGCATCATCTGCTTTCATGTCATGTGCGCGCCATCTGCATTCTTTCCCTGGTCGGCTACACCTTCCGGCGCTGCTCCAGATGCCATCTATCAATAGGTGTGCCAAAGGTGCCCCCTGCCACTAGACTCGGTCGTCTGCATCGGCATCCGCCATTGACCCTAGCGAGTCTTCTGGCCTTATTTAACAGAAAGAGAGCGATGCTTTGTAATTTTATAAGATAAAACCTATCTGTGAAATACAACTTTGACGAAAAGTTTTGATCGCTACATGCAGGCTGCCGATTTTTACGGCCCATTTTAGATTGAGCCTAAGCATTTTAGACAACTTATATATTTCTTTTATTTCTTATTTATTTTTATTTTCATTTATTTTAATTTTATTATTCTATCAATAGCAAGAGATGGACTAGTAGGAGCATCATTCCTTTTGACAAAAGCACCAAAAGACAAGTACATGAGGTAGGAGACACAGCACAAGTGCTACTTTCAACTGACTGGATATTAAAACAACACAGACTATTTATGCACCCAATCGGGCTTCTCCAAGATGGAATTCAAATTCTTTATCCGTTAAATTAACAGTTGAGGCTATTATGCACCTGTCACCCCCTTGCATTCTGATGTTGAATGACTCATACAATTCTCTCAAGATCTTGTTTCTTAACTTCAGGGGTACAAGGGCATCTATCACATTGAATAGCCAATTTGCCTGAGGGGGAATTCCCTACTGACAGCACGTGCTCTTGTGCCCAGTCATTGACGCAGTTGCCCGTTTGACCTACGTACGCCTTAGCGCAAGTCATGGGAATTTCATACACGACCGAGGATTCTATTTTTAGTAATCAAAGGGACGATGCAGGCAAGTTGGTTCATTCTTACAAATCGGTGAAACAGCGCACAATAAACAAGGACAAAGAAGGGAGGGTGCAACGAAGAAAACACGCCCGCACATGTTGACGCGATTATGGCGTGGTTGTTTTCTTCATTGCACATTGTTTCAATAAAGGCTTATTTAGTTGAAGTTTGGCACTTGTCCTCTCCAGTCGCCTTCTCTGTCCTTGTTTATTGTGTGCTGTTTCACCAATTTGTATTTTTATTATTTAAGATCTTTCATTTACTTATTTATATTTATTTTCTTTTTATTTCTTTATTATTATTTTATGTCTACCGTTTCCATCCAAAACCTGCCGCTCTCGCTGGCGGGTCTGCATTCAAATGATCTCATTTACCATTTCAGACCAGCCGTGCTAGCAACTCAGTGGCTACAGTATCCGACCGCCACCGCACCAACCCAGGTTCGAGCTCCACCGGAGCTCAAACTGTATACGTGGCCTTGACGTCTGCAACGCTACCGGCGTGTCGCTCGTTATGACGCTCGTTCGTGACAATTTTTTCATGAAAAAACTACTCGTAAAACACATCCCGCAATAAAATGTTGTTTGCGAGTTCAGTGCCTTAACACAGCCCAGTGCAGGTGAGTGCTCTCACCAGAAGGTAGAGTCCGTCCCTGCAGACGGCATCAAAGTAGCTCTGGTAGGCCTCCTCTATGGGCTGCAAGTGGGACACGTTGCTGTGCAGGTGTTGCCGCAAACTGAAACGGAAGAAAAACCCATGCTAGACTTAACCATGTTGTCAACTGGTACACACTATAGAAAACCGAGCAAGCATCCACCCAAAAGTTGAAGATAACTGAAAAAGAAAAAAAAAAACGTGGATAGGCACTAATCAGGTCCAAGAGCAAAAGCAGAAGGGGCACATGGTAGGGTAGGTTCATGTTTGGTCCTAGGAAACACTACAGCAGTACAGGAGTCTGGCGGAACCCCTCATATTTAAAGCAGCCACGCCACTCTCAAAGGCTGCTTTATAAAAGGCTGCTCTATAAAAGCTTCCGAGTAAATATTCAAAACGAGGCATTGGCATATGTCGTGCAAAGGGACGTTCGTTTTATGGCGCGTTTGGAAAAGCAGCAGATGTGGAAGAGCATCTCGGTTAACTCGGTGGGCTCGAAAGTTTGTCGGTAGGTGGGCCCTCGATGCAGTCCCGTTTTGTTAGCATGGACCCCATGAAAGGGACACTGACGGGGTATTTATGCTCGCCGAGGTTTTTATTTGTACGTGACATATGAGAGCCCAACTACCTGGAACACAGGTTGCGGCTCGAAATTTGTTTTCTTTCCGCCCGAAAACCGCCGATTGAAAATTGGCCAGTTTGAGTCGCACTCACTCTCTTCTTCAAGGTCACATGCCATTTTCTATGGTTTAGACACAACCATCAAATATAATCAAAGTCATGGGTCATCAAAGGCACGCACTCAATATTAAAAATAGAAAAGAAGTACGATACCCATTTTTTGTGGCTTCCAAAAAGCCGCAAATATGCTGATTGAAAAGAAAAAAATTGTAGAGCCCATCCACTTCACGTGAAGATGGAGGACCAGCGAAGCTATTATCGTTACGACAACTTTACGACAACTATACGACATCTATGCGATTTACATATGATTGCAATTAAGGCAAGTACACGACTTCATTGTTTAATTGTCTTTATTTAACTCTTAGTGACTGAAGTGATCATTGCCTTATGGTCACTTATGGGCAAGTTCTAAACCCAATTTTTTCGAGGCACACCTCGAGGACAGTTTTTTCCGATTGAGCTCAGCATCGCGGAAGCGAAAGAAAAGAAGGTTAGATTGGCGCGTTCTGCCCTCAACCTCTTCACAGCTCACTCTTAGCTGAGATAAGTCGGTTACCGTAGATGATAACAAGGGATCAGGACCTCGCTGTCTAATCATGCCAAGGAAGGTTGACTCGCACAGGTTGCGCCCTCTTTTTATTTATACTTGCCACGACCAATCAGAACGAAGGAGCGCCGTTTAAACGGGAGTTTTTTTGTTAACATTCATGGACACATTTTTTTCCAAATCCTAGCACATAAGAGCTTCGGTGTAAAAAGTTGCACAGCCACATAATTTCTGCCAACTCTCCTCCTCTATATTTCTTCTTCCTCCCCAATCCAGTTTCGGTTTTGGTTTCGAGCAGTTGCATTTTTTTACTTTAATAAAAATATATCTGATGCTGTACCAAAACATTGATTGGGTAGTCTTCCGACACCATAATAAATCACCTAGCAAAAAATTAAAAAAAAAATTTTCTTGGGGGGGGGGGGGGGGTTGACTTTACATTCATGGCATTCAGGTACAATATGCATTACAGATTTTTAAGTCTTACCTGGAGCATCGAGCCCAGTATGTTTGTCTACATGGGAATTCTTCCTCAGTAAAACCAATAATTTGTAGTGTTCCTCAAGGCAGTATATTAGGTCCCCTCCTTTTTAACCTATACACAAACTCATCTCTGTTACGTCACGGCGCGGTGGTGGCGCGTCGGGCGCACTTCCGGTCTGGGGCTGTGGGCGGAAATCCCCATGTGAGACGTGTATTCCTGCATTGTTTTGGAAGGAACCAGACAAAAATCTGCCTTCTCGTCAGAACGCCACAACTGGGGCTGTACTAAAATAGTCGAGAAAGGTTTCAAGATCAGTTTTCATGTGCTCAGTGCGTTTGAGAACGTGGATATGTGCCGTGAAAATGGAAAACCAGACGCCGTCGGACCACGATTGCTTGGGCGGGAAGCACTTTAGGTTGAATTCACGGATACTTGTGGTCATCAGATTTATTTCTTTTGTTCCAACATGAACGCCGGTCAAGTTGTACTGACCACCTGCGGACTACGTTCAGCGAGTCTTCAAGGTCGAACGGCCGCCTGATCGTTCAAACTGTCGTCTGCTATTTCAAACGCTTCTGCTTGTCGTCTGCTCTTTTAGACGACACCGGCCCGTAGACCAAACATTGGTCTGGTACTTGCATTAAGAAGTAAGTGCAGGCCTCAAAAGACTTAATTTGAAGGTTGGTAAGCAGGCTCGATGTAAACAGCAGATACAAGGAGACATTAATCATTGTTGCCAGTGGCCATCACCAAATTGTTATGCCTGATTCACTTGGCCGATTCTGCTTGCGATTTTCAGTATCGACGTCGACCATCTCAGCTACGATTCACGCTTTTGCAGCCTGAGCGACGTCGCGACTGAAAGTTGCGAGCGAAATCTCATCATGCGAATCAGGCTTTAGCGTACATTCTGCGGCATCCACGCGGAATGAATCGCCGCATGTCACATTATTCCCGCAAAGTTTTGCGGCGTAACCAGCCTCGGTAATTTCGCTGCTGTCGCTCAAGTAGTCAGGCATTGCCAGTGTGGTTCTCCTTAGGGCCACTGCCTTTGGGAGTACCACGTTCGCGGCGAGACGCTCTACCGCGAAGCGGGTTCGTACTCGCGTGGCATGCTGCTCGTCGAGCGCAAAGAGACACCGGTCACGTTGGTAACGGTGATAAACTCCGTTTATTTACGATACAAAAATAACAAGAAGACAGCGGCTATCAGCTGGTGAACGCCGTCGGTGTGGAGATCGCCCACGGCCGAACGGTCGTTCACGAAGATACAAAGGACGGGGTAAACGCTCACCGGTGCGCCGGACGGTTCCCCGTTGTCGCCGCCGCCGAAATCCCAGGAAGAAGAGAAGCCAGATCCCGCTGTCCGCTGGTTTTAAGATAACAGCGGGGGCGAAGTGGCCAATCAAGGAGCGACACGTCGATCTCCCTTGTGCGGGGGTTCGTTACGGAAATCGTCCCAAAGAGGGAGAGGAGGAAGCCACTCACAGTGGTAAGCAGCGCCACCTCTCGCTACGTCAGCGCGGCCACCACGGCGCGCCGAAACACTGACGCGACAGAATGTTGAGAGATCACAATCCCCACACCAGGAAGACGTAGAATCAACAATTCGAACGCGAAAAAGAGCGCGGAGGCTCACACCGACGCCGACAATATCCCATTCCAATGGTTTGTTTATGGGCGACGGCAAACTTCTTGCCCACACTCCATTGCGCGTGTGCGGCGCCGGTGGCGTCCGCTAGGGGCGCTTAGGTTTGTTTGTAAATATGAGTAGGTGTATTTTTGAATGACGTCGTAAACAATAACCCAAATGTCAAATTTGTAGGCTATGCTTACGATACAACAATAATTATTTTGGGAGAGGACTGCAATGTGCTAGTAGACACCGCAAATCTGACGTTGTTCAAACTGGAAATTTGGAGTCGGGAGAACTCATTAGAGATAAACATAAACAAAACGAAAGCTGTACTTTTTCACACCAAAGGTAAATTGGTCAGACTAACGAGAGATATCACTCTAAATTCAACTCCAATTGAGATTCTGAGTCATTTCAGGGCATTGGGAGTAACTTTTTCTGAAAATATGTCCTCGGACAATCACATTAATTTTATAATCCCTAAACTGTCACGAATGGCTGGATTGATATACCGTCATCAATCAATTTTGCCAAAGAATGTGAAGTTACTAATCTATAATTCACCGTTTTATTCCCACTTAAATTACTGCTATCTCGTCTGGGGCTCAGCTACATTATTCAATCTTGAGAAAATACTTTTATTACAAAAAAGGGTGCTGAGGTCTATCGGTGGCGTCCCGTTGGACTCTCGTACAGCTGGTCTGTTTACGGCTCTCCGCGTTATTAATATATACAATTCATACAACCATAGACTTGGCAATACATTGAAGTTGGAAAGCTACAGAAACATTCGTTTGCTTACGAATTTGGGACATCTATCTGTAAAGGAGCCAATTTACCCCACTCATCACGCAGAACATTGGGAAATGGTAGCGCGGAGGACAAATTACGGCTCTCAGATGAATAGATATATGCTGCCTAAATTGCTCAACCAGTTTGATGCTAGTTGGTTGATTGGTTGATTGGGGGTTTATGGCACATCAGCATCTAAGGCTATAATGCGCCAAGAGTCTGAACTATTGCAGTAGAGGGTTAGAGAGAAGAAAGAGCTATAGTAGCTGGTGATGTGATAAAACTATGAACATGCATTTGTATAAGTGTAAAAGGTATGGTCATGAGTCTGGGGTGGAAAATAAAATCACAGTCGGTGTATAATGCCGATATCTGTGAGGAACTTAAATAAGCAGTCATGTGGAATAAGTGGTTCATCACCTAGAAGCAGGGCTAGGTGCAGTGGCACATGTTCTCTATATAGTTGTGAGAAGTGTTTCTGACGGTATTGATCATAAGTGTGACATTCAATGAGGATGTGTAAGACACTTAAAGTTATGTTACAGTGTTCACACACTGGAGCATCCTCCCCACTCAAAAGGTGCCCATGTGTGAGACGTGTATGGCCAATTCGTAACCGGCACAAGACCACTTCATAGAAGCGCTCCCGATGCCGGGCACTCTCCCATTCGCTTATGTAAGGTTTTACTGCATGTAATTTGTTGTGCATTTCAGTATTCCACTGAAGTTGCCACTTTAATCGAATGCACCGTTTTAAAGACGTGTGATAGTCTTTATAAGGTATTTTACGCAGGTCTACTTGTTTCTCGTTAGCAGACCTTGCTGCAGAATCAGCCGCTTCATTTCCCGGGATGCCTACATGGCTAGGCACCCAGCATAAAGTTATGCGAATGTTGCTGTTTGCAGCTAAAATAATCTTACTTTGCAATTCAGAAACAAGCGGGTTTCTCACCCGTTCCAGCGATAGGACTGCTTTTAAAGAACTCAAAGAGTCAGTGAATACTACAGAGCGAGGAAACCTTTTCTTGGTTATGTAATCGACCGCCAATAGCAGACCATAGAGCTCTGCCGTGAGTATGGTGGCATTTGAGTTTATTCTCCTAACTCGCTTAACGGATGGTCCGATCATAGCGCATCCCACAGTGGAGTCGTCTTTTGTCCCGTCCGTATAGAAACTTGTATACTCTTGATATTTACATTGAAGTTCCAAAAATTCCTGCTTCATGACTTCCTTTGGAACATCTTTTTTAGTATGTTTCGTAAGTGTGAAGTCGCAGTGAATGTTGTTGTAGTCCCATGGGGCAATATGTGGAGGGTATTGGACTACTGGGGCCTTTGCATTCATCCCAACAACCTCTGCTGCACTGCGATTCCTAATTGAAAAAGGAGGAACTATGGAGGGTTTGTTTTGAAATGTTCTCTGGAACCGAATGTTTTCTATGTTATCTCGAGCAGGATGCTCGGGAACCGAGCGGACCCTAATGGAATACATGTAACCCAGCGCGAACCTTCTATACTCCAAGGATGGTTCATTAGCTTCTACATACAGACTAGGTACTGGGGAGGTGCGGAACGCACCAGTAGCTAAACGCAACCCCTGATGGTGAATGGGGTCCAACATCTTCAAAGCCGATGCCCGGGCTGAACCATACACTATGCAACCATAGTCAAGCCGGGAACGGACGACAGAGCGATATATGCGTAATAAACACAGTCGGTCCGAGCCCCATGCCACATGAGATAAAACCTTAAGAATGTTGAGAGATTTCAGACATTTCAGTTTAAGACTCTTAATATGTGGAATAAAAGTGAGTTTTGAATCAAATATGAGACCCAGAAACTTGTGTTCACTTTTTATGGAAATTGGAGTACCATACATACTCAAAACTGGATCATGGCAAATTCCACGCCGACGAGAAAAGCGAACACAAGCCGTTTTTTCAGGGGAAAATCTAAAACCATTTGTATCAGCCCATTTGATCAAGTTATTGACCGTAAGTTGAACTCGACGTTCACAAATCGACAAGTTACAGGACGAGACGGAGATCTGCAAGTCGTCAACATATATAGAATATTGTACTGAAGGCGGTATTACACGAGTAATTGAATTTAACTTAATGATGAAAAGAGTGACACTGAGCACGCCTCCCTGAGGGACTCCATTTTCCTGTATGAACTCTCTTGAAAGTGTTGTCCCCAGCTTCACACGAAAGGTACGGTGCTCCAAGTAACTTTGAATGGCAGCTAACATACGACCTCGAACACCGAAACTGAACAAGTCTTGCAGTATGCCAAACCGCCAAACCGTGTCATAAGCCTTCTCTAAATCAAAGAAAACAGAAAGGCATTGTTGCCTGTTCACAAATGCCTCCCGCACAGCAGTCTCAAAACGAACTAGATGATCAACTGTGGACCGAGCTGAACGGAAACCACACTGGTACTTATCAAGTAGGTTGTTTCTCTCCAAGTAAAACATAAGTCTCTTATTAATCATTCGCTCCATAGTCTTTGAAATACAGCTAGTTAAAGCTATGGGTCTAAAGCTAGATGAACATGAGGGATCTTTGCCTGGCTTTAGCACTGGTACAATGATAGCAACCTTCCAAGAGGATGGAAAGTGACCCTCGAGCCAAACTCTATTAAAAAGGTACAGAATAAGTTCCAGGGTGGACGGATGAAGATGCTCAAGCATTTTATAATGAATCCCATCTGGTCCAGGTGCAGACTGCTTGGATGGAAGAGCCGACTGAAGTTCGTGTAGTGTGAATGGAGCATTATATGGTTCTCTCGTAGCCCCGAATGTAGTCACAGTCTTTTTTTCAGCCTGCAATTTGTATCGCTGGAAATTTTGAGTATAATGCTCGGAACTCGATACAAATTCGAAGTGTTCCCCTAGGATGTCTGCCTGCTCTTTCAGACTCTCAGGGCATATTCCATTTCGACTTAAAAGTGGGACAGAAAATGCCCGGTAAGAACCATAGATTTTATGCACTCGGTCCCAAATTTCTTTCAGGGATGCACTGCTATTAATAGAGGAAGCATATCCTCTAAAGCTTTGCCGCTTAGCGTGCCTTCGGATGTACCTTGCCTGTGCCCTCATTCTTTTGAAATTAATAAGGTTGCTCGGTGTAGGATACCGCCTAACAATTCCCCATGCTTTGTTTTGTTTCTTTTTAGCCTCTCGGCAGTCTTCATTCCACCACGGCTTTGGCCTTTTAGGAAGATGGGTGGATGTCATCGGTATGGCAATCATTGCAGCTTCCAGGATGTGCTTTGTAAGATGATTTGTTGCTTCGTCAATAGAGAGTTGATGGAGAGATGAAACAGCTAAAAGAGATGATTGCTTAAAACGTGCCCAGTCAGCTTTTTCGAACTTCCACCGAGGTGAACGCGATGAAAGAGTGACGTGAGAATGATTCAACTCTAAAATTAGTGAGTTTGATGCTAGTGAGTTGGATCTGATTAGGATGTCATTTAAGCAATTTAAGGAATATTTTGTAAACCTAGATAGGTAAGATACCAGTGATCTGGCGGTTTGTTTAATATTTCTAGGATTATTGAATCTTTTTTTATTTGTATGTTGAGCGCGTATATTATCCACCCGTTCTGTACTTTTGCATAAAGTAGCATTTTTTTTTTCTGTATTTCTGCTGTTGCGCTTATGTAGGGGGTGAAGCGCCTTGTCAAGCTGTATTTCACAGCTTTTTCCCTCTAGCTCCACCATCAATGTAGATGGAAAAGAACGAATATGTACTCCCTGCTATAGAATGAAACTTTCGGGGCCAAGCTGGGTAAATAGATGCATCTATGTCACGTCAATTGGGGTCAACTCGCATTGTGGACACGCTTTGGGGAAAGGAGGTGTCTACATTAACGAGACACTACTACCTCCACTGCAGGTGAAATGTTTCAAAAGTAGCGGGTAGGTGCCTATTAACGCTGCAGAATCGTGCAACACAGTGAGGGCGTTATGTTCTCCCAAAACTCGCACAATGTGCCCTCCAGTGTCCTCCTCAACATGCCCGCAAAAGGAAGAGTGTGAAGAAGGCCTATATAAATGGTGAACAAACGCCGAAGAGACTGCCAATCACACTCGGTACTTCACGGTAGCAGTGGAGGGATGGCAGAATGTTAACTAAATGCTGATGCACACTTCACACTCCCGTTTGCTTCCTCCTTCACAAAGTGACCTCCTCTCCCCTCTACACTACTTGCCATAGAAGAGGTTGATCCGCTCCACCCTGAGCACAGGGCACGCACAAGCCGGTCCTCTCAGTATCTCTCGTTTTCCCTCAGTCCTCGCAAGTCGGGGGAGGCGGACGTCAAAAGCGATCGTATGCCTCGCTAAAAACAGAGGTGGCACATTAGCGTTTAGAGTGTGTCTTGGCTAAGCACTTGTTCAGATACTCAGCTCGCATATATATCTCGACTGAAACAACCGATCCTCTCCGATTCAGTTATATTTGACTAAGGCAAATGAGTTTTCTTCGAA
The DNA here is from genome assembly GCA_013358835.2 of Ixodes persulcatus. NCBI lineage: Eukaryota > Metazoa > Arthropoda > Arachnida > Ixodida > Ixodidae > Ixodes > Ixodes persulcatus. The sequence continues at coordinate 195,500 of JABSTQ010011291.1, forward strand.
AACATAGTTTGTGTTCACTCAGTCCTCCTTTCTAGACAAACAGTCAACATTTGCAAAAAGTATAAAGTTTTAGGAAAGTCAGCTACTACGCCAAAAAAAAAATCCCAGTGCATTTACACTATCGCGTAACGTGTGCCACAGCGGTAGCGGCTAGGAGCTCGCGTAATCCCCCACCATTGTGGCATCACTGCCCTTTCGGTGCATCCTCCTGAGCGGGAATCGGAGAATTTGTACGTCAGTTTCGTTTCCATTCTTAATTCCACTGCCGTGCGTATCCGTACTCCGTCTACGACGACCCTCCTCAGCGTGCCGTATCTGGAAGTCGCGTTCTTCCGACCTGCTACAAACTTTCCGAGGTCTAGCCATACGGTGTGCAAGTTTGCCTGCTCCGATGGTCGTGCGCGTGCCCCGGCACATTGGGGTTTCGGCTGCACCCACTATCAAAGTGAGAATGGCCTCTCTTCCGAGTGCCTGGCCTCTACCCCACTCTCGCCGCTTTTTTTCGAACGCCTGACCTTTTGCGCGCGCTCTTTGCTTTTTAAAGCATACTTTGGCTACTCATGCATGCTCGAGGTACAGGGAGTTTTCGCAAAGGACGACCACACAATTGCCTGTTGAGGTCCCCACTAACAGCTGTCACTGTAAAACCAGATCGTACCGTAGTCTTATCTTTCATATAAAAAAAATATCGAAAGCAAAACGCAATATAAAAATTAACTAACGAGGCTGGGCACCAGACAGCTGATTTACAGTACACCCTCTTGATGCCATATAAAAATCACTTATTGCCTCGTGCCAACACCCATCGAGTGTCTTCACCTTCCTTTGCAAGGGCAAAGAAAGGAAAGGTTAAACATTAATAATCCCTGGAGTAGGGGAACAAGGGGGACAAAGCACTAACACAAACCTCCAAACACAACTAGGTGACTGATGCGTGCTGAAAAAATCCAATCCCTGGTTCGACACCAAGACCAGGCAGATTTTTTCAGCACGCACCAGTCACCTGCATTAACTGCATTAAAATGAAGGAAAGGGATACTTTGCCATTTTTTCGTGATCACATATTTGCGTCAAAATTGGCGGAACCATACCAATAAACACGGCCCAGTTCGTAATACAAATATTATGAAATAGTAACTGCATTTTCCAGAAGTTATTTAGTCTCCAATTTTGGTCTTCACAGTTTTTCAAACTGGAAGAATCTGCTGACAACACCAAAACAGTGACTACAGATGACGGTATTTGGACAGTAGAGCATGTTCTCAACCGACTGCAAGAAGCTTGAGGGTGCGAAACAAATGCTGCAGATGCACACTTTACACTTGCTCAATAGCACAAAATAAACGTGTGGCATACCATTTTCTAGACTGATTGTCTGCCAGTGACGTCCTGCCACTCGAAAGCGTGAGGGAATTAAGTAGTAATAGTATAGTATTGGTGGCTTACTGGCGCAAAAGCGACGAAGGCCATACTGCGCCAAACATATGTAATAATGCTGCTCAGAGTAATAGTCTTGGAAGGCTCACTGTCAAATCACATCTGGGACAAAGGTTTTGGTACTAGTAGAAGATGAAAGAGAAATACGGAAGTTAAAATCGACGCAAAAAAACACTTTGTTCTAAGTATATAATGATACGATTGAAGGGAATGATGGGATGCTCACCCACTAAGAGTGCAGGATGGAAAGGAATATTGTATGTGAAAAATTCCGGGAAGCAAGCACGTCGGTTCTGCTCGAGACCTGAACAGAGCCATAGAATATGAAGGATCGTTAGCGATTCGCCGCAGAGCTCACAGACTGGAGCGTCTCCTCCACAAAGGAGATGGCCATGTGTCACGAAACTGTGTCCAATTCGAAGGCGGCAGTGGAGAACTTCGATGAAGCGATTCTCATGAGATGCACTCGGCCACAATCCTAAACCTGGTTTTACCATATGGAGCTTATTTTCACTTTCCTGGTCCCACTCGGACTGCCACATTCGGAAGAGTGCCTTTTTAATGAGGGGCTTCACATCTTGGTAAGGTAGGCCAGTAGAGGTCACTGTGAGATTTTTTGTGGAGGTAGCCAACTGGTCTGCTTTTTCATTGCCCGAAACTCCAATATGACTGGGGATCCAGCAAAACTTTATATCATGGCCACGAACTAAAGGCCCGTTCACACTCTTGCGACCTCTTAAATCTTGGTTCCTTGCGACCTGTTAAACCTCTTGAAAGGAGAGGACACAGTGGCGATCACCGCATAGATGGCGCCATCTATGCGGTGATCATGGAACTGCATTTCACAAGAGCGACGGTTTTGCGGCATTTCCGAGTTTGAATGTGCGTAATACCTATGAGAAAGCCTCGTTTATAACGTTTCCAAAAGTTTTTCGAGCCAAGAAAGAAAGGATAATGCGCGGGAGAAATAGAAAATATGCCGAACTGTCACGTTTACACTGCAACCCGATAGATGGCGCCACTGTGTCCTCTCGTTTCAAGAGGTTTAACAGGTTGCAAGGAACAAAGATTTAAGAGGTCGCAAGAGTGTGAACGGGCCTTAAGGCACTATTGATTTTAAATCGCACTAATTTAGCTAGCTCGTTTTTGGCATCTTTTACTGAGCCGAGAGCTGAAACAACACTCTGCGAGTCCACAAAGAGAACAGCTTTCATAGTTTTGCTTGCCATGATGTATTCAATAGCCATCAATACGCCATAGAGCTCTGCGGTGAAAATACTAGCCATGCTTTCAACTCGTTAGGCCTTTGTAAATTCTTCAGAATAAACGGCAGTTCCTACGGAGGAGGAGTTCTTGGATCCATCAGTATAAAAGTGAACATGGTTGCTGTATTTCTTTTGTAGCTCGACAAATTCTTGTTGAATAATAAGTGGAGAAACGCTTTGCTTGCTGAACCGTGTAAACGTCCAGTCACAAAAAACTGGAAGCAGCTCCCAAGGTGCAATACATGGAGGCTTCTTAAGGAATTCTATCCCATGAAGGTCGAGTTCAAGAGATTCCTGATCACTTCCCACGCGAAAACTTAAAGGTCTAACCGTCCTCGGCTTGTTCTCGAAAAGACAGGCGTACCGAGATCGCTGCAAAGTAGTAAAGGTTGGATGGTCAAGGTCAGACATAATCCGGGAAGCATAACTAAGGCCTAAATACTGCCGTCGCTTGGCAAGGGACATCTGGTGAGATTCCACATACAAGCTAAGCACAAGAGACGTACGGAAGGCGCCCGTGGCGAGCCGCAGGCCAAGGTGGTGCACGGGGTCCAGCATTTTCAGCGAGGATGGTCGTGCTGAGTTATAGACTATAGCACCGTAGTCAAGACGGGATCGCACCAGAGAGTTATACAAGTGTAACAAAACCTTTCTGTGGGACAAAACTTTGAGAATGTTAAGGGATTTTAAGCACTTCGGTTTTAGTTGCTGTAAATGAGTTAAAATTTAACTTTTTGTCAAAAAAAATAATGCCCAAGAACTTATGTTCAGCTTTTACGGCTATAGGAATTCGGTTTATTTCTAAGGCGGGATCTAGCGATATCCCCCGCCGGAGAGAGAAGGGTACGCACACTGTTTTCTCAGCTGAAAACCGGAATCCATTTTCATCTGCCCATTTGCTGATTTTATTTATTGCTAGCTGCAGCTGGCGCTCACAACTAGAAGGATTGCAAGAGGAAGAAGAGATCTGCAGGTCGTCGACATAGAGCGAATATGCAATGGAACGTGGTATCACTTTAGCAATCGTATTGATCTTGATGGCAAACAGGGTGACACTAAGGACGCCTCCCTGCGGGACCCCATTTTCTTGTACAAAGATATCGGACAGAGTGGTGCCTAAACGAACCCTGAAAGGTTCGTCCCGTCAAGTAAGCTTTAATGCAATGGAGCATGAGACCTCGTACTCCATAGGCAAGAAGATCCTGAAGAATGCCATGCCTCCAAGTAGTGTCGTACGCTTTCTCTAAATCAAAAAATACAGAAACGCAGTGCTGCCTGTTTACAAATGCTTCCCTAATTAAGGTTTCAAGGCGTACCAGGTGATCCAAGGTGGACCGACCCTGTTGGAAACCACACTGATTCCTATCCAAAATATTGTTAGATTCAAGAAAATATACAAGTCGCCTGTTAATGGGTCTCTCATATGTCTTACCCAGGCAGCTGGTGAGTGCAATTGGCCGGTAACTTGATGGATTTGAGGGGTCCTTTCCCGGCTTCAGGAAGGACATGTGCACATTTCCATGCGTCAGGAAAGTAGGCATCTTCCCAGAGGCGGTTAAAGAATTTAAGCAGCTGTCCAAACGATTCCAAGGAGAGCCGACGAAGCATTTCATAGTGGATAGAATCGGGACCTGGTGAGGATTGTTTTTTGGTGTCCAGAGCCAGTTTTAGCTCACAAACCGTAAAAGGTTTGTTGTAAGGTTCAGAATTCGCACCTGATAACTTCAGTCGCTGACATTCTGCATTCCTCTTGAACAGCTTAAAAACAGTATTGTAGTTATCCGAGGAAGACACACCCTGAAAGTGCATGCCGAGGGCATTTCCTATATCCTTTAACGATGCAGGAGACGGGGCGAAGAGAGGAGGAACAATGAAATCACGGTAGTCGCCCCTAATTTTACGGTAGCGGTCCCACACCTCTTTCGCGGAGGCAGCGCTGCTCAGGGAAGAGACATACTTCTTCCAGGATGTCCGTTTTGCCTGCTTTCGTGTCCACCGAGCCTTCGCCTTTCTTTTTCTAAACTCCATCAAGTTTTTGGGAATTGGATACCTTCGAAAGGTGTCCCATGCTTTTTTCTGGTTTCGCCTAGTTGTGCTGCACTCCTGGGTCCACCACGGCTTGCACCCTTTTGGGAGGTTTGCGGATGTCTTGGGGATAGAGTGATGCGCCGCATTTATGATTTGCTCGGTAACATATAAAGTAGCCTCCTCTGGTGTCATACTCTCAAGCATTAACGGGTCAAGTGTGGCCTCCAGTTGAAACAGTCCCCAATCAGCCTTATCAAGTTTCCATCGGGGAATTCATTTTAAAATAATGGGCAATGGAATATGACTTTCTAAAACAATGGGAAAGTGGTCACTACCAAGAGGATCATCTAAAACCTTCCATGAAAAACAAGGGAATAATGTTGTGACAAGCACGTAGCGCCCTCTCCCATCCACCCGTCGATGGCCGCCAGCCTTGGCGGGCAACATTGATCACCGCGCAAATAAACACCGTGGAGCGTACGCCGCCCCAGTCAGTCATCGTCCACCCTCACAACCAGGCTGCGAGACGTCTCTTCTCGGCGGGTGCTTCGGCCCCCTTCGTCCACGTTCCAGAAGGATCGTGACACTGGCGACGAGGAACCGTGACACTGGAGGCTGACAACGTGCACGGTTCGGCCCACGCCGCCGAGAGAGTCGGAACACCGCCCCCCGCTCCTGTCGCCATGCCGCTGTACGGGAGGCTCGAGCCGTTCGAGGGAGATGTTCTTGCCTCGACAGCTCCAAGCGCCATGACTGAACCGCTGACACCGAAAACACCGCAGCGGATTCGGCACGTACGGTTGGGCACGGCAGTGGAGGTATCCCGCCTTCACGAATGCTGGGAGAGTGTGTCTTTCGAACGTGAGAATAACATGCTTGCTTGGAGTTTCCACACCATCTCTTTTGAAAATGATCCGCTTTACAGCAACGACACCCGATGGTCGGAGGCCTTCGAGAATTTCCTCTTCACTAGAGTGTAGGAGGTCGTCCTCGGAGAGCACCCCTCGAATGGTATTCAGTGTGTGGTGTGGGGCGGCTGTTACTTGGACATCTGCGATGCGGGACAGTTTCTGGAGTGCCATGCTTTGATCCTTAGTGTTCACTTCGACGAGGAGATCACTGGAGTGCATCTTCTTTGCTTTGTAATTATAACCAATCAAGTTCTCAAGAACTTTTGCCACAACGAAAGGAGACATTTTTCCCACGGGGCGCTGTTCATCTTCAGAATGAATAACAAAACAATCTTGTGAAGGTTGCACGTTCAACATCTTTTACTTTGGTTAGTTCAGGATAAGGCCGCTTGGGCGCTTGTCCTGAAGAGGTTTTGGTAGAGGACACCATAGAAGGCAGAGAAAATTCAGCATCCGTGGCGTACCGCCCACCACGGAGCCCAACAAGGGGACAGGCAACACCTCATAACAGTCAGGGCTTGTCTGAGTATGTTGCTCTGCCAGTACTACCAAGACGCTATAACCAAGTGTGGTTCAAGACAAGAGCATCTATTGCCACCTAAGGTTAGCCCTTGCCGCCAAAGGAGGTGAAAAGGAAGGAAGAGAAATGAGAAGAGTAAAAAGAAAGAGAAGACAAGGCTGAAAGAAAGGAGGGGATAGTAGAAGAAGTGGCGACTGACTGAATCATCCTGGTCGGTCCAAGCCAGGACACCTGTCTACGGGAAGCGGGGGCCGAAGTGGTGTATTGCCTCACCCGGGGGGCCCCGAAGGGTCCAAACCTACCCCGAGCTCGGCTCAACCACCAGGATGCCCTTTTCCCCGGACACGGGAAAGCCACGCACAGCCAGACGTGGGCGGGCGAACCCTCATGGCTCGAGGTCCGTGGAGACGCCACTCTCCAAACACCTGCTTTAGCAGGTGGGGAAATTAAATGTTGGTTTTGACGACTATGTCTGCCATATTCTCAATAGGTGTCCTGAATTTACACTTAAAGCTGGCATGCTACGGAAAGCGATGTCCGGGTATTCAGAAGATGTAGTTATACTGGGCAGCTCGAAAAATCGGCGGAGCACCCTTTTAGAGGACCTCTTTACCTTCCTTTTAATGGCAGGAATGTATGGTCAGATACAAGTCAAAGGGAAACTCCCGTTAATTCCAAAAAGTTTGAGTTAATGGATGATCACATATACTGAGGTAGTAATAAACGGTTCTATGTTATTTCTTTCGGAAAAAGTAATACTTTTCGCGCAATCTTCATTTAAAGCTCACCACAAACCGAAACCTTGCTTGCGGTGGGCGACATTGCTCCTGTGTTGTCAGCTACATCCTCTATCCACATGGTACAAATCATGACATCACATACCAGGCACGTGGGCGGGCACAGCTCGGCGCAAGGGCGAAAGTGTTGTCTGCTACGATCGGCAGTTTGCAACACCCGACGACGCGTGCACTATCGCGGCCGCAGCTTATGTTTTAGCGCAGAAAATAAAAAGTTTTCCACAAGGGATTCTTTTGAAAACATTAGGAGAAAGTGAAGTTCAGTTAACAATGCGCAGGTATGTCATGACGGGTTTGTAGAAGTATGCCGTGCTCAAAGTCGCAAACTGGCTCTGTCGCACGCGACGGACGCTGCAGCCGATGACGCATGCTCGCACGGGAGCACCACAGGCGGATGCGCGTTCCACAAATCATGCGGTCAACGATGAGCGTGCCACTAGTGCCGCCTATAGGCTTTGCCTAAAAAAGTACAAAACAAGCAAAACAAATTTTTCCAAGAGCCCCAAGCATGACGTAGGTGGCACAGGGTGGGCTGTGCCACCTACGTCACTATGATATTGAGTGTTGTTGGCTTCGCCGCACCTCGCCCGCTAGGATTAGCCGATTTTGGCAATTTTGCGCACCTCGAACTATGTTTGCCAGTTTCATTAACTTTTAGGCGGAATTAGATCGAAATATTTGGCATGTGGTCTATTTAAGAGACGTCAAACAGAATTGCATTGTTTTCTTAATACGTAAAATGAACCGAAGATGCCCTGAATGCGCCCAAAGCTCGATCCCCCCACACCTTCATTACTGCCAGTCAGTGTTCCTCCGCAATGCGTAAATGGCCCACTACAGAGGTGCACTTTGCACTGACGTCTGTGGAAATCAGTGCACTCAGCTCACCTGCAAAAAAAAAAACAAAAAAAAAACAGGCTCAAAAAAAAAAAAAAAAAACTTGTTTATTTAAACAGGTTTAGCAATTGAATGCGCCCCCCTCATGTTCCCCGATACGTGCCAACGTTTTTCTCTTCCACAGGCCCAGATGTCATGTAAAGGCTGTTTCGCGCGTTTAAGTTTGAGCACTCTCTACTGCGCTGCCCCTTGTAATCGCTTACGGTGAGAGAACACACTGGTCGCCCTGGAGCTATATACAAATAGACTGAAGGCTTTGCAGTAATTTGCGGGATAAAATCTACGCACAATCTATGAGAGACAAGCACTTATAACCAGGGCTCCGTGTCTTCGGAGTTGATTTCTTGCGAATTTCAGGGAGTGTTTTTCCGAGTTTATTCTTTGCCGAAAATTTCTAATTTATCAGAGTTTATTTATGATAGATTCCAAATTCTCCAAAATTCAAGGATAAATTTTGCCCTGCGCCCAACTTTCAAAAGTTCCCTATAAAAACAAATATTATCCAGACACAAACCTGCCCTAAATTCATAAGAACTCACCTGTATTCAAAGGTATTTCTTCAGCTGAATTGGACATTCCACTGGTAATACTAACTGTCTCGCAACAGAACTTGCAAACAAGCGTCGCTTTAATAAACATTGATACTTTAAAATCACCAAATTCATTGGCATAGTCTCTGAAAACTTTGGTTTCTTCCCATCCCATTTCACTGCTCCACCCTGCAGCTAGATAGGATGGAGTGGTAAGATGGGACCCTTAGCTGCACCTCTCCTACCTAGGATCATAGCATTTACTGTTACAGAAACCCCGCCTTGCTCTAAGAAGTCTAAACTGTAAACCAGAATGGTGAAAAATTACAATTACCCATTGTGATGAACCGAACATGACGAGATAAACGGTGAACCCTCTTTTTTGTCTATAGTCCGAGATTTTAAAGGAAACTGGACAGGCCTCTCTTCAGGACCACTGAACCTATGAACTGACCAAGCTTATTTGTAAAATAGTTTTTTTTATTTTGTGACACTGAAGGTGAGTTTTTTTTTTTAATATATTTGAATTGACAAAACTTTTACCAGCGAGTGTTTTTCTAATTTTACCGAATTTATCCGCAAACTCTCAATTCTATTTATAACCTCATCAAACAAAAAAATATGCACAAATTTGTTGTCAAAAAATATGATGCATAAAAATGCTTGAAAAAACTGATGCATACTTCTTTTTTTTACAAAGGTTTTTTTTTTTTTTTTATAAGCGGTTACATGAGAATGCAATACACTTGAGCACCCTCAAAGGCGAATGTGCGAACCAGCCTTAACTCATCGAGGGTACTGCCTTTCCTCGTTGGTCCAAGGAAGCGATTCTATGCTGCGATTGGTATGTGGCGACATTTATTTGGTGCATTTTTTACTCTTATACAACCGTAGTCTGTTTCGCGATTCGGCAACTTCTGGCTTTGATGCTGATTTGGCCGGCCCAGTTAAGTTAAAAAACATCCGAGCTACCGACTGAATGCCGGAAACCGTACCGTGCCTTGAACGCGTCTTCCACCGACGTGTCTACCCTCGTATTGCCCGTGCATCGAAAGTGGTCCCCAAGTGGAAACGAATCGCGTTGCAGGAGCCGCCGCATCACGCCAAGACACGTCGAGATCCCAACGAAAAAGGCAAGCTGATGCAAGGGCTGCTGCCGTTATCACAACATCCGCTGGGCACCGCAACTTGCCTCCGCTTTGGTTTCTGTCGACTGTCAAGCTGACAGCAACCTACAGCAAACGGGCATCTACCGCATTCACCTCCGCTGCTGTGCCACAGCCATAGTGGAATTAAAAATTCCAAGGACACCTAAGCACTTCTTACGAGTTGTGAATGAGAAATCATTAATGTCCAATTTAACGCTGTCAAGTGCTGGCGCGGACGGCAACGTTTCGCTACGGCTGAGGTTGCGGCCGCCGCCGATAAAGATGCCTCGGCCGCCGCGATGTTCCTCGGCACCGAGAAGAGCAGAAGGGGCCGCAGCGCCGGCAGGGAGTGCGGCGTTGCACCTAGCAGACAGAGTGGGATGGAGCGGAGCATAATCGCGGCGGGCAAACACGCGACACTTTTACGACGTCATAGGGTGGAAGTTGAGGGATCGCTTTCGAGGACAAGGTAAACGCGCCGGTCGAGGACTCTGTCCGGCCGACGTGGTGGTAGCAACGCCCGCCACCGCTCACCCTGAGGAGGGGGCCCTGCGGTCCCGACGTGGTGGCCAGGAGAAGCCGCACCCGCTGCTCGGAGTACGTGTGCAGGCTGGACAGGGCCTGGCCGGCCTCCGGCAGCAGCTCGGCCAGCTGGCACAGCAATGCCCGCACACCGCTCTCCTGGGCCCCCGTCGTCACGGGCACGTCCAGGCCGCACGCACGGCCGTCCCCTGGGCAGATGCACCGCCACTTGCGGTTTTAGACGCACTAAAACGGAAGCGGGCAGCGGGTAACCGGACGATCGGTTACTTGCTTCATATGTTGTGCTGGGGGTTCTCAAATTTTTTTTAATCCCGAGGAGCCCCCGTCAACCTCGAATGGCAGCTGAGGAGTCCCTCTCGGTCTCGGTACCGACCCGTTAAAGCGGTGCGGGAGATTACGGACCTTGTAAACAATGATGCGTGTACTAAGCAGTGTTGGGCTCCTAGCTATGCATCGGTGGGCGGCTCGGGCAAACTAAAACGGTGCTAAAACTAGAAAAATGATTTGTTTAGGATAGAGACAGTTGGGGAAATTCGGGACCTCCGGAAGGCCACGAAGGTACACTGGAGACTGATCCTAGAAACCCGGTTTGAGAACCCACGCATTACACATTTGTGTCTCATTAATATGGACCCCATTTCTACAGACAACCCTGCCACAGCCATGTCTCGATAATACGGACACCTCCATTCACTAAAAAGTTTGTCCCGAATGAGAGTTGTCCATAATAATGAAACAAAAATTAATGTTTTTACTCGCTCGTCCTCGAACATTTTGTATATACAGTCAAACTTGATTATATCGAAGATGGGTATATCCAAATTTTTGCCGAACCCTCATAGAATTCTGATGAAAATTTCATGCATTTTAATCTTTTTATATTCAATATCGGACTCATACAGTCGAACCCAGATATATCAAATTCAAAGGGGATTATAAAATAGTTTGATATATCGATAAGTTGATATACAAAATTAACTTAAGCTCCAGTTGAAATTTCCGCGCGTCTCTGCTTATACTGAAGGCCGCAACAAACGGGACCTTACCAAATAGAGCCTCTAAGAGCCGCTAAATACAGTAAAGCTTAGTTGGTGAAAATCACAAACACCGACGCGTTTAGGCGACGGTATTTGCAATTGTTTATGCCGGGCCACGACCTCCCCACAGCGCCAGCAACAAAACACGAAAATAATTTAAAAAAATGAAAGAACGGAAAAAGTGAGCCACATAAAAAAAAATCTTTTGATCCATAGAATAAAATTAAACAAGAAACAAAAAAGAAACCTCACTAAATTCAGGCAGCAAAAAAAGAAAGGCAAAAAAAAGAACGGGCAAAGCAAAAACAGCGAAAGAAAAAGGTAAACAAAGATAGGGCGTTCAAAGTGTGATTGCTCAACCGTTGTTGTCGACACACTAGACTTCAAGAAGTCTTTTTTTTTTTTTTGCTTATTTTATTTTGGGGTTAAGGAGTTGTGCAGCGAAAGTGGTGTTCGGGGAAAGAGCGCACACTACCGTTCGAACAGCGGACACTCCCTGCCTTCCCTACGCATGCTCGTGCGTCTCTTAATTTTGCCATCCTCCACCTTTTTTTTTCTTTTCTTTTTTTACAATTGTTCTTTTTCTGCGTATCCTTGTGCTCATATGCTGGCTTGGCGGTCTGCCAGCCCCGCAACGCGAGCTATGTGCCCGCCGCCGGCGCAATCTGACCGCGGGAGAAGCGACGGGCGGCCCTGCTTTGTTTGGTATGCCGAGTGTCCCTGCTATGGGAGTTTGATACAGAAAAACAACGCTCCTACACTATTACATGTGATTTTCAAGGGGATGTTTGGAATGTTCAACAGTGGCGTCACAAGGTGGGGGGGGATCGCCCCGGGTGCAGCACTCAGGGGGGTGTCGCGGCGGGCCACAATAGGGGGGGGTGTCGCGGCGGGCTACCGCCTTGGGTGCCGCTGACCCTTGTGACGCCACTGCTGTTCAATATAAACAATAATTCGAAATACCCGGGTGTGATATAACCGGGCTCGACTGTAGTGGATATATCAAACACTTTTAAGCCGTTTTAGACCCGTTGTGTGCTCTTCTTACCAAGCACCGGTGCACTGCAGAGGAGCAAAAACCGCGGAAGCAAGCTTTGCGGATGTTGTTTCTCCGCAACGCACTGGTGCTTGATACAAAACACACTCAACGAGGTTAAAACACCGCGATCAACACTTGGAAGAATATGAATATCGCAGTTAACCTCAAAGCAAATATTGAATAGCCTATTATTCGAAACTACTAATAGAAAATTCGAGTATTTGCACAATTTGAGTCCATATTAATAGGATATGACTGTACAGACAGTACCATGTTTTAGGCAAATAACAATAAACCCCTAAAATTACCCCCCCCCCCCCCTCCCACTCCCCCAAGATGGTTTTCTCACAGTCAGGGTAATCCCAAAAGCTTGTCCTCGAATAAGAAAAACTCAAGCTGCACGGATAGAAATATTTACCTACAGATTTATTTTGTGTTAACTGAACTGCATATACCAGGTTGCTGTTTTCTTCAGGAATTAAATCCCTTGTCTTGATTTCTTGTCCTGCCCGTGCCGGGACGTCTTCCAAGTGTACAAAAGCTCAATAGTTAACTCAAACAAAATTTAAAAAAAGAAAGAATGGGATGAGGGTTACATGGGTACTGTCTTCACCATGTGTCTGTTAGTCTCGACGGATATTTGATAAGAAAATAACATTCATGATAAGTTGGATAGTTAACTAAATACTGTTATTTAACTTTTTTATTACTGGATTTATGGGTAATGTTGAAACTGCAGTAATGATGGCAATTATCATTTTAGGCTAGATCAATTTAAAGAATATATAAAAAAAGTTAGGGCTCCAATTAATGCGAAGGTCAAGTACAAACTGACAGAACAAGCGCTAACTCACAACTGTCGTTTTAATAATCGCACAGAAGACGAGAAAGAGGTAGCGTTTCTCTCTCGTCCTTCTTTTCGGTATGACAAATTCCCAAAATAAAATTGTCTTGATGGGAAGGGGAAGTTACGTTAAAAAAAGTGAGAATTAGCACAAAGAAAGGAAGAAGTTGTCCACAGTAAACTAATGAAACCACCTCAAGTAGGAAAGTTGAGGTAATGAAGTTCTTTGTCAGTTAATGCTAGTGATAGGTGCACTGACACACGAGTTCTCCTTTTCTTTTATGGTCACTGCCTCATATAGTTCCCTTGATATCTTCTCCCGGTACCTTCGAAGGACCTTTGTCTCTGTAACTATCGGCTTGCAGTGACAGTCCCTTACGTGCACAGCAAGATGGCCCGATGGTGTTGAATTGAGTGACGCGGCGTGTTCACGTAACCTGGTGTTCACGCACCGGCCAGACTGGCCGACATATACTCTGCCACAGGTGAAAGATATTTCCTATATAACCTGGCTTTGGCAAGGTATACATGTTTGCTTGTGCCTCTGGTCGCATTCTTTTCTACGTTTTTGTGGGGAATTTATCATAGGACAAAGCTTCTTTCGCTTATCTGGTGCTGAGAAGACGACAGGGATGTCATACCTGGCAGCCACCTTTTTCATGTTGCGTGATACCCGGCGAATGCAGGGTATTACAGCCGGGCGTTGTCCTTTGTTCTTGGCTTTTTCTTTCTATCTGTGGGTGTTGATCATTCTTTCTACTACATCGTACTAGGTGGTACTTGGATAACCAGAGGTCATGAGTCGGTGCATCTGTGTCTCAAACCTCTGTCTTGCCGTGTGGTCACATGACTTCTTTAGGGCTGCGCTAAGAGAGTTTTTGATTATAGCCATTTTAATGAGTTTTGAATGGGAGGACTCATATTGAAGTAAATGTTTTCTTGAGCGTGGCATGTACATCCAGCAAGTGTGGTTTTGTTGGAATATCATCCGTAAATCAAGAAATTGAAGGCTATTGTCTGTCGGTAGCTCGTGTGTAAAGTTGAGTCCTTGTGCGTTTTCAGTGAAGATTGAATGTATGTTGTTGATTTGTTGCTCGTTATTTACATCAGGTCTGTTTTTTAGGAGCACGAGATAATCGTCCACATATCTGTATATTCTTGACACCTGGCTGTTGGATACCCGCTGGGCGATGGCCCGATCGCATTTGGATAAGATGTCGCATAACACTGGTGCCACACATGATCCAATGCAAGTTCCTTTCTTTTGCAGGCAAGCATTCCCGTTGAGTGAGATGACTGTGGATGTTAGGTAGAATGTCAGTAACTCCAAGAATGTCTCAAGATGTACGCCGGATTTGTTTTGGAAGGGCACGGTGCCATTTTCTTCGATACATTCTCTTACAGCTACAAACAGTTGGTCATGAGGTATTGAATAAAACAAATCTTCCACGTCGACAAAAAACCCATATTGTACTAGTATGTTGTCATTTTTTAGATCATGTATAACTTGTTCTGAGTTTGAAATCAAGAACCGACCTTTCAGGCGGAGGTTTGATAACTGATTAAAGAGGAACCTTGACATAGCTCCTTGCCAAGAACCTTTTTCAGTTACGACTACACAAAAGGGACATTCCACTTTGCGTGTTTTAGCCGTAAAGAACATTTCCAAAACATCTTTTTTGGATGCTGTAATTTGCTTTTTCAGATTTTTTAACTCAAGCTTGAAGCACAGTTGAAGTGCTTTAGCTTTCACTTTTTTAGTCTTTATATCTAGCAAATAGCTGAAGTTCTTTTGTATGGCTTCAGTCGTCTTTTGCAAATACATATTGTTGGGGCAAACTACAAATCCCCCTTCCTTATCTGAAACTAGGAGATTCAAATTGTGTGTTTTGAAATATTCGACCACTCTAGGTCTCATTGTCTTGTTCTTAACATGTCCGGATTTCAACAAAGCATCAACACATTCATCAATACATCTGGTCCTGTCATTTTCTGGAGCTTTTGCAGCAATGTCGCGTACAGTCGACAGCATCTGTACTCCCTGTATGTGCGGAGCCGTACAAAATTTGGGGCCTTTCTCCAGGACCTTTTCAATGGCTAAGGGAAGAGAGGACTCGCCCAAAAATCGGACCGGCTCGCCTTGGTGTTCCTTCTGCTTATCTCGTAGATATCGTAGGTGTGGTATGTAGGTCCTCCAGAGAGATTCTGTCATCCTGGCTGAAGTGTGGAGAAAGGACTTGTATCTTAACTCATGGTTGAAACCAGAGGCATCCGTGTTTGCTAGTAGCCACAGGCACTCACGGTAAAACCTAACTTGTCTCCACAGTTCGGATCGAAAGCATCCTGCAAATCCTTTTGCTGTGGCGCATTGATGGTTTTGCCAGATCGAACATACCTCCGATGTCATGGGGTATGACATTGCTTCTAATGGCGAACGCATAGAATCTTGCTTGGCAGGTTGAAATGGCAATTAAATCAATATAATAAGAAACTGGGTCTGGATAGGATACACACGGAAAGGGGCCCATTGCAAAAGAAAGAAACTGTACTAAAATATTAAGGTGGGCTAGTTGGATATGCATTTTCGAAATAAATAGCGCGAAGGTCAAGTACAAACTGACAGAACAAGTGCTAACTCACAACTGTCGTTTTAATAATCACACAGAAGACGAGAAAGAGGTAGCGTTTCTCTCTCGTCTTTCTTTTCGGTATGAAAAATTCCCAAAATGTTGGTAGTGGGTCAGCATGAAATTCTTTCATGCTGACCCACTACCAACTGTCACAGCCGCAGAGGTCTTTGAGCACATACAGAGCAGATTTTTTCTAGTTTCCTCTACATAGGCCTAATTATAAGCAAGTACAGGAATAATACATTGGTGAAAGAACTGTGACGTTAAGTTTATTCATACGGCAAAAAAGTTGTTGATTGTGGACTATTTAGTTGGCACATGAAATCTCAAAACAAATTTTTAATACCAGCCAATGCAAGTAGCTCTTTACGGGACTCTTCCTTTGTAAGCAGAAACTTCTGGAGCTCATTGATGTGCTCAAAGGCCTCTGCGGCTGTGACAGTTGGTAGTGGGTCATCCTTTCTTCATCGTCATCTTCACTCTCACTGCTGCACTGTGCTGGCATTACTTCCTGTACTATGTCCTCTAATGAGTCCTCACGACAAACACACACATTGTCGTCAAGACTAGCATATTCCGCCAGCTCGGCGTTCACATTATGTGCTTCAAGGCCAGAGAGCATGATGCCAGTGAGCTGTTTTTCATCCTCGATGTCGTCTTGGTCATCATGGCTAGTCTTGAAGCACATAATGTGA
This sequence comes from Ixodes persulcatus, assembly GCA_013358835.2. Taxonomy (NCBI): domain Eukaryota; kingdom Metazoa; phylum Arthropoda; class Arachnida; order Ixodida; family Ixodidae; genus Ixodes; species Ixodes persulcatus. The sequence goes on from JABSTQ010011291.1 coordinate 211,821, forward strand.
ACGCCGTTTTTTGCTAACGTGTGCCCGCTTGAGCCCCGTTGAGTGCGCTTCTTTCCGAGCACCGGTGCACTGCGGAGAAGCAACACTCGTGAAAGCAAGCTCCGCGAGTATTGCTCCTCTGCGGTGCACCAGTGCTCGGAAAGAAGCGCACTCAACGGGGCCGCGAGAACAAAAAAGTATGAATTAAGCGAAAACGCTGTTCGAATTAAGCGGCTTAGAAACATTACATTAGAAACATAGCAGGACAACCAAAATTTTCAAATCTGTTTGAATTTACCGGAAGTATGAAATATCCGAGTTTGAATTATCGCGAGCCTACTGTAGATCTCACTCTAGCTCTCGTGGTGACCATAATCAGATTTTGGATGAAACAGCACTGCAGATGACGTCACCCCAGGCATCGATCCTCAAGCCTGCCTAAAGTTGATCCAGGGCACGAGTAGGGCGGGAGGTCTCGAACGTTTTGATCTCGGGGAACACCTATCTGCCCTGAACAGCCGCTGAGGATCCTCTCCCGCCCTCGGTGTTGATGAAGTAAGCAGTGCAGATGCCTACAGACCTTGTCAGCCATAACCCACACACGGGAGTGTTTGGCTCATAGCTACGCATCAATGGGTGGCTTGGATCTGTTAAAAGGGTGCTTAAACTCTGAAAACACTTCACTTAAGAGCAGGGACGGTTGAAGGAAGTTTAGGAGTCTGGGGAACCCACGAGTCTGGGAAATCCTCGTGTTCCTAGGAGTCCGAAGATGCGACCCACCCGAGTCCTTGAAGAGAACCTGTCTGCTCGATGGTCCGGGTGGCAGCTCTCAGCCTGGTGCCCAGGTTCTGCTTCACATCCCTCAGCTCCGCCTCGCTGCAATTGAGAGCGGCCGTGACCCTCTCCGCTGCGGTGCCTACAATGCATCCCCGACTGGTGCGTTCGGCGTCCTATTCCGCTCATGCGGAATAGGAAGCCTAGTTCGGGTGGTTCCCGAACTGGCAACAAATGACATTGCAGAAGCCGGTGTGTCACGCCGTCAAATGTCGCGATCTCGACAGTTCGGCATAGAAGTCCCGGCAAAAAGCACGAGCGAACGCGAGTGCCCCTGTCGTTGCAGTGTCCACAGCTGCCGAAGCTTCCGTGAACTGTCAAGCTGGGGGAGCGACCTGCAGCAGAACAGGCGTCTGCCACATCAACCACCGCTGCTGTGACACCACCAGGATCACGGCCAGCGCCAGCAAGACACTTTTATGACGTCACCAGGTGGAAATCGAGGGACCACCTTTTGGACACGGTAAACACTCCAGTTGGGGACGCGATCCATTCACTGTACCCCCGCCACCTGTTGCGCACCCGGTTGCATGCACCCACCTCATCTCGTTCCTCAGCGACACGTCCTTCAGCTCCTTCTCGCAAGACTTGAGCTTCAGCTGCCCAGAGAAAAAGAGGAAGGCATTCGGCGAGCATTCAGCATGGTCCGGCAAAGTGTAATCGAGAAAAGTAGAGGAGAGATGCACGAAAGCATTTAACCTAATTTAGCGGCGGTGGTATGGCTTAGCAGGTGTTTAGCATTCTTTGCCTAACATTTGTCGAGGCTGAAGCATCCCTTAGCGAGTTTTGTGATGGCTTAACAAATGCCTAACACTGTTTACTTAACCATTTTGCAGTTGGGTGTTTTTCCCAAAGGATAGGACAAAGAAAGGGTCAATGCACAGGGTTTCTTTCAATTATTTAACAGGGAGCACGGACACTGCTCGCAAACTGTCCAGATTCAGAAGCACCAAATGGAAATATTTAGGGGGAAATGTTAGCTTTTCTCTATTCGGTTTCATTTTGACACGCATGCTTCAGCGACATTCTGGCGGTCTGACTCCAAGCCGGGGGTGCTTTATGAAGCACTTAACTCGGATAATGAGCTCTCATCTTCCGAGTTAGATACTGGAAAGCGTTAGAAGTCCGAATTAGAAGAGCCGGCACTCCGATTGCCACTACCGCGAGACCAGCCGACACACAAAGCGACCATTTTGCGCACATTCTATGCATCAGGCATCTAATTTCAAAACCATAAATAGCCCCAGCAAGGCGAAACAGGGTGTGAATACAATGTTTATAGTTGCACAAAGACATAACAAATAGCAGCACCTCCCAAAACGTGCGGTTTCACGTTTAGGCGAGAACTTTCACCGTACAAGTATGGCAGCGACCGTCAATGATTTAGCGTGGAATAGCGAGTGTTTAGAAAAGTCTAGGCCAGGGGTCAGCAACCTTTTCCAGCGACAGGCCAAGTCGTCACAACATGGAGGGGGCCGGACGGCAAGTCGCTAAGACCGGAAGGGGAGGGCAGAGAAATAAAAGCAAAAAGGATGTGAAGACGTTCTCTGCCCAAGCAGGGAAATGCCGGACAATGCCAATGGGAAGCACTCCTTGTTCGTGTCTAACCCAATTTGTGGTCCTAAGTTCCTTGTGATTCTTGGGTCTGTGAGGAAGCTGCAGGGGGGAAGGGGGGGGGGGTCCTTTTCAGGGGTCGCACCGGGAGCGGCATGAAACTGCCCCGTGGGTTGCCGACCCCTGGTCTAGGCTGTTGGTGTCAAGAAAACATGTACAAAGCCTCCAACGTAATTTAGCAGTGGCAGCACAGCTTAGCAGGTGTTTAGCAATCTTTAATTAGCCTTTAACGAGCTCTAAGCATCCTTTAGCAGGTTCATGTGATGGCTTAATTAACAAAATCTTAACATAACTTAACATCCAGCATGGTTTAGCAACTGTTTAGCACAGTTTAAGCTGTTTGAGTGACCTAGAATGGCGCAAGAATAGTTTTTAGCCTATGTATAGCAAGCATTGATTATGGCTTATAGGATTGTGCGTATTATTCTAATTTTCAAATAGAATAGTAGTTTCAAATATTAGGCTATTCTTTTCAAGGTTAACTGAGATATTTATATTCTTGTGCTATATTGTTTCTTGTGCTATCTTCTTTTTATTTTAGGTGCTCTAAGGCCTGTTCACATTCTTGCAACCGAGTATGACAGAGAGAGACAAGACCTGCTGAAACCTCTTAAAATTTCTTGGGACGAGAGAACATGCTGGCGCCATCTATGAGTGACCCTGCAACTGCACTTCACAAGAGCGAAGGTTTTGCGAGATTTCAGAAGTCAAACGTGCAAAATACCTATGAGAAATGGTTGTTTATAACGTTGAAAAAAGTTTTTCGAGCCAAGAAAGAAAGGATAATGGGCGAGAGAAACAGAAAATATGCCGGACCGCCAAGTTTCCACTGCTACCCAATAGATGGCGCCAGTGTGTCCTCTCGTCGTAAGAGATATTAAGAGGTTCCAAGGCACTCTGTTCTAAGAGGTCGCAAGTGTGGGAACGGGCCTTTATTGTGTCAAGTTAGCCCTGTTGAGTGCGCTTTTTACAGAGCACCGGTGCACTGCAGTGAGGCAACACCTGCTGAGCTCACTGCTGCAGGTGTTCCTCCCTTGCAGTGGACCAGTGCTAGGTAAGAAGTGCACTCAATGTGGCTAAAACACTGTGATCAACACTTCAAAAAGTACAAATATTGCAGCAATGTGCTTAGGAGGATAGCACACAAGTGAGAGGTGCAAGTGCACTCCTGGTGTATTTAAATAGAAACGGGAACTTTGTGGATGTTGATATCTACATTGCTGTAAACTTTTCAAAATTAAACTGGGTATTATGCGTGAGTATATGTTAAACAAAGATTTCCTGACAACCTGCATTAATCATTCATGGCTGAAGGAAAGATATTTGGAAATAGAATGAATATTTATAAATCCCCTCGATTAGGTGTCGCTGGGCTTCCTTGTAGGCTCAATTTTATATAAAATCTGCATTGACTTGCCATCCCAATGTAGGCAATGGGCTCTCTGAGACAACAGTCGATAAATACAGTTATTCATGGACTGTTGGCATGGTGCAATCGTGAAAGGTTCAGAGAAATTATTCTATATTTGATTTGAAAATATTCAGGCAAAACTACTGTTCGCTCGGAATATAATTCGAACTCAAAATCTACTGTTTCCACGTGTCTACCAAGTGCAAAACAAGATTTCATATAAATTCAGGATTATTTATAAGTATGGCTTTGCTATGTTTAGAATGATTCAGCAAACGACGAACCAGGTATGGCAGGTTTCCAAAAAAGTGTAGAAAATGCTCGGCAAGTCTGCGGCATGGTTCACAGAGTGTCTGGCACGGCAAAGCAAGTACTACGGTCAGAGAGAGAAGAAGGAACGCACCTCCAGCCTTGCCCGCTCCTGGGTGAGCCTGGAGATGGTCTCTTCCTGGAGTGACAGGGTCTGGCTCAGTTGTCCCTCCCGGGCATTCACTGCCCGTCTCGCCTGCTCCAGCTCCTCCTCCAGACGCTCCACCGTCCGACGGTGCTCAAACTCCGCAGACGACACCTGCGTACAGGGCCGCCCTTCCATTCACTTGTATTTCCAACATGCTGTCAGGGGTCCCCAGGGAAAAGCCGTCGCAGACGGCAAGAGTGTTTGGAAACTGTGCGAGCAGCACACAGGTTAAGCTCCTAGGCCGTCCTACACAGCACCAACCATTTTGTGCTACATTGTCAAGGCCAGAATTGCTTCCACAGTGCTCTAGCCCCAGAGCGCTGCAGCCCCACGCTGATGCCAGAGCATGCGAGTTCGATTCGCACACGCGGGAATGAGACGCCAAACGAAGTCGCATGCTCGCACGAGTTGCTTTGGCAGCGCTGGAGCAATTTAGCGGGGAAACTAAATTGTCGTGTTGGTTACGTGACATGAGATCACATGATGTCGATTTCCCCCCACCATATTTAGAAGGAAATTGGAACTGGTGTATAGGTCACATGACGTCGGTCTCCCCGCTAAATTTAGCAGAAAATGCACAGACGGACGGACGGACAAATATTTGGGATTGGGGGTCATGTTAAAAAGCATTTCATGCCTTAAAAACAGGAAAAGCAAGCATTCTGCAGAGAGTGAGTTTACAACAACAAAAAAGAATCAATGCAAGTAGCGTGCCCTTTCCAGACATCCCCTGTAGACCCTAAAACCTCGAGTCTCAGAGCAGTGGTATTGACACGAATACAATGACCAGACGAATGTAAAACTAAAAACAAAAGCTTAATCAGGCAAACTTGCTGACAAGATTAGAACAAGAAAGGTACCGCGCAAACTGCGACAGCGATGAATACACGGCTGATCAGATGCTGGACCCATGGTTTCTTTTGTACAGGTTATGTTGTCAAGAACGACAGCGAAAGATCAAATAAAACTGCCCATCTTTTTGGTACCCTATATCCAAAAGGCACTCTAAATGATTATCACTTATAGGTCTTCTGTGACGTCAAGGTGTCGCATGACGTCAAAGTGTTGCATGACCCAACAGCTTCACATGACGTCAGTGTCATATGATGCCATGAAGTTACCCGCCAACTGTTAAAGGGGCACCGACACCCCAAAGGTCTTATTTTTTTTATTGTTTTAAACGATGCAAGCTGTAGGTGTAGACATGCAAAGAAATACCGCAACGCAAAAAAAAAACTTTTCCCATGTGCGCGGGCCCTTTTATTTTTGTTGTTTTTCTCTCCCACTCCTCACCTCCTCGCCTTCTTTTGATTTGTGACATCAAATATCATGAAATTTAGAAGCTTTGTAGGCGACATTTCTGTAACATTTAATAACGGCATTCGTAAAACATGTTTTTTAATGCAATTGCGAATGCACTACGACCCTTCTTTTTGGAATACCAAAGATCGGGGCCCGGTGTTGTGTTGCCTCCTGGATTTTTATCCTCCCCCAAAAAACATGGCGGCGCTCGACGCATGTAGCAGGGGATGGTCGTTGAGTCAAGGAATCAGACTTCAAAAAGGAAATCAACAAACGGTCAAAACAACTGGGTTTGGTGTCTGTGCATCGTAGTTTCGGTTGTGACTCCTCCAGGGCAGCCTTTCACGCAGAACTGGCGAGACGTGGTCCCTCACGTCGCTCACAAAAGTCCACTGCACGTCCTCTTTGACCTCACATTGTTTCAAAGAAGTTGAGACCGCTGAAAAAGCCCTAAAAGAACTTCAAACTCGAAAGCAAAGCGTCGTCTGCTCGCAGCGATAGGCGGCACGGCACGGATAGAGAAAACCGGTTGTTCGTGCAACGCCGGCAAACACGACACTTCGGGTCGCGGCGGCAACGGCGGTTCGCAGTGAAGGCGTGAAAAAAACTCGACTCGGCTCCATATTTGACGTCACTCCACTGGCACAGATCGCACGGGAACTTCAAATTTGGCATTTGGAAATTGTTTTTTTTTTTACTTCACAAATACTGAATTCCCAAGTTTCAAATTTTTTAGAGTAATGACCAGGCATTGTTTTCAATCGTTTCGGATAATAAAACAAAAATATATGATTTTGACATGTCAGTGCCCTTTTAAAGCCCGTACACACATTTGCATTTGAATCCGTACACGTGCGGAACGGTGTCCTTATGGCAGGAAGCGGTTGCTCGCGGTATGATGCGCGCAGACACTCGCTCCGTAGTCAACGCAATAAGGTAGAAGGGAGGGTCATGTGCTTGCCCCCGCCCGTCAGCTACGTGCATCTGGTTCCCCGTTCAGAGATGGACTTTGCTTTAGTTTTTTCGGGAGCGGCGGGGACATGAGTGCAGCCGGTTTTTCCAATGCTGCGATGGTTCAAGCTGGTCGGAAGCCGCGGAAGTCAGTGGAATCTTCCAAAAATCGGCCACCTCAGCCAAGCTTGACACTGTCATTGTTACACTGATGACGTCACATGAACAACGCAATGTCCTCAGCCTGACATCACAACCCAGGCTACATCCCATGCACGGACAGGAAAGCACAAGAGCTGACCCATTTAAAACTAGGCCGGCGGGGGTTCAAACCCCGTGCCTCCGTAGAGCAGCTGCATGCACTGCCAACTTGGCCAGCGTGTGGCAGTGTCGCATCCGAGCCGAGCCCTCGGCTCAGGCGTTACCAACCAGGACTGGTGTGAAGCCGCCGCTCACCTGCAGGTGCAGCTTCTCATTCTCCTCTATCCGACTCTGAAGCTCAGCATCAATGACGCCCTGGTGCACAGGGGAAGGTGCTGCCGCTTTCTTCTTCTGCAAAAGAAAGGAAGGGAAAGGGGACATGAGGGCACCAGAGACGCGCCCCTCCGCGTCTCTGGTGGCTTTCGCGGCCGACACGTGTTGTCGGCGCGGTGGCGAACAATGTAATCTGACGAAGGTCCGAAATTTTTTTCAGTTTGCCTGAGTGTTCATTAGCGTGGTGAAGCCTCAGTAGATTGTTTCCTTCCATCACGTGTTTGAAAGCCCGTTCACTCCACAACACACGGTCGCGTGCTTTCGATTTCTTGGATGGGGAGGAATCACAGAAAAACGTTTTGATTTCTTGTCTGTCTCGAATCACATTAAAAGTGACGACTACTTCGTAACTGATAAGTGGTTTTTTATAAGGGTGTAGAACAGCGGACTAAGGACAACAGGCGAGGTGTTTCACTGGAGGGAACACCAATGTTGCAGTCAAGTGAATGGGAAGGTTCGATAGCTGCTTTTCTTGAGTTTGGTTGTGTTCGATTAGCTTCAAGTTTGAGCCACCCACGCCGGTCGGTGCGTTGGCTAATCATCTTGACTGCTTTTCGCCAAAAAAGTCTCTGGACCACACTAAAGGAGTTGGGCTGATTTCGCAATTACTTGATTCACGAAAACCTACTCGCTGCATGATTAATGAGGGAAATTATCTGCTTTCAAAAGGTGGGGGATGCGTCTCGCAAAGTTTGAAGCTGTCACGACATTATTATGATCTATCGCGCCTCGAATATTTATATTATACACCCGTCGAAGCCAGCAGCAATATGCATTGCTCAGGTTGACCGGCCACAAAAAATACTCATTTTATCCGTTCAGGATTCGAAGTCAAGTTGAATGCAGAGAGGTTCTGCGTGAATCTTCGATGAAGACTCTCTTCAGTTTGTCCGCATTCGTCTCCGTGCTACCGGCTAGAACCATTTGGCTAAGTTTAAGAAGTAGCTCTCTGTCTGTCAAATATACTTTTATTCAGCAGTTCACCTAATAGCTAGTCAACTAAGCTCATATTTCAACAAGAAGAATATACTAATATCGCTTTAGTGGGACATAGTGCGTAATATAATACATAACCCGCTCGTCAAAATGACTTCTCGATTGCTACTAAAACCTGAAAATAAATATGAGTATCAGCTGCTTAGTAGGGCGCCAGCGGGTTAACATGCTCCTTGGCTCAAGAGGCGCTTGCTTAATTTTCGTAATTTTCCTGCAGCCTGTGTTGTTGACCGAGCAGACGATTGAAGCTGTTTCTTAAATGCACAAAAGCTCGATTTCGCGGACAGATAAGTCGCTTGGTCGAGGCATGCGAGTTAGCTGAAAATTACTCTCGGTGGAACAATTCTGTAGTCATCGCGGCTTTCCTTAGGTGATTAAAACTGATTAGAGTCTATTACCGTCTTCCGGAGTCCATAGTTTCGGTTTTGAACGAAATCTCTGAAACGAAAGTTTGACATGAAAAGAACAAAAAACACCGGGAAAACAAAACTATGCTCTGCAAGTTTATGTGCACCGGCCACACTTAACCGTCTCAGTTCAAATACCTATAAAATTGGGCATTAAACAAAAGAAAATCTGTTAAATTGAATGCGCCACCCCTGCAGGTGGCCCGGCCGAGCCGACGCGACCTGGACTCAGCCACCATGTTTGTTTGATGGTGGCGCCCCCTATAGGTCGCTGGAGTCGCGAATATCCCCATTCACGCTTAATAAGATCATATCCCCCATTCACGCTTAATAATCTTGAATGGGGGATATGATGACGTCAATTTCGTTGCGTGTGCTCGCACACACCGGCGGCTGCTGACTCGTGGAGATAGTGCGCCACTTATTATAGACACTGAAATGCTTGGTTCAGCATCCCTTTGACGGGGCTAAAACGCCGCGATCAACACTTTAAAAAGTACAAATATTGCAGGCACGTGCTTAAGAGGGAAGCACACTTTCAAATCGGGCTGGTCCACACACGCATCTGGTGTATTTAAAAGGAAAAAATATTTTGCGAATCTTGATATTAACATTGTAGTCAATTTTTTAAGATTGTAATGGCTATTACGCATGAGTACTATATGTCAGGCAGAGATGCGCTGACAACCTCCGTTAATCATTCGTGACTGGAGAAAAGGCATTTGTATATAGCAAGAATATTTATAAATTCCCTTAATTAGGTATAGTTGGGCGTCTCATGGGTTTAATTTTATGTCAAATATGTTAACCCAATGTAGGCATTCAACTTTCTGAGGTCACGGTCCATAAATATAATTATAAAATTAATTTCGCCTAGAAATGGACAAGTGAAAACTTGGGAACAACCTTCACGAGATCAGCTGGGTTTTCTTTTAAGCATGGTGTAGTAGTAAAATGCTTCGAGAAACTATTCAATACGAAAATATTTGGCCAATTCGCTTCGAATTTAAAATCCACTATTTGTGCATGACTATCCAAATCCCCTATGTAGGCCAAGGGTTTTCAAACTTTTCAGTCTTGAGGAAAGCCCATCTCTCTTGATTCCCAAAAGACCCCTCCGGTATCAGTACAGATTCAACAAGGCAGTGCAGAAGCTTACAAACCACAATGGTATGCTCTAGAGAGAGTTTGGCAGATAGATGTGCAACAATGGATGGCTGAGACCATCTACATTCATGCTTAAACTGGACGAACACTTTACTTAAGGGGCTGGGACGGTTAAAGAACTTTAGAAGCTCGAGGAACCTTCGAGGGCACTCTGGGGAACCCCAGGGTTCCTAGGAACACAGCTTGAGAACCCATGATACAGACTAAATTTTGAGGAAAGTGGCACCTGGCAAAGAAAAGAAAAAAGACGAATGGCGAGAAAACAAAAGTCCCAAGTTTCAACAATGCCTCGTTTGTTTTTTGCCTCATTCATTCTTTGTGGATCCTTCCCAATTTTGTCAACGTTTGTTGGCACCTATATCTTGGTAGCCCAAGGTTGCCTTTTCTTTTTTTCTAAATGCTGGTTATCCACTGCCCTTGCTCTGTAAGTATTCTACACGTCCAACATCTTGATAATCGGCGATCAAGGCTGCGACAGCCTCGGAACAAGTACTAACCATAAATAGGTAACGAGGAACCTTTATTTCTTGACAACTATAACAGTACCTTAGACAAAACTGAGTGACATGTAACTTGAACAAGTTTGTTCAGTGCAGTTATTATTCTGGAACCTCCAGTAAAAGGACAAACGTGTTACGGAGTTGAATTTACTACGTAATATCCCGAGTCATCGCCCACCTTCCTGCCGCCTGAAATTCATAAAAGAAGTGGGGTGGGCCATGTCTCGGTGGGTAAGCACAAAAAGTTGAAAAATGCGGAAAAAACTGTATCTTTCTCTGCGTATCTAGCGCTGCTGCACAAGAGATACATTAAACTCAAAACTCGATTTAGTTTTATCCTTTTATAGAAAAAAATGCTCATGAAAGAATGTTTTGCTATCGCGAAGTCTGTCACTTGCATACGCGCTTGGAACACCGCCGATCTGCATACAGCGCGAACGTTTGTTCAGTGAAAGCACGTCACCACTATGTTCTCCTAGTTAGTGAAAAAAAAAAAAGTCCACAAGAAAATAGAAAAACCAACCAGGCAAAAAGAGCGAGCGGACCAATGAAGCGACGAAGAGCGATGCTGGGAAAGCGGAAAAGCCGGCGATCGCGTTGGCGAATACTTTGGCGTCAAGCCAAGTCAGGTGCCTTGTCAATCGCAAGCTCTTGCGCAACTTTCTTGTTTGGTGCGTACATGCGTGCATCCGTGCACGGCGATATAAGGTGCCCATCACTATACGAAGGATCTTGAGATTAGGTAAACCCCTTGGGGGTTTACCTAATCTTGGCTAAATACATTACCACCGATCAAAAAGGCAGTTTACAAAAAGTGCTTATAGGACAATGTCCTCTCTGGCACAATCCGCAGACCTGTCGGATGTTGATAGATTTCAATTTCTAAAAACCACACGCAATCAGAATACACGTCGGAACAAGTTAATGACCAAAATATTGAGGTGGGCTAGTTGGATATGCATTATCGGAATAAATAGCGCGAAGGTCAAGTACAAACTGACAGAACAAGCGCTGACTCACAACTGTCGTTTTAATATTCATACAGAAGACGAGAAAGAGGTAGCGTTTCTCTCTCGTCTTTCTTTTCGGTATGAAAATTCCCAAAATAAAATAGTCATGATGGGAAGAGGAAGTTACGTTAAAAGAACTCAGAATTAACAAAAAGGAAGAGGGCGTTACGATAAAAAACTGAGAATTAGCAGAGAAAAGGATGAAGAAGTTGTCCACAGTAGCCTAATGAAACCACCTCAAGTAGGAAAGGACCTTTGTCTCTGTGAGTATTGGCTTGCAGTTACAGTCCCTTACGTGCACTGCGAGATGCCCCGATGGTGTTGAATTGAGTGACGCAGCGTGTTCACGTAACCTGGTGTTCACGCACCGACCAGACTGGCCGACATATACTCTGCCACAGGTGAAAGGTATTTCATATATGACCTGGCTTTGGCAAGGTATATATGTTTGCTTGTGTCTCTGGTCGCATTCTTTGCGACATTCTTGTGGGGAATTTATCAGAGGACAAAGCTTCTTTAGCTTGTCTGGTGCTGAGAAGACGACAGGGATGTCATACCTGGCAGCCACCTTTTTCATGTTGCGTGATACCCGGTGAATGTAAGGTATTACAGACGGGCGTTGTCCTTTGTTCTTGGCTTTTTCTTTCTGTCTGTGGGTATTGATCATTCTTTCTACTACATCGTACAAGGTGGCACTTGGATAACCAGAGGTCTTCAGTCGGTGTATCTGTGTATCAAAGCTCTGTCTTGCCGTGTGGTCACACGACTTCTTTAGGGATGCGCTAAGAGAGTTTTTGATTATAGCCATTTTAATGAGTTTTGAATGGGAGGACTCATATTGGAGTAATTGTTTTCTTGAGCGTGGCATGTACATCCAGCAAGTGTGGTTTTGTTGGAATATCATCCGTAGATCAAGAAATTGAAGGCTATTGTCTGTCGGTAGCTCGTGTGTAAAGTTGAGTCCTTGTGCGTTTTCAGTGAAGATAGAATGTATGTTGTTGATTTGTTGCTCGTTATTTACATCAGGTCTGTTTTTTAGTAGCACGAGATAATCGTCCACATATCTGTATATTCTTGACACCTGGCTGTTGGATACCCGCTGGGCGATGGCCCGATAGCATTTGGATAAGAAGATGTCGCATAGCACTGGTGCCACACATAATCCAATGCAAATTCCTTTCTTTTGCAGGTAAGTATTCCCGTTGAATGATACAACTGTGGATGTTAGGTAGAAAGTCAGTATCTATAATAAGCACGCGAAAGAAGAGCGTCGCCCAGCCCGTCTTTGCCAGCTTCCATTTCAGAGTTTTTTTAACTAAAACTAGAAATTAATGATGCCGACGGGCCCCTCGCATTTATCGGCATCAACGACATCACCCATGTCCGGGGGACCGTGTTATAGTCTGTTGCAGGTTAAGAAGAGTGGGACAAGCTTCTCCCAAAAGGCACCCCCCCCCCCCACTACCTCCACATTGTAAGAATAGGGAGGTGGCTGAAGGTGCGCTGTGCAAATGACAGAAACCTGAGCACTGTTCGCCAGGCCGGCATCTTCTGGGCCGTCAAAGGCGGCGCGCGGGCTTATGTGGCAGAGCAGAAGAGCACAATTTTCTCGCGATATCGGAAGTTTGTTTCTGCTCCTGACGTGTTCCGTCGCGACGAGCTCCTGTTTTCAACCTTTCTTTGGTCTTTCCCCACTTTTTATTTTCTACGTCTTCCGCTCTAATATTCCTCATCGAGGTGTCATCGATAGACTGGGGTGCCCCTCCACGAGAGAGTTATATATGTCGCGCCATTTCCCTTCTTTTTTCTAGTATAATCACCACTGATATACTACTATCGTGATATTGAGCTCGCCAATGAGAGCTTAGGCAGGCAATCATTTTTATGCAACAGGCAAAACACTGTCATATAGATCCGGCCGTATGTGCAGCGCGTTCCAAGAGGCCGCGTTCGACGAGACGGGCGTTACTGGCTAGAATGAATTATAACATGCATTTCGTGCCAATTTAGCTGTCATTGTGCCCTATAACGCCACTGCTACAGACATTTTGAGAAGGGCTTTTATCTTCTTGTACATGGAATGAACTACGGTCAGGTTAAATCAAATTCAAATTCCACAGGCCAAGACAATGTTTAATTACAAATAAAAGTGCACAGGATATTTATGAAAACAATATTTGAAGCCATTACATTCAGAACATTCGAATGCGCGGTTTAACCTGCCTACAAAGAAATTAAGGCGCAGAGAAATCACAGGCCTGATGGAACGAGAGCCAAGAAAAATTATTAAAAACAAAATTTAAACATAACAATGGCTAAATATGCAAAAGAATTAGAAGGTATTTCAATGCATTTGCAGACGTTTTCATTTTGTGCATTAAAATCAGTAAACCCGCACTTTCAAACAAGTTTGGAAAGCTTCCGCAGTTTTTGAGTTTGGTTGTCTACGCTTCACTTTTTCTCCTTAGAAAACTGGCGCATATTCATCGCCACATAATAATGGAGAAGCTGTGCCAATATTGCCTCTTCGTACTTGTGGCAGAGAACCAAAAAGCTGCAACTCTGAACAATGCCATGGATCGTCTTCCTGTAGGCGTCTCTTTTGTCCGCATTTTCGCCCCACAGTAGTTCATGTCACAGTCACAGCAGCGCTCCAACAGAACAGGCTGTAGCCTGCGCTAAACACAGACTATAGTATGTGCACCTGTTCATGCACAGCAACAGTTCAAAAAACACCGCGAGGCAAAAAAAGTTGAGCATGCCACGCTCGCAAAGTGCAGTCGGTTGAAGCCGGCACGGTTCTACAGGAGACGATGGAGTTGTGGATGACCCGCATCACCCGTACTGCATCTCTCGCACAACGACGGAAGTGCGCCGACCCTTTTTGTCAGATGCTTCGCATTGGAGGAGTGGGGCATTCAGCCACCTCTCCTTATTCTAACTAGGGATGCCGCAAACTTTTTTCGAACCGAAGGTTCGATGATGGAATCAAGCGGTTCGAAAGGTTCGAAAGATTTCGAAATTTCGAACTTTCCATATCGAGAAATTCAACGGAAGTCGAATTTTCGAACTTGTTAAACTAAGAAATTTGACGCTTTTCGAAATTTCGAACTTATTACGCTGCAAAATTCGATGCTTGTCGAACTTTCGAACTTGATAGACTAAAAAATTCGATGATTTTCGAACTTTCGAACTTTCTACGCTAAGAAATTCTATAATTTTCGAACTTTCGAACTTATTAATCTAAAGAATTCGAAAATTGTTGAACTTTTGAACTTATTAATCTAAAGAACTCGAAAATTGTCAAACTTTTGATTCCTGAAAAGACAAAAGTTCGACGAACTTCGAATTTTTAGGGTAAAAGTTCGAAGTTCGTCGAACTTCGAAAGACGGGCGGGCGGTTTCATTTGGATTCAAGCAGTGAGGTAGATTCGTAATTTTTTTTTTCACATTTTTACATGCGGTGCTGCATTCCTTGCGAAAGACAATGCCGTTTGTTTCAATCATCTGGCATGCTTGGTTTTAAAGAAATAGATTCCCGAAGGAGCGAGGAAGGACGACGGGTTTTTGACAATTGTCGTTTGTGCCATATTTGAAGCGCGCTATAGCCGAAGCTATTTAGGGTAGACATGTTAAACTTTTTAAGAATGATCTATGTATAGCCTTGGTAAGTGTCGTCTTAAGCTATGATTATTGTTGTTCAAGACGAGTTTCGAAGAAATATCCAAACATGTATCGCATTTAAATTAACACCACAGACAGTACATATCATTACCATCTGCAGAATACAAATTAATGTATCTATTGTTCTTTTCACGTTGAGGAATAAATTAACTCAGGGAAAAAGATTTCTAATATTGTTCAAATTCGGCACGTCATTAAAAGAAAATATTTTTTTATTATTTTTTATTTTTTCATTTCACGTTTTTGTGACGTGTTTCTTTTAGCCTGTACACATTTTGGTAGGAGAAACTTGTTTCGTACTTATGGGCCTCTGAATATGCAAGAATACAACACTTCCGGCGGATTCTTGTTAGTTTTTTTTTTCTCCAGCTTTTTATTTTTTGCATTTATTGTTATGTTTAATTATTTATTATTTTGTACCAATGGCACAGTTATTTAGGTCAAAAAGACATAGCTTTGATCTTCCGAACCACCGAGCATGTGACGAATAGTGCCTTCTGACAACGAGTTTCTAACAATGACCATCTATGCGATATTTTATGCAGTGAAGAGCGACAGTAGCTATACATATGCATAAATAATTTCAGATTAAAATAAGCTCGACCATGCCCTCTTTCCCCGTATTGTTTTCTTTAACAGTCCGAAATGTCTGGGGGGGGGAGACTGGAGACCCCCCTCCTCCCTCTTCCCCCCCGTTTTTCCTCTTCCGACGCCACTGGTATGGTAGAACGCTCCTCGACCTCAAGTTGTGTCAGCTTCTGTGCTTTTTGCTCGGAGTTCCTTTTGTCTCGGAAAATAAACCTCCAAAGCAATTACAAACTAAAAAAATTGTCAAGGTGCAGGCGAGCTGGTGTATGTTGATCATGATGCAAACTCCCAAGACTGGGAATAAAATTCGAAAGAAATAGTTTAAGAAGAAAGAAAAAAGGGTACAGGACAACGTCTCAAAATCAGCTGAGTTGAGTTTGAGACGTTGAACTGGGCTGAGTTTTCAGCTGAGTTGAGTTTGAGACGTTGCCCTGAGCTGAGTTTGAGACGTTGTCCTGTCCCCCTTTTTTCTGTCTTCTTACACTTTTTTCTTTCAAATTTCATTCCCAGTATCAGGATTTTGCATAAACTAAACTTACTATATGCCAGCGTCACTCGGGCGGCATTCGAGCGGAATACTACCATCGTGCAAGGGGTGGGGAGGCAGTTTTCCAGGTCGCTTCAAGGTTTTTCTGAGCCTCAACCACCTGCCTGCCCCTGGCCGTTTCGAACTGGATGAGTATCGTTAAACAGTGCGTTCGTGTGATCACCACTTCGCGATGCACGTTAAAGACCCCCCCCCCCAGGCTGGCGGTCAGAATTACTGATCTGCACACGTCACTCTGCACTGGCAAATATTCCAGCACATCCGGGACACTCGTCGTCTCATTTAATTGCCTGACCAACTTCGCGGAGTTTGAACATCACACCCTAACTTTTCTAAACCTGATTTCGTGAAAACCAGTGAGGCGTGAAAACGTTATTTGAAACTGAAACTGTGGCGGAACATGAAAACCAAACTTCGAACTTTGCGCACTTGGACTTAAAACAAATTCGAAACCTTTGAAGTTTTTTTTTGTTTCTTTTTTTAAATTTAGCCCTAAAAGAGAATTGAAACCTTCGAACTTTTCGAACTTTATGTAGAAAGAAATTCTAAATCTTCGAATTTATCGAACTTTATGTCTATAAGAATTCTAAACATTCGAATTTTTCGA
This sequence comes from Ixodes persulcatus, assembly GCA_013358835.2. Classification (NCBI taxonomy): domain Eukaryota; kingdom Metazoa; phylum Arthropoda; class Arachnida; order Ixodida; family Ixodidae; genus Ixodes; species Ixodes persulcatus. Next base: position 228,409 of record JABSTQ010011291.1, read on the forward strand.
ATTTCAGATCCAAAGAAATTCGAAACATTCGAATCTCTCGAATTTCAAGTAAGAAAGTTCGAAATTTTTGAATTTTCTCGAACCTCAAGTAAAAAAATATTCGAAATAATCAAACCCGAACTTTTAGAAACCATGAAAGCTTCGAACCTTTCGAATTCGAAACTCCACCATTTTTGAAAGTTGCGAATTTTTCGAATTCGAATCTCCGTACGGTCGAAAATATCGAAACCTTTTGATTTCGAACATCAGTTCGGTTCGAAAATATCGAAACCTTTCGAATTCAAACCTAGGGTGGTTCGCGGCATCCCTAATTCTAACATTGTGGTACCCCCCCCCCCACAACTCTTCCCACTTCAGCGGAGCAAACGCTCAAGAGGATGCGAGGGGAGAGGAGGAAGCTGCCAATTATGGCAGAGCAGAGAGCTATGTGAAAGGGGCTTACCCTGCAATTCACAACCAGTCAATTGGGGGTTTTGCACGCCAAATCAACAAAGGGCATCTGGCACGCCCCCGTGGAGCACCGAGGATTAATTTCAACCATGCGGGTATCTTTCGACGCGCAACCGCTATCTCGGTTTTGCTGCGCCTTCTCCGCAACGAGCCACCGTCAGATCGCGGGCATCTAGAGGGCACGCGAACCGTCGACGTGACTGCCGACGAATTCGGCGGGGAGGTCATACCTTGTCCTTCTTGGAGCGGTCCCCTTCCAGTTCCTCCTGGAGGAAGCCCACCCGCTTGGTCAGCTGCTGGTTGCAGAAGTTGAGGCTCTCCACCTCCTGCTCCAGCTTGCGCACGCCCTGCTCCTTGTCCTTGAGTGCATCCTGGGAGGAGCCCCGGGGCGGAGCTAGGTGAAGCGTGGGATGGTGCCAATCCCTCGGCTACGCTACGGCACCCCGAACGAGTCTTCCGTTGGTACGATTATCGTCCCACCCTGTCCGTGCATCGAAAGCGGTCCCAAAGTTGCAACATATTATGTTGCAGCAGCCGACGCGTCGTGCCGTCGGATGTCGCAACCCCGGTGGTCAGTCGTAGAAACGTCAACGAAAAAGGCGAGCGGGCGCGAGGGTCGCAGTCATCGCGGTGTTTCAGCTTGCATCTGCTTTGGCTTCTGCCGACTGTCCGAATTCAGAGCGACTGCGACGGAACGGGTTTTTGATGCGTCTACTTCTGCTATCGAGCCAACGCCGGGATCATGGCAGGAAACGGCTTAATGCTTTTAAGACGTTATCCATTTTTGACGACGCAGTAAACACGCCAGTTGGAGACAGGCTGCGGGCAACGTAACTACACCTCACCTTGAGCTCCGCGTTTCTGGACTGTTCTTCCGAGACTGCCTTCTTGAGCACCTGGGCTTGGGCACGGAGCTGCTCGATAGTCAAAGGGTGGCAAGAAGATTAATATGCTGACGATATGCACAATGAAAAAGATCAGCAAAAAGAAATATATAATAAAGAAGGTTACTATCTGAGTCGCACACATTTGGTGGGAATAAAGGAGTGCATGAAACACAATCGGAGCACTCTAACGGCTAGGTGAGCATCTGCAGCGATGCAGATGTGCTGGAGTTGTGGACCAGGCCATTAGAGTGGTCCGACAGTACACGACGCCAGACGCTCCCGTGTTCCTGCCAACTGTGATTCCAAGGAAAAACCCTAAGAAAAATTTCAGCATGGGGTTTTGGTGTGGGGCTCTCTTAGTGCAACCACTTTTACATGTTAACGACTCGAAAGAAACTCTCGATAAGCCATGTGATGCTGTTCCAAGGTCTCTAGAAAAATCGTTTGGCAAGCACGAGTTCACTGAACAAAACGCCAAGTTGCACATATGGGCAACAAGTTTTGCTAACAGCTGAAAACTACTGGGCACGAGCAATTCGAGATTTGAAGACATCCTGTGTGGTATACAGACACACGAGGAAAACGTAGAACAATCCTTCCCGAAACTTTGGTCTATAGAAAGGAAAGAACATAAAAGGCCGGACAGACGTTTCCCATCCGTCATTTATGTTCTTCCCTTTATTTATACTACCCTTACCAGCACGCTCCTCGTTCCAAGTAAAGAAGTCACTATTGCTCTTTTCACTTTCCTCCGCTTCCGACTTCCCCGGGGAAAAATAGATTTACCAGTAAATAAAGTTAGCGAGAGTTAGGTTAGCCTGGCTTATTAGCTAACAAGGAAGCATTCGATCGGGTGCCCATAAACACAGGAAATGAAGTTCGATGATCGCGCCTTCAGTTGTGGCCGTGTGACGCGGAGCGACATGTTTCGGCTGTACAGAGGAGCCAGCAGTCGGCGACGCCTCCCCAAGTCGCGAGACTACGACGGCAGAACTTGGGCTAGCACAAGGCTGCGTGGTGCCCCTCACGGATGGCCCAAGCACCTCCGAAGACTCTATGAAACCGCGAGAAGGGGTCAGCAAGCCCCGAAGTGGTTGCTGTCCTCGCACGGCCCGACAGCGGCGAGTCAGCGAGCTCATGACAGCCCAGCGGAGCGGAGCGAACAAAGTACCTTTGAGTACTCGTACGCGAGCTTCTGGTACTTGGCCGGGAGTGCTCCTTCGGGGGAAGAGCCCTCGTCCATCGGGGCAGGCTCGGGACCGCTTTCAGCTCACTGCGGCGTCGTTCATTCACGCCCCACGCACGGCACAGGTGACCGCCGCTGGCTCGGTGGATAAGTGCGAAAGCGATCGACCCGCCCTCCGCCGGAAATTGTCGACCCCCCTACTTCGAGATAGTTTCCGTTTCAAATAGACAAAGTCGAAGCCCATGGTGAAGCCACTAAGTGAAAGCATCGAAGGCATGGTTTTTGCATGGGAAGGTAGGCATCTTCACAAACGCAGCAAACACATGACACGATGACACCATGAATGAAAGGATAAACTGGGATGAACCAAGATAAAATATTGTTTTAATTTATTTTATTAATATAGAAATAATTTTACATAAAAATGTTTTTCTTACAAACGAACACTGAGCGAATGATATCCGTTTTGCGTACTCGAGAACTTCGAGATAGCTCCGATAGCTCTACAAATTTCCTGTGTTACGCAGGTTTCCTGATAATAATGGGATCGCGCCGCTTCCGTCAATTCCCGCAATTTTTTGTTCCTGTTTTTTTTGTAGTTTTTTTATATGCAAGATAGCGTGGGAAGCGATAAGAATAGCTGTTTTGAGTGCCTATTCGCATATAGGCCGCCATTCTGGCATAAGATACAATAATTTTTTACCGTTCGTTCTGTCCCCCCGGTGACACTCCTCCAGTCGCGACGGTGACAACGTACATGGTATTGTGTATATAAATTAATCGAGCTGCAGGTGCTGAACGATCTCGTACCGAGAGGGACTTCCTGAAATTGCTCGGAATCCGGTTAAAGTGCAGCTGTTGCGCTCAACGTTAGTGGCGCCCATTCTGTCGCTAAAGGTACAGCATCGATTGTAGGTGCTGTTTTGTTTACCACGAACCCACGAACAGGGGAGAGACCCGTGGTCTTCGATCGTTGGATGGAAATGACACGGGGCCCCTGCACGACCCCTTCCCCGCACGGCTCCGGGGCTGTGCGGGACAACTCGCTTTGGCGAGCGATTGCCCCTGGGCTAGGAAAGGAGTTCCCGCTTGACGAGTGGCCCCAGACGAGTCCGTGACACGGACAACGCCGGCGGGGCCGCACCGTAACCATTCTCGGGGGCATCCGGGAAGGGTCGGCCGCGATCTGAACGGCTGACCGCGAGCGGCCGGACGCTCGCGCAAGGCTTAATCGGCGGGTGTCTAGCTGGTCTAGCTCGCCCTCGGGTCCCCGCGGTCGCGCTCGGTCAGCCGGTTTCCGGCGGAGGGAGCGCGTGAGCGGGGGCGCCAACGTCACATCCGGGGCGCGCGTCCGCCCGTCCGCGCCGCGAGCAGTCCGCGATCGGGTCGTCCGTGCGTCGTCGAGCGACGGAAGGCGCCCGAGGACTGCGGCTCCGCGGAGAGAACGCGCGTGCGCCTCGGGCCCTACGAGCATTGTGGGATCGCGGTGCTCGAGCCGCATAATTAGTCCTGGGTGCGAGTCCTGCTGGCGTCGCCCCGGGTTCGAGCGGGAGCGCAGAGCCAAGCAGCGAGCGGGCGAAGGGGAACGACGCGGAGGATGCGCGGAGCGGTGCGGGCCTGAGCGGGCGAGCGCGGAGCCGACATGCCCACCTTCACGGGCACCGTCAAGCTCAAGATTTGCGAAGCCGTGGAACTCAAGCCGACGGACCTCACCACTCGGCATGTGAATGTGGTCGGCTCGAAGCCTCAACTGATGCTGATAGACCCCTACGTGTCCATCAATGTCGATGATATCCTCATCAGCCGATCCAGCACCAAGCAGCGGACGTTCAAGCCCGTCTGGAACGAGTACTTCACGGCGGAGGTCCACGGCGCCCAGAACCTCGGCTTCACCGTCTTCCACGCAGCCATTCCGTCGGATGACTTCGTCGCAAACTGCACCGTCTCCTTCGACGAGCTGGTCAACTCGGCCAAGGAGCAAGGCAGCAACGAGAACGACATTTGGGTGAGCCCCTTTGGACACCCCCCCGCTGCGCTAAACGGACTCCAGTCGGACACGCGCGCCGAGGGGGGGCCCACCCAGCTCGGGTCCGAGCGGATAAATTAAGAACCCGCCTAGGCCTACCCCGCGCCTCCGGGGTCCGAACCCCAGCGCGGCCCTCGAATTCCACGCGCCGCGCTGGTGAAGAAGTCACCCGTGCCCGATCCAGCAAATAACGCGAGAATCCTCGGGCAGCTCGGCTTCAAGACATCTTGACGCGCTCGCGGTGCAAAAACCGTGTTGTTGGGGCGGACGGCCGCTTCGGAGCCGTACGCCTTCTCTTTAGCCGGCCGCGCGAACTCGCTCGCGGGCCAGAAATTCCCTATAGATGCCCCGCAAAAGCGCTCAGATATCGGGTCTGTTTTCACCAGTAGGAGACCGGTGGGGGGTTGTTTGTGTTTTGCAGAGGCGCCGTTCCGACAGCGAGAGCGCGCCTGTCACGGTCTTTAGGGGCGACCGGCGCCCCAAGCGAAGCTAATTGGCGCTACTTTGTCGGCACGGTATTGTCTGGAGCCGATGGAGCGTGCCCAGCGCGTCTTGCACCCCGATTGCGGTACGCGGAAGACCCCCCGCGCGATTCCCGCGGCCGATTTTTTCCTCCTCGGTGAACGTTGCGTGGGAGTCGTGCAATGTTGATGCAGGGGAGATGTGTCGTTGTGTTCCCCCGCAGATCGACCTGGAGCCCGGAGGCAAGATTCATGTGGTCATTGAACTCGTCTCAGGTGAGCACCCGCCCGATCCAATAGACCCAGGAAATGTTGTTGTGCAATGTGTGCAGCTGTAAAACACTGAAAACAATCTCAAAAGGCCATGCGCCTTAGCTAAAATTTCACTGAAAGTAATTATGGGTTATTTTTCCCTAAACAGTCGGTGAGAGAACCCACATAAAGATATCTACCTTTTCACAGAGGAAATCAAATGCCTTATATTGTTAGTTGAACTACGTTAAATTAGCGAATCTACCACCAGGGGCGGATGCAGGAATTTCCTGAGGGGGGGGGTCAGGTGTTGGTCAGCGTACCATATGTTTAGGAACCCCCTCCCCCTCTCCCTCGTTTCACGCCCTACATTTTACACATGCACAAATCAAGAGGGGGATCAGGACATCCGGACCCCCCCTCTAAATCCGCCCCTGTCTACCACCTATGTCTGAGTTTTCAAAGAAACTAAATGGATATGAGATGAAAGGGAGATAGGATTTGTCACTCATCTGGTGAAAAGTCTGTAGTAATTGCTCGTCGCCAAAAATGTAGTAAACGAAAATGCGGTCACCCGTGAAAATAAAGAAGAGCAGTGCCTGCGTGGGCCTTTGGAAAAGACGAGGTTCTTACGTGCCGAAGTGGTGACCGGCAGGGCTGGGGGCGCGGGAGCCCCGGAAGGAAGAAGACGTCCGATGCGGATGGTGGTGTAGCGTACTCTGTTTAATCAACGGTAAACAACATGGGGCCAAGCGCCACGGGGACGCGCCCCTGATAATACGGGCGCAAAATACAACGAAGTCAATGAGACTTCCTATTATTTGACGAAAAGACAGTTCACACAAGACGCAAAAGGAGTACTTGGGAGTAAAAAAATAAGCAACTCAGCGGGGTATATGTTATTCAATATTTCAATCGGACGGAGACCATCGCTTACAGTATGATCCTGCTTAGTATTAGTAGTGCCACTTTGTGCGTCCCCGTGTATGAGGTTGCTCGAAGCAGATCGTTGTATTGTTAGACGTGTCTGAATTTTGAGTAAAATAGGAGTCCTGAAGCTGCCACTATCTTTAGCGGGACGACACTCTGCAGCATCTGCGAACATATTTTCAGCAATGAAAAAATAAACAAAACCAAGAGCTGCAAGCACACACCATGGGCTGCACATTCTTTGGCATTTATTTCTTATATCAATTTTAAAGATGTTTTTTTTTTAATTTATTTTCTGAAAAGACTGATGCAGCTCAGTAAATTTCCTAATTGCCTTTATTCCAATCAGTGAAAAATATATTTGCTTAATAGCGTGAGAGTAGTAATACAGGAAAGAAAACGGTGCAGTGGACCCTTATTCATTCTGTGAAGCATCTAGTTATTATGCATCAGTGCATATAGAATCCTGCGTTCCCTTGGGTCATCTGCAGGTATCTGCAACGAAATTGTCAAGTGCAAAAGTTCGATCAAATTTTGTGGATCACATATTCAGTGCAGGTGTATCGTGGACACAGCTGCTTCGATACAACCTCCTGTGTTTGTGCCGTGGGAGCATTAAATGCTTTGAATGTACACTGCTTGATGACAGCCAGATGCTCCAATGGTTAGGTCCCTTATATCTGATGGAGAAAACAGCTCAGAAAACACGGACTACAAAGAGGAATAAACACGACAGGACAATGCTGTCGTGTTTGTTCTTGTTCGTAGTCCGTGTTTTCTGAGCTGTTATCCCCATCATGTTAACGTCAACCAGCTGGCCTAGTTCGCCACCTTATTACAGTTTATCCCTTATATCGTTAAGGGCGCCTGCGCTTGCCTTGCTGCTCTGAAGCAAATGTATTTTTGCATACACTACTTTGTCTATATGAATTGTGAGCCCCTGAATCTTTAATATTCCTCCCCTTTGGTACAGGATGCCACTCTCTTCACAGCATGCAAGTCTTTGCCAGGCCTATTCTATCATTGGTTTGGCTTGCATGGTTTTTGTAGTATATGGCTACTCTACGTTAGTTACAATTGTTTTCGTTTCTAAAAGTTAAAATTGGGAGATGTTTGGCTTTGGGCAGAATATTGTTTTTGCAAAAGTGTATGTGCACCGAAACCCTGAAATATAGCATGTAAAAAAAATTGCACATTGCAGGTCAGGTGTGGACACAACCACGTTGACATCTGACCCGTAATCTGCATCACAATTTGTTGCTGGTTGCAGATGATAGACTCACTACCTGTGCAGTCTTAAGTGTGAGGACATGCGTCGGTCACATCTGGTCATAATAAGAGTTTGGGGAGGCACAAAATGTTTTCAGCTGTGAGCTGCCAAGCTTGAACATAAATGTCCCCGTTACCGCGGGTTTTGATCTGATCCCTCACGGTATGTAGAGATGAGATTGTTGCTACAGGATGGTCACGGCTCTGTAATGCATGCAAAAGACCCCAGGTTAGTGGTTGTTGCAAAAAGCAAAAATATGCAAGAACGGTCAGGAAGCATCATAATCAAAACCTTGAGACAAGGTCAAATAAAATAAGGAATAAGACATCTTGTTCGTTATTTTATTTTTCTGCGTCTCGGGGTTTAGATAGGATGAATGGTCATACTGCGCTGCTCTGACTAATCCACGCAGCCAGTTCGACATGGCTAATTGATGGTGGCTTTTTCTTTTGGCCTGTACCTCTGTCTGGGCGAAGATTTCTTAAATCCTGGTGCATTCGTTGGAAAGCTTAGGATACTCTTAGCTCATTCACTTAAAAGCCTTCCAGCCAGGTGGCACTACCTATGTCTTGTCTTGAGATGTTCATACCATGTTCATCCACCCGTTCATCCATTTACCTATTCATCATTAGGTGCAACGAAGCATTAAAATATGTATACATACAATGCTGCTGTAAGAGAACTACTAGGGACATACATATGCACGTTGTCCTAGCCAAAATGTTGCAAGCGTCGTTAGAATACCACATGTTAGCTGGTAAAATTTCTACAATTTTATGTCGCTATAGAAAATCGGCATGTAGCAGCAAGACGTCAAGTGCCCTTGTGGGAAAATAGCCATAATGGGATGCAAAGGGGAAGGTAACATCACAAGCTCTAGGACTCTTGACAGTCAACAAATGAAGAGTGTGACTTAGAGGAATGACCCATGGAGATTATGGCACTTCCCTGGGCTTGAGCAAATTTTATGAATAGCTTAAAATTTGCTCTTCTCCTCAGTCAGTAAACAAATAAATAAAGGAGGCCACCTACCTGGCTGTGTTGCTTTTTGTGTACGAGTCAAAGATACAATTTTTTCTTAATATTACGCTCAAGAAAGAGCCAGTTTGAATATTATTTGGCTGATAGACTGCGTGTACAGTGGATCTATAAAATAAGCCTAAAAATATTGAAGAAAACAAAATATTATAAACCTGCTAATCTGCTGACTGGACCATGCTGCAGAGAACTTGGAGCATTGATTGATTGCTTATTTTTAATTGTGGCACCCAGCTAGCATTCGCAACTAGGAATGTTAGAGACTTACCGAGCTTGAAGTTTAACGTCGAATCTCGAAGTTGAGCTTGTTTGGAGAACCTTCAAACTTCTGTAAAAATTAAACAAAGCTTGACTTTTCAATTTCAGCACAAAAATCGAATATTTTGGCACAAAAAAAAAAGATATATATATATATATATATATATATATATATATATATATATATATATATATATATATATATATATATATATATATATATATATATATATATATATATACCATACTTTATTTTTTTTTATTTAAGAAATAACTGGCACTGTTTACACAATACAAAAGCATTAAAGAAAAACTTTTCGTTGTTTAGTTTGTTATCCTCCCTCATCAGGGGGCGTTAGCTTCATAACAAAAAAATACTGAGCATTTGATTATGAATCAATACCAACTGGCCAAGTTTTATACATTTCTGCTGTTAGCTCGTTTAAAGTTTTTGCACATGCACATAATAGATGAGGCTCAGTTAAACATATGTTGAACTGCTATCTATATTTGAAAAAGTCAGACCTATTGGAAGTGCAACCTTGGCAGGTTTGCAGCATCTCTCTTTATGACTGAGCCTCCTTTGAAGTGTACTCAATGACGACTGCATGGTGTGAGGCAACAGAAAACACACAAATAAAACAAAAATATTTGTGCTTGTGTTTGTTCCTCTTTCACTTTCTCCAGTCTTAAAAAGTTTTTGCCAAATTGGGGGAATTAAACTTTTTGTGCATGCTGTATTTCCAGCGTATAGGACAGGCTTCAAGTTTAAGAGCAGGCTATACAATTTACGCAACTTAAACCACTTAAAGTGCTCCAAAGGGTTGTGACAGCGAAGGATGTCACATCTCTTGGGTCTCTGTGTTTTCTGTTTATTTATTTTTGTTTTTAATTTGGGTGTGTGTTTTTTTTTGGGGGGGTTGATGCTTTTCTTACAGGTTCAGTGCTCTTGTGTAAGTTGGTTGAGTTATAAACACTGCACACAAAAAACACTGAATCTTTAGAAAGAAAATTACGCCCCCCCCCCCCCAAAAAAAAAAAAAAAAAACACCCAAATTTGAAAGAAAAAAATAAACAAAAAACACCCACCCCACAGAACCCTAGTCATCACCAATCACCATTGGCATTGCTTTGGAAAGGCAAGTGCCAAAAGTCATCTGTTGGAATTTCCACTTTATTGGTTGGCAAAATTAGCATAATTTATCAACTTTTTTGCACGCAAGAAACTTGTGGCCAAAGTGTATGCATAAACCGACTTGTCAGTGGGACGTCTGCCAGCAGAGAAAAGCTGAAGTGGACGAGGAATTTAGTTAGCGAAATTGCGGGGAATTTGGACAAAGCAGTCGCTAGAGTTGGGGCAAATTTGTATGTACCATAATTGTAGCTTTACTTCATGCTCTAACTCAGTGGTTCTCAACCATCGATGTTTCGCGGACCCCTTGTGGATCGGCGGAGGTGATGGAAGACCCCGTTTGGGGTGAGAGGAGAGGAAAGGTAGAGGATAGATATAATAATGATTTAATAAATGGATATAACTAAGGGCTAGTGTGAAATAGACCTCTCTTATTGATATACACACGAGAAAACTCGCCCGAAAACTGAAAATTTTTATCTCGACTTGAAAAAAGACAACTTTTATTGCCGGGCTCGACTGACGAGGCAGGGCCTCGCAGACCCCTAGAATGCCTTCGCGGACCCCAAAGGGTTTGCGGACCCCCATTTGAGAATCACTGCTCTAACTGACACAATGATCATGAAAGCTTGAAAATACTGTTTAATGTAACCATTAGTTCCATAAAGGAGCAGTAACTTGTCACTCCTGTACCACATGACACGTAGCAATTATGGGTTTTCTTTTTTTTTCTTTTTGTTTTAATTGAAGACTGTCATTAAAATTACTAGTCTATGAAGTAAAATTTGGTGTTTCCCATTAGTTTCGAAATAAAATGTAAAAAATTGGGAGATGTTGCGTTTGCACTAGCAGTGTCGCACAGTGTACCGCAGGGGCTCTGGCTCTGTGGCACAACTTTTTTCTCCTTTTTGCTAGATTAGTCGAGAGAAGTGTAGAAAGTGATTTATAGTGGACACCCGTGTCAGACTGGTGACTGTCTGCTCAGAACACACATACTACTTTTTTTTAAAGTCAAATATAGTGGGAGAATAGATCAGCACATCTTCTATGTTTCTCTATTTGTCTGCTTTGTTTTCGTTACAAGGTTCTTGAAACTGGGCAGCCTGCCAGCTGTTTGCCGCCTTCCTGGCTGATTATTGAGTCGGATTGGCCATGTTTGAGCTTGTGGAAGAACGGCGCATCCTGTTTAGCTCACCACCGTTTGTCCACATTGTTTGCAAACGGCCTGGATTCCTTTGGGAACGACGCGTGTAGAGTACACACGCCGCAGTGATGCACTTCTAAAAGTCTCTTTAAAAGTGTTCTGTAACTTCATGCAAAAATATGGCGATGAGTTCTTTATCGTCGAATGTTATGTTTGTTTGTGTTTCTGGAGATTACTTTAGAGCAAATCGGAAGATGTTTCCCAAAGCATGGAATGCTTTCTAGCGGAATCCCATGATCCCAGAATTTTCGTCCATCTGTCCGTGCATTTTCCAGCAAATTTTAGCGGGGAAATCGATGTCACATAACCCATACACCAATCCAGTTTCCTCGCTAAATATATTTATTCGTTACCTACATTTCGCCCTGGGGGCATTATTGTAGGCGGGTAACTTACGTGGAAACACAACAAATACGCAAATGGAAATGCAAAAATATCAATCCATGCCGACATCTGCTAAAGTAATACAATGCGCAATCACAAAAAAAACAACCTAAACACAACATACACACACAATAAAACTTAAAACACAACATACATATAACATACATACACGTATCTACTATAAGCTGCTAACATCAGCACAATGCAAAACAATACATTAGTCATGGTTTATTCTCGTGTAAGTAACGACTTAAGAGACAATCAAAAGTTTCGTCCGAAGCCGAAACCACAGCTTTGGGGAGCCTATTCCACTGATCTATCGTTCATGGGAAAAATGACGATTGAAAAACAGATGTGCGGCATGCTATTTCTAGTATTTTCTTTCGTGTGGTCTAATCTCTCGGAAGTAAAAGTAGGGGGTTTGAGGTAGATGTTCCTATGAATGCCAGTACGTTCACGAACCACTTTATTCAGAAAAGAGTACCTTGATAACCTCTGGCAAAGTTCGAGCGAGTCCCATGACGATGGTATCGTGGGGAAATTGATGTCCCATGACAATGTGACAGCACTTGAGTATCCCCGCTGAATTTAGCAGGGCATCATGTGACCTGACAGCAGGCACGTAGCCAGGATTTCGTTTCGGGGGGGGCCCACCCATGACAAAATGCTGTATGAGGGGGAGGGGGGAGAGGAGGTCCCAGCAAAATGGAAGATTTCGGGGGGGGCCCGAACCCCATGGGCCCCTCCCCTGGATACGTGCCTGCCTGACGGTTGCATGACCTGATAAAAAATATAGGTCACTGCCCAAAACAGCTGTTTAAGGAACGAATTTGAACGATCACTCCAGATACTGCATTCCTTGCATTGTTGGACTTTGGAGATAAATGTTGCTGCCAGAATTTTTGTTTACTTCAAATTCAAAGTTTTTCAAAGCTTTCAGTCATTGTCCCCAAAACTTTGAGTTTTTCGGACATTTAGTGTCCCTGGCCTGGGTAAAGACAGCAGTGGGTGAATTTATTAAAGGGGACTTTCCATGGAGAACAAAATAAGGGCTGGCCCTTCCACGAAATAAATGAACTTGTCAGTAATAAGCATATAAAGTTAGTGAAGTACGCTCACGTCTCGAACAATTCCAACACATAGCAAGGTGCAGTGTGGCTCCACTATTATATTTCGTTCACCCCTAAGCCGACAGTGCGGTGGAAGCTACGGGCTCGTTGGCCAGTCGCACGTTTATCTTGTGCCACGTGATCCAGCTCTCGCCCATACCCACGCACAAAGAGAGGGGTCAGGTGACAAAGCCGAGGCGGTCAACTGGTCTGGCATGCGCGTAGCTCCCACCACAGTGTCAGCTTAGGGGTGAACAAAGTACACCCAGGTAAAAAGTTTCAATTGGGATCCAACTGGTCCCAGTTCAACTAATTTATGGAACAATTCCTAGTTGCAGCTGGTCCCAATTTGTGCGGGTCCGGGTTCAAGCGGGTCCCAGTTGCAACTGGTCCCAATTAGAATTGGTCCAATCTGAAATTGGTCTCAGCTGGAGTTGGTCCCAGTTAACGCTGGTGCTAACTCCAGCAACAACGAAACACGACACAAAATGGAAACAAGGCAGGGAGTTGGGCTAGTTGCTAGTTGGTGCATTATGAAAGCTTGAAAACAGCACAAAATAAACGAAGGACAAGGACGAGAAGTGAACGGACACAACGCTGACTGGCCACTGAAGTTTATTCCTGAAGTTTATTCCTGTTCCTCGCAAGAATAAACTTTAGTTGCCAGTCAGCTTTGTGTTTGTTCACTTCTCGTTCTTGTCCTTCATTTACTTTGCGCTGTTTCCAAGTTTTCACAAAATGGAAGGTGAACCAGTTTTTAATGTCAAAAACTTGGAGAATAAAAATAAATAACAGGATTGGTGACGTATGCATTTCCGGGTTCAAGGAAGCATAGTATAGTTCTGTGAGGAACGCTTCAGCTGCCTTGTGAATCACCCTTTCAGAGGTAGTATTTGTGCGGACAGAAAGGTTGGCCACTGGCATCTGTCGGCATCGGTGAAAATGTCCCCAGCTTCTCTCCCCATCTGTCTGGTTTTCCCTGGGTGCCGTCCAATCGCTGAACTGCACCTTTCTGTATTCCAAGTTCCCTGCTGCCACAGTGGCTGCCACCATGGCGTGTTTGTAGTCCGACCTCGTCTAAGGTCCCCGTCGCATATGCAGTGCCATCTGTCAACAGCTAATCTGCACCCGTGGGCCACGGTGGCTGACTTGCTCCGATTGCCCAAAACATTGATTTTTTTTAAAATACTGTATGTATTTAAGTAAATGTTTTAATACATTTTTATATATGTACATAAATGTTTATTTAGATAAATGTATTTTATGCCACTATATATATATATTTTGCAATTTATAAAATAAAAGTTTATGTTAAAACTTTTTATTTATTTTTATAAATACAATAATGCACATAGTAATGAAAGGTTTATTTGTATAAATCTATAAATGGAAGTTTTTATAGTTTTTTTATTAGCAAAGATCCATACACTCCCTTCTTGTCAAAATTGACACACCATCCCAACTGGAAATAGAAAAACCATTTGAACTCCAACTGGGAATCCCTCCAACCTCCCTACTCATTCTGGGCATGGTCAAACCAGTTGACTCCAAATTGGAAATGGTACTTGACACCTCAGCTGGTCCCAACTGGACCCTTATTGGTCCCAGCTGGTTCCCAGTTGGGAATCAGCTGGGACCAATCATTCGAAACCAGTTGAGATCCCAACTGATTCCAGTTTGCAATTTTCGCCTAGGTAGTATTGCCATCGTGCTTACAGTGCAAAAATTATAGTTAATAAAGAGTGTGGCAGGGGTACAAAGAAATGTATGCAAGGACCCGAGCAAAGCATATTTCTTGGCTTAATCAGCAAGGAGATTTCACGTCCTGCCCATTGCGCGCATATACTGAAAAAGTGACTGACCTTCAAGCCCCCGTTGTCAGAGTGCACATAAGTTCATTCCTCGGCAAAAGGAAGCAGGAGAACCCACGTAGCACCCAATGTCGTGCAAACATTCTCTGGTTGTTCTGAATGTTGAAGGAACGTTAAAACACCATTCGGAACATTCTAGGAACGTTTGTATGCGAACATTCCCTGCAAGGTATGCTGCTCAACATTCTAGGAACGTTCGTTGGCAAACATTCATATGCACAATGTTCTCGGAACATTCGCCTTCGAACATTCATATGCGCAACATTCTTTCAGCGTTCGCTTGCGAACATTTCTAGAATTTTCGCAGGTGAAGCCAACTTTACGGAGCTCTCACGCAACCTGTGGTTCGAAACACCATCCACTATATGCCACTTTGTGCCAAAAATATGCAAATTAAGTGGAGTTTCTGGAAACTTAGTATAAGGGATCAGTTTTATCTTATACGAGTCTACCGAGGAATGTGATATCAAGTGTAGGAGAAAAGCAATGGTTTTCAAAACGTGATAATGACCTTGCCACTCACTGGGTATGTAGGGGTACAGTTTTGAATAGACCCGATTTTTAGCATGGGGGGTTCAATATTTCGGAAAAAGTATATCCTGCAGTTGAGTGTGGGATGCTGTGTGTATCTGTTCTTAAGCTCGGAGTGAGCAATCGGTTATGTATGCAGTACGTTTTGAATGAAAGAAGTTGTCAAGTGACAGGTAGGAGTACATGTAGTGCATGTTCAGGCTGGTGCACTGGGAAAGCGGCAATCTTATGCCTGCGCCTTCTAAACATATCTCTCGATTAAAGATATGTGAGGAGCTTTACCATATGCATATTTGTAGTACGGCTCATTGGTGCTGTTTCCTAAGCAAACCGTAATTGTAGAATCTTTGAAATAATCAAGTCTCAGAAAATGTTCCCTGAATGTAGGGACATACCCACGTCATGTTCCGAGGAGATTGAAAGGATGTCCCTGCATAAATTTGCAGCATTTAAAGAGAGTTGCGGAAGTTCTTTGGATGTTTTGAGAATGTTCTTAAAACATTGTTAGGATATTTGAATGTTGATCGAATGTCCTGGTAATGTTCTATGTCGTTCTCAGAACGTTCTAAAAATATCCCTTTCAAAACATTCCCCGAATGTAGCGATAAGTGCCTGCGCCACATTCTGACAACGTTGATCGAATGTTCTTACATAAATTTGCAACATTCCAAGAATGTTGCCTATGTTCTTTTCAACATTCCCGGAATGTTCTCACAACGTTCTCGTGCTACGTGGAAAAGGCCAATGAACATCTAGCAAAGTGTCCAAGAGAAAGGCCAGTCAACTTGGTGCTTTTCTCTTAGGGCCTTAGAACCTCCCAATGACTGTTGTCGTAGAGAGGTTACCCCCTTTTCGTGATAAGTGATTAAAAGACGTTCTTTCGTGATGCTTAAAAGCATGCAGAACATTGGCTGTGACTTGGGTATGTACCAATAAACTCCGAAGACTAGCCCCCTGGTTGCGGATTTATCGAGGTTAGGGAAAACTGAAAATCTCAGAATTGAAGGCGTCGTTGAACAAGAAAAAGAAACGCTTTACAGAAAGAGATTTTTATCTACAGCTTTATTTTGCATCCACCCGGAACGCAGCCCACACTGAACTGTCTGCAAAACTGCTTCTTTCTTGGGGAACCACACCCTTTACCTCATTTCTTTCTCTTATCGGTTCCGGGACATTTTTTACGTGCTCCGTTCACGCACACGGTCCCCTGGGGTTAGGGAATCCCACGGCTGTGTTCTGTTTTCTTCGGCACGAGCCCCGACAAACGCCAAATTTTTGTTCAACGCTAAAAATAAACGCCAAATTAAAATGCTGCATCCGTGGGAAAGTATAAACCCCGAAAAAGCACTTTCGAATTCGAAGAAAAATAAACGCTAAAATCACAAAACCCTAATTACGACTCAATACTATGCGATCGAAAGTTTACTGTGAAACAGTCCTCGTCTTTTCGAAAGGTGACGACTTGGTAAGTCGCATGTGTTGGTCAAATGTGAGTGGGGACGCCGGCCCATACTTTTTTTTCATGCCCTGTTCACCGTCGCACCGAAGAGCACTGGAACCGCTCTTCCGGCGCATGTGAGAGAAAGAGGGTTTGAGCAAGGAGGAATGTTTCGGGTAGAAGTTCTGCCGCTTTCCAGCAGGGGTCGTACTTAAGGGTCGAGCTCGGGGGATACTGTGGGGCCTTGGCTGAGGGGGCTCTGCAGAGAGATTTGACGTCACAGGCGAAGTGTTTCCCAGATATATTTTATGGACCCAATATTTGCCATTTCATTGTAAGCTGAACATTTCTTCTTAAGAAAGGCTGGTGTATGCGTTCCTTTTCGTTAAAAAAAAGTTGCCCTCAAGAGGCTTGGAGGGAGGGGAGCGGACGCTGCCCTCTAAGCCTTTTAAGGGCAACTTGAAGGGAGAGGAAGGGGGGATGCTTGAAGGGGGAGGGGAAGGCAACTGCTAACCCCCCTCCCCCTTAAATCCATCCTTGCTTTTGAGTCTGGAGGGGCTTGAGATGGTTTCTTGCCTTGCCTCGAGCCTCCCCGGGAAGGAAGGGACGCTCCGTGTGTCGTTGGGACGGTTTGGTGAGCTCCGTCCCTGTTCCCTTTGCAGCGGAAAATGTGGAGAAGCCGCGGGAGTTCAAGCAGCGGCAGGGGCTCAACCGGCGGCGCGGGGCCATGCGCCGCCGGGTGCACCAGGTCAACGGTCACAAGTTCATGGCCACCATCCTGAGGCAGCCCACCTTCTGCTCCCACTGCAGGGAGTTCATCTGGTGAGGCGCCCTCTTCGTTCAAAGCGACACCTTGCTTGACACACCGGTCATGTCACACCAAGGGACGCACGTGACGCCATGGGAATCTGATGTCACACAGCATGTGCCCGGCTTATTCGCAACTCATTTTGTGTGTCTTGGAGTTTACCAGATACGACCGAGATATGCTTGAAATTTTTTATTTATATTTAAAAACACTGCAATCCTTAGGGGGGATTCTAGGAGAGCGGGTCACAGTTATGGCGGTCACATGACGAGCCGGCAAAATGCTAGAAATGCAAGCGAGTTGTGCAATAAAAAAACAATCGTGCAAACTTCTGGGCCGAAAAAGAATTGATCATGTGAGGTGAAATGCAAATAGTAACAACCGTGAGTGTGAAACTACCCTATGTTATTAGTAATGTTTTTTTTAGTCACTTTGTGTTTTCGGAGAAAAAAAACTTGAAACGGTTATGCGAGTGTTTCTCTGATGGGATATCCCAAAGGAAAAGCAGTTATTTGGAGGTTAATGCCCACTACTACTTTAATGATCATTATTAGCTATTATTACTTTATTAACAGCCACTACTTTATGGTGCCCATTAGTTAACTGGTACAAGAACTTTCATTGAGAATGGCGATTTTTTTTAGATAGCAGTAGTAAGTAAGCTCTGGTCAAATCAGTTATAGAAGTATGTCCAGAGTTATTGTAAAGAAAGCGAGCAGCCATTTTTTGTAGTCTATTATGTTTATTAATGGCCAGGTTCACGTGACCCTGAGACATTCCCGTAGCAATTCCACGTGACAAATGGGCTTGCGAGCCTGTGAAATTTTTCTTTCGAGCGGTCTCGCTAAAAATATTTTGAACGAAGCATTTTATGAGGGTCAACTTTTGCAGTGTGCATGCAGTTTGAACAGGCGTCAATCCACCTCTTTCTGAAGAACCGGTGCCTTGAAGGAGTAGACAGGCGAGCTGGTTTATATCTGAGACGTTTTGTGTTTGTCCCCTATTTCTTACGTCACCTCCAGTTTTTCAAAAATGTGTAACTGGTGCCCCCTGCTGGAGACTTGGTTCGAGGTTTTCTTGCGATGGAACTCAAGGAAAGAAAAGGTGCCATTAGGAAGGGGAGGGGAGAAGCTTGCTTCTTTGTTCTAACTTGGGGGTGAAAGATTAGCCAGAATGGAAATGGAACCAGCTGAACATATAAGTACATATACACGGTGTTTTCTTTTTTTGCCTTTTGCAGATTTGTTTTAAAAAGCTGTTAAAGCTAGACAAATGTGGTCTGTGCAGGTGAGTCATACAGCCAGGGGGACATAATATAGCGCTGGCTAATAGTCATAATAAGTCGGATAATTCACTAAATGTGTTAAAATAGCCATGAAATAAGTTTCGGGCTAAGATACATTGGGATTTTACTAATATCATATCCTTCATTGCGCAAAGAGAAAAGTAGTAAACAAGGGTAGAAAGCCAAAAGCCTGCTTTTCAGTAGGAACATTTGAAAATATAGCGGACTATTTCTTACCTCCTGTGGCGTCTGCCTCGGTTGAGGCGTCCTAATGCAAGTCACTTCAATACTGATTAAACCCGATTCTCTTTTATTGTCACAACTCATGAGCTCCATCAATGCTTCCCTGGCCCTGTCCCATCTTGACTTCCCACGGCCCAGGCCTGGCCTTTCAGTTCCACTTTTCTTTTAGTGCCAGGTGGTGCTAGCATTTGTCCGATGACACTGCACTTCCTTTCCTTCGAAAGCTCTCCCCCTTTTCACTGTGATACATCCGCGGTGCCCAAGTGCGTCAGCTGAACCCAGCTCGCGCATTAGATACGAGCGCCGCGTCACTCCACAGTGTGCGCTCGTCAATAATTAATCCCTCGACAAATAGTAATAATAATAATAATAATAATAATCATATTATTATATTATTATTTGAATTTGCGTTCGTAGCCAATGAGTGCCGTAACGGCACTTAATATCACTTGGGAATAACAAGTCCCTTGGTGTGCTTAGAAAGCATGCTGTAAGCTTGGAGTCACCGCACCTGGTGCACAAGCACGTCACAATCATGTGATTTCTCATTTCGCTTTTCAGTTGAGGATCAAAGCTAACGAGGAAAAAGTTGAAAAATCATTTCATGGTCCTTTTAATTAACTTTTTAATTATTGAAAATAAACATACAGTTCCAATTAAGAACTTGCTGAGCGTCATTGAAAACTATATCGTTAAATTTGGGAAAGATGTGGGGGACGTGGGAAGCATGGTAGTGCACTAAAGTTACCACTCGCATAACAGGTGCAAAGCGGGGGTGCCAAAACGCGAGTGATAAGAGGCAATAAAACCGCGCGGGCGTGTTTTCGCACTTACCGTCTTGCACCTGTTGCACGTATGGTAACTTTTGCACACTACCGTACTTCCATACGCTCCAAGTCTTTCTAAACTTGACTGATCTTGTAGTTCTTGATGACGCCCTCAAGTCTCTAATTGGAACCTCGTTTATTTTGTCTAATTAAAAAATCAATTAAGTTATCTGACTTAGCGTGACAATTAGCCCCCTTTATATTATGCCCTCCTGGCCATATAACTCAACTGCGCAGACTGCATTTGCCTAGCTTTTACTGCTTTTTTCTTAAAAACAGTCTGTAGAGCCTAAGCAAAAGATTGTGTAGAGCAAGGCTCTGGCCATTGACGAAAATCCCCACCCCTTGTGCTGCACGAGAAAAACAAATGTTCCTGCGGGGCACCATCGCTTCGGGGAAATGAATCATAATAATAATAATAATATTCATAATCACCATTATTATCATCATCATTATTATTATTATTTGCGAAGTAACGTTACCCCGGGTTGCTTGCAAGGCTAAACCAAAAAGACGAGAGCCCCTGCGCTTGTGCGACTGCTAGCCACCCACCCCCAGAGCAGGAGAAAACAAAACGCACTAGTACTGCCTCAATCACGAGAAAATGCGGCATGGGGCAACTGACTCTGCCCGATCGTCAGGGAGGGGAGAGCGAACAGACGGTAAGGACGTCTCTGAAGGCGGCGGGGAGCACGGAACGCAAGTGGCGCACAGTGTGGGCATGCAGCAATTCAGGCTGGCCCGATCTCTTCTTGATTCATATGTAAGAGCGGAGCCAAGTGCCTTGCATAGGACCGTCCAGCAGCCTACACAGTAAGCCTACCCTGACCACAGTCCATCAGTGTCGAAGAAGCTCTGAAGTTTAGAAATTTAAAAGTGGAGAGTAGCGGAAGCATAGTAGAGGAGGAAAAAGAAGGTCTTTAACCCTTTGACAGTCGAGTGTTTTTTTCCCGAAAGATGTGTCCCAGTGGTCCATTTTCGTTTGCAAAGGAATAGTATAAAGAAAGGGTCAATGCGCAGGGTTTTTTTCTAATTACCTAGCAGGAGCACGTACAGTGCTTGCAAGCTGTTTAGGTTTAAAAGCGTCGAATGAAAATATAGAAGGCAAAAAGTTGTCACCTTGCTTCCATTTGGTTTCATTTTGGCGCACCTTCTTCTGCAACATTCCAGCGGCTTCAGGTTCTTAACCGGAGGTGCTCTACGGAACTTTATCGTCGGATGATGAGCTATCCTCCTCTAAGTTAAATTCCGAAAAGCATTGTAAGTAAGGATCCTTACCCCTGCCTGTTTCGATCTTGATGGCATTGTACCGGTATGCGGTCGTGTATCACTACTGCGTGGTGCACGTTGAAGACCCCAGACTAGCGGTTGTACTGCACTGGCTACATTTCTTACCTACAGCTGGGAGGCAAGTCGCCCATTGAGGCAGACTAAGATCTGGGCTGTATAAACATACACACAACCCAATTTGTTTGGAAGAGCCAGTGCTCCCATTAGCACTACTATTATTACTGGAGTGGCCAGTAAGTGAAGTGAGCCTCACGCGCTCTAAGTGTCTAATTTGAAAACTATAAATAGCCCAGCAATGCCAAACAGTGCGCAAATACACAGAACATTAATAGTTCACTAAAAAAACATAACGAATAACAACACCTCCCACAGTTTCACATTTAGGCGGGCACTTTCAAATGTGTGATCACCGCCGTACGTGTGCGGCAACGACCGTCAAAGGGTTAATAACACTAGAGTCGTCAGTCTAGCGTTCGCCTAATTTCTCGCAGTTGCCAATTGCCTTTCTCTTTATATATGTTCAGCTGATATTATCCACAAGCAGAACCCAGCTTGCTCAGTCCCAGCTCGTCATAAGCCACAATGGGCACAAAAGTAATTTTCCGGGAGTTCGATCTAGGTCACTGTAGCTCAATGGAGACAGCAGGACGTGGTGTCATCACTCGAAAGAATGTTTGTTCTGGCTCGTGCCACGCCCACAGTGCTTGCTACCGAAAAACTCTCAAACTGGGAATTCGGAAAAAGGTGGATTGACAATCACCTTTAGTTTTCAAGCTGACCATTGAGTGTATTGTCCTTAGCAGTGCTAAAAGGTAAATGCACCCTGTCCACCTCATATACAAGCTTGAACATGTTGAACATGTTAAAGGACCCTCAGTTTGTATTATAAATATAATAATATAGACTACTGAGTACAATTAACATGGGATCACTTCTTTCAGGAAGTAATTCTGATTTTTAACTTGCTTGTTTTGTAGCTTCTTTTTGTGTTTAATTAGCAGGCTTTCCTGATTTGTTACCTGTTCATGCTCCACATACGAGATTTTTTGTTAATGCAAGGCTATAGTGCTCTGGCGCTGCAAGTTGTTTTGTAAATGAATAAATAAAAAGAATTAAAGTGGCTTAAATCCCCAGGCTCGCTCTAAACTCAGCCAGAAAAATTGGTGCCTGCACGTAGCGATCCCAAATTTTTATCCAAGGTGTCTTGTGGTAGTGCATTTTACCTCGCGAAATTTCAAAGATTCAAAATTTGTGATGAGTGAAGAGCTTCTTTTTCTTTTCTTTTCTTGCAGGGGCCTGGGTAAACAGGGGTACCAATGTCAAGGCAAGTTTTGCGGACAGACAGACGAGCTCTGCTCGTTCACGCTTGCGAGTTGTGCTTGGATCACAGTGAGTTGTGTTTTCAGTATGCACGTGCGTCGTCCACAAGCGCTGCCACGAATTCGTGGTGACCAAGTGCCCCGGCATGAAGGACAGCACAAACGACGAGGTGGGTGCATGGTGCCTTCTGCTCCAAATCGCTTTAGTTGTCTTGCTCGTAGTTTTGCGAGTGTTGCGTAGAAGGCAAGAAAAATAAAGTAGATCCTAGGAGAGGACCACATTTTCCAGGCTATTCGCAACTCCAATGCCCCGTAGATGGCCGAAGAGACGGGGATAGAGTTTCCAGGATTTTCCACGCTCCTGCTCGCCGACTCTGGTCGACACGCTTAAATAAATTTATTTGGTTTCAAATTTGAAGCGGTCGAGGCAGGAGCACATCGCAGGTGATGGAGATGTTGACGTGCGTTAGGAAAACAAACTCGTCGATTTTTTGAAGTTACAGAAACCTCGCAGGACTCGCGAAGCTTTGTGGAGGGCAAGCGCATTTTGGGTGCCTGCCACCTCATTGTATGTAGCGGAAGATTTTTGAGGGTAATAAAATATTGCAGTGTTTGCGCCGTGCCTGGCCACCAGTGCTCTGAAAAGTGGGTCACGCGGGTGACCTTCAAGCTCCGGAAGAGCAGCGTTCACGGTGTCTATGTTTCTCTGTCAGAGGCTCACAACTCGCTGCGCACCGTCGCGATTTGAGTGCATTGCAACATGCTATCAACCTGCGCCATGGTTACTGGTAGGTAGTTTTAGCGTAGCGTGACCGCAGGGTACCGTACAGTGCAGCATTGCAACTGGGAGCTTGCTCTGCACCTTTCAAGCATGAATTTCGGCGACTGCCAGGACCGTTGCCATGCCCACGCAGTAGCCTGTGGTAGCACTGTGCTAAAACTGCGTATTAATGCCATTGGCGCATTTCTTTTTTTTTTTATTTCTTTTTTATCAAAAGGAAATATTGAATATACAGTATACTACACCCGTGTACCGTGTTCACAGAGTCGCGACCTGCCTCGCCAAAACAGCCCGTTCTAAGCAGTCGTCTTGAACGACTGGCTAATGCAGCCGCGTTTAGAATGAGCACTTGTTTTTTTTGCCTTTGTAATTACCTGACAGCAAGTATGCGTAGTCATCTGTCTTTTGTAAGTGCTTGAAGCAAGTGGTCATGTTCCTTGTCACGGCCTTTTGGCACTTAGAACGCTTAAAACAGGCAGATCGTACGCAGGAGCTTGGCATTATTGACTGGAGTTTTTGTCGTCACGTTGAGTACAGGTCGAGCCGGCAACCGCTCGACCCAAACTTTGCAGCATGTGCGATCTACGAAAAGTCCCCAAATAAATCGGACATCCCGGTACCTTCGTGCAATGCTGTTGCGAAGCGGAACGTAAGAATACCTATTTTAACATGATGCACGAACATGCCGACCAGAACCATGCGGTAACAGCAGCAGCCGCTATCTGTCCCCGTTACTGTCTCCATTGCCCTCCCCCCTCCTCTGATTCTTCATTCGTCCGCGAGAGGGCAAGCGGCGGGCTGGAGTTGCGAATAGTCCGTAGGGGCAAATTTCGATTGAAAAGAAAAAGTTTTTGCTTAGATAGTTTGCACGTGGTGCATAGTCTGCACTTAATGCCTGGTTCGTACATAAAAATGATCATATACAGCACATCGTGACCAATGCCTGCTTTATTAGCTCACGAAGAAACTTGTATCATATTTAAATCATTATTAATGGTACTTTGTCATTCATGAAATGTGGCATTTCTCGTCATAGTGAATGACCTAGAAAAGACGAATCCTCGCATAGTTTGTGTAAAATTTCAACTTTTAGACATGCGTAATCCGGAAAATATGGTAGGCGATATGCTTAAACCATAAAGGCTGGTTCGCACATTTGCGTTAGAGCGCGATCGAGTGCATTGGGACCACTCGTAACCGCGATGAGAGAACAGATTGGCACACTGGCGCCACCGGTCAGGTAGCCCTGGAACTGCGTATGACCAGACTGGATGTTTTGCAGTATTTGCAAGGTCAAGCACTCTTTGCAAGAAATGGTCGCCTCTACCATTGCCAGACATATTTTGAGCATGTGGTGGAAGAGGGATGCGTAAGATCTGCACAGACCTGAAGCTGCCAGGGTTACCTGATAGGTGGTGCCTGTGTCTTATCTCGTAAGCTGTTGCAGGCAATTGTCACATTTGGAAACGAGACTGTTGGGCACTAGGTAGCTCCACTGGGCCTGCCCATGTTCAGAAGAAACACGATGCTCTTGAGCACACCAGGCGGTGCACCAATTGTTTTGCCGAACATTAGCCAAAACTGTCGTGTAAATGCCTCGCGTCACCTAGAAATAAGACAGGTAAACCGTATTGGTCACTGTTAAAGGGCCTTTTTTTTTCAGCTACAAAGTGTTGGAATGATTAAGTTTTTAATTAGATTGCATTACCAGCTTTTCAATTTGTTAAAAGAAACAATTATTTGTAATCAGAATCTCGGTCTCCACCATCCAAAACCATTAAATCAGTCAAATTTAGAAAGATTTGGAGCATGCGCTCCGTTTTTCTGGGTCCCGAAAATGCATCTGACTTTAACGCACCGGCCGCTTGGCTTTATGCATTTCTTATCGTCTTCATTTTTGCCCTGCCAGCCTTGCACCTGTAGCATGGAAGGTTACTTTCTCACACTGCCACACTTCTTAGTTATTTATTTATTTATTTATTTTTATTTTTACATACTGCAGCTGGGGCCGCAGTCTGTAAAGAATGCACACGCATTCTAGGTTTTTCTAAAATCTACCAAGGTAGTAGAGTACCTTTCAATGCTGCAAAGCGAGTTTCTAATTTTAACGACATGTTTCCTTTAATTTGGTGACCATACATTTAATTATGCAATATCGATTGGGGAGCGTCTGGCCCATTGGAACGTTCATCATCCAATAGCTCGGGTCTTCTAAAATTGTGCTTAAACTGGAAAAATACTCCACCTAAACGCAAGAGCAATCAAATTAATTTTGGAGCCCAAGGGAACCACCGGAGGGTTCTTTGAGGAACTTCCGTGTTCCTAGTTTTAGAAGGTGTGTGCATCTCGTAGCTGCGAATGACTGAGGCATGCGTCGGTTTTCCCACGTGGCAGCTGGCGGCGGGAAGCCGCTTCAACATCAACATCCCTCACCGGTTTGTGGTGCACAACTACAAGCGGCCCACGTTCTGCGACCACTGCGGCTCCATGCTTTACGGGCTCTTCCGCCAGGGGCTCCAGTGCGAAGGTGGGTCGGAGCCGTGCCCGTCAGATCCCCGGTCATTGGCGTTTTGTTCTGGACGTTCCATGAAATCCTTCCACATCACTATGACATCAACGTGCAATGCACGTTTGTCATACAATTTTCCATGTCCCACGTGCTCCTGTTGATGGAAAAGTTTGAGAACCAGTGGTTTTGAGACTTCAATCTGGAGGAAGCCATATCTGCCTTGAATGGCAGCAAAAGAAGCCCTTCCGCATCTCAGCATTGATTTATTAAAGCAGTGCAGAAGTCTTCAGACCTTGTAAAACAAGTTGCGTACAGTCGACTCTCATTAATTCAAACTCGAGGGGGGCCGAAAATTTGTTTGAATAAAGCAAAGTTTGAATTATCAGGAGTTTCTTCCCATAGAGACGCATAGGATGGGACCTGCATGTTAGTTTGAATTATCAGAAAATTTGAATTAAGAGATTTTGAATTAACGAGAGTCGACTGTATCAGCGAGTGGCTCAGATCTGCTCGAATAGCACTTAAACTGGAAGAATGCTTTACTTGGGGGCAGGGACAGTCGAGGAAGGTGATAAAAATTAGTGCTTGTGGTAGGAGTGCTTGAATTTTCTTTGAAATCTTCTCACTGGTGTGCTGAGGCGAAGGAGCAGCTCGGTTAGCTCGATGGGGTCAGAAATCTCGTTCATTGTTACAGGTAGGTCGACCTTCTTTCGTTACAATCGTAAGTCTACCCCTAATTTTAAGAAACAGTGCAGAAAAGAATATGTTGACCTACGTTTGAGTAAATATGTAATTGCAAGGGCGAAATGGGCTTGTTCTGTCGTTAAAAGGTTTATTGCTTAGTTTGACTGACGTGTAAGTGTTTAACCTCAAGCAGTCTGCACATCTTTGTTTGAGAAGCACTGTTCAGAGGGAATGTTTGGTTAACTTACATAAAATCAATGTAGTAGAGTATGTCAAATACTCACCCACTTGATGTTGGGTTCCCATCACATTTGATTAGGCTTAAAATTGTTGAAAGCTTGCCATTTGTAGCCTTCAGTTCCAACATGAGACCATGGATTACAGATCATAAAAAAGTCCCAGAAGTTCTCTAGAAAGGATTTTGCTTTATCAGTAGTGCTCTGTTGTACTAGCGGGCTAGCACTTTCACATTGAAAAACCACGCTTAAAATTTGATGATTCTCCGTGTGGACTCGTTAAAATACTCTGAGAATTCTCGCAGTAGCACTAATGGGCTGCAAACATTTAATTTGAATTTTAATTATATCCTTTGGTGCTCTACTAAGAATTCAGTTGTTTTCGATTCTACTATAATTTGTTTCACCTTCAAATGGACCGCAGAAAACTCTACGGGCCATCCCGGCCAATCCAGTGCCGAGAGCTTATCACGTGACTACAGGCCTCGTGCGTCACTGCGCCTTCGCACAGCATTGGATTGGTTGGAATGGGTCGTAGCACCTGCTATGGTACGTCGTAAGGTGAAACGGACTATTGTTGGCACAAAACCACCTTTTGTTGAAAACAGTTTGTTTACCGTAAAATACCGAGCTTGCACCCATATCACAATAACCACCCAGCCAATACATTTGAAACATTTGGTATACTGTGAACAGTGGACACATCAAACCCCCAGCAAACTTCGGATCGAACCGAGCTAATCGAGATGCTCCTCTGCGTCTGCTGCTTTTCCCAACACGCTGGTGCAAAGAGGCAAATCTTTGTGTGCGTGCGTATGTTTGAAGGAGTGAAACTTGATGCCAGAGCGCCGACGTGCAGCGGCCTTGACGAGAGTAGCGCGGCTGCTTCAAACACTAGGGGTTTGGCCAGATTCCTAAGCCGCTCCTGTACCATTTTATTGGGCCAAGCAGGGATCACTCTACTCCGTGCCTCTTCTGCTTTTTGCTCTTGAACCTAAACTTTTTTTGTGATTGTCTCCAATTTTTTGTGTGGGCGCTTGCTCGGTATTTTGTGGTAGTTTGTTCCGACAGGAAAATGGTACTGTTCATTAGTGTCAGAGAATGGTGTTCCAGTGCCTCGCGTGACTTTTCCTTTCGTGACTTCCTCACATGACTCTTCTTCACGAGGCACTCCTTGCGTGACTACTCTTTGCATGGCGCTTGCTTGCAGCGTGCAGCATGAACGTCCACAAGCGTTGCCAAAAGAATGTGGCCAACAACTGCGGCATCAATCCCAAGCAGATGGCGGAAATCCTGAGCGCCATGGGCATCTCCGGCGACAAGCTGACCAAACGCAAAAAGAAGGTGGGCTTACGGGAGGAAGACACCCATCCCGCCCCAGGGTTGCCGCCCCTCAACGCACCGCCACCAAGTCGCTTTTTGGGAAATCCCAGACGCAAAGTTTGAAACGAGCTCCTTAAGCTAGGGCCGTCGAATGCTTCCATGGCTGTATGTTTGATGAGTGCTCCAGTTAGGAGAAACTACGGACTGGTTCACACATGTGCGTTAGACCGTGCTCGAATGCATCGCATTTTCTCGTAATAGCTTAGGACGAGAGAACACATTGACTCGGTGCCATCTATAAGGTAGACCTGGAACTGCATTTAACTTGAGCGGAGGTTTTGCAGCATTTACGAGATCAAATGTATGTGCTATTTATGAGAAATGGCCATTTATAACATAGTCATCAGTTTCTCAAGCTCATGTTGAAAGAATGATTCTTAAAAAAATATATATATGCAAATGTGTTGCAGGGCTACTTGATTGATGGCACCAGTTTGTCTTCTTGTCATAAGGAACCACAAGGCCGCTCAACACCCTCGGTTGCAACCAAACACAAGTGTGTGGATGTTAGTGCCGTAAGCTAGGTGTAGGGCCCAGTATTGGGTAAAGTCGTGGGCGTACCAACCGGGGGGGCAAGGGGGGCGCTCGCTCCCCCAGTTCTCAGAGTGGGGGGGCAAGGCATGTGTTTTGCCCCCCCTGAAACAGCCGCCACTGGGCAGGGCAAACACTGGCCTGCGGCGCCCAAGGGCTACCAAGGGGACGGCCCTGGGGGGTCTGGTTTGCCCCCCCCCACTCAAAAGCAGGTTGGTACGCCACTGGGTAAAGTACATTTAAAATTTACTTGAAGTACAAAGGAAATGGGAGGTTGTGTACTTCAAGTAAAGTATGTAGTTAGTACACCGGGGGTGTCTCAATAATTTTCAGAAATGGCGGTGAATATTGGAGGAAGTCAAGCGGGCCACAAAGTACTTCCCAACACTGGTAGGGCCAGGAACTTCTTTTTTAATCTATGGAACAAAGGCCAATCTACTGTAATGTAGTGAAGTTTCCAGTCGGAAATGCTGTATCGTGTGATATGTAGCTTTTTTCTTAATGAAAGATTCTTGGAAGTTCTTTTTAACTTTTGCCAGCTTGTGTAGCTCTGAATGGTTAATTAAGAATTAATGGAATTATGGTAGTGCACACCATGTCCTGAAAAGCTGAGAAGTAGTGCTTGCCGCCTCTGAAGACCGATCTCACTTGGAAGTTTGTCGACATTTTGAGCAAAGTGTGGGATGTGTCGTGAGCAGCAATTTAGGGGTAAAGGCGTTTGTCTCGAACCAGACAGTTATTCCGGCGTGCGTTCCACTAGCCGTTCACCACTGCATTGTTGCATTACAAAGTGCGAGTGAAGCAAATCCGCAAGAGCGAGCTGCATACTTTGTGCCTTCCGTGATCATGCTTCACATTTGCCAACATGGCACGCTTTCAGGAGATTACCCTCGTTTTCTTCAGAGTTGTAAAGGTTGCGGTGTCGACAGTTGCTACAAAAAGAATGGTTTGAGACAATGAAGATGCAAAAAAGAAATGTACGCTATGCAAAAAAGTTTTTGCGGGACGCAGTATCGACCCTCGATATTCGTTGGACACACGAGATTGCCACCTAAGTGGACCAACCGTCGTGCCAGTGAAACGAGTTTGCAAACTGATCCTACGGAGATGTTTTTACAATAACTAGCATTTCTAGTGATTGATTTGTTTGATTTTCATGGTCGTCAGATATGGCCAAACAGGTGTGACGGAACCCTCTGTCAAAAACTAAGTGTGACACCAACTTTATACACACGAGAACATTGCGCTGGCAGGATGGCGACACGACCTTATCTCCGGGGAATCTACTTTGTCGCTTGAGGAGAGGCACCCCACCGAGGCCCTGGTGAACAATATTGTACGCTTGGTCCACATGTTTAGCACCCGTTTACCACAAAGGGCAAAGTGGGTCAAGCTCACATCCTCCGATGACCATTTCCAAAAGAGGTCCGTCGTGTCGCATTTGGCCAGCAGCACTTCATTGATTATTGACAGTCTTTACATTTTACATTACGGGGGAAAGGTGCAAAAGTAGAGGTAGCACTAATTTCTGCCGCATTATGTTAAAAGCACTCTGTCGCTCGCTAAGGAACCCTTGAACTCTTGGTAGAAGCATCATCGGACGGCACTTAATC
Source organism: Ixodes persulcatus (assembly GCA_013358835.2). Lineage (NCBI taxonomy): Eukaryota > Metazoa > Arthropoda > Arachnida > Ixodida > Ixodidae > Ixodes > Ixodes persulcatus. The sequence continues at coordinate 258,345 of JABSTQ010011291.1, forward strand.
TTTGAGGGGTCTACGAGGGTGCACTCGCTCCCCTTTACGGGCAAAGTCAATCCCTTATTCGGGCTTAAAAAGGATGTCCTCCTAAGCTCACAAATCTTCTGTTCGGAGGAGCTTTGGACCACTACTCGAAATGCGTCTTGATGTATAAAATTGGTCACGGTGGTGGCAACCCTGGGGTGTGGTCACTGGTGTCGGCATGTACCGTTGGCTCCCTCGCCAACCGTGTTGGGGTGGGGGGGGTTGTGGTGCATGCGGTCAGGGGGGTGCCCTGGATTCTTGCGTGTCTTCTACGGTTGGGTGCATCCTGTGTTGGGGTCTCGGAAGAGTGCATCGTCGTTGGCAGGCCCTGGGGGAAGGGGGGGGGAAGACGTGCATGTCTTACTCTGTCCATCCGCCAGCACGGTGCTTGCCGGCACTATGGTGTCTAAAGCGCGTGTCCGACTGGTGTGTTTACTTCGTCCTCAAAAGTTGTCTCTCGATTTCTACCGAATGACGTCATAAAAATGTCGTGCTGCTGCCTGTCGCGATCCTGGCGGGAGTACAGCAGCGCAGAGATGAATGCGGCAGTCATTTGTTCTGCTGTGGGTCACCCTGCAGCCGGGCAGTCGACGGAAACAAAAGCAGACTCGAGTCGGAACACCGCGGCGATGGCTGCCCTTGCATCCGCTCGCCTTTTTTGCCGGCATTTCTGCAACCGACAGCCAGGATCACGACATCCAACGGCACGACACGCTGGCTCCCGTGATGGAATTCGTTGCCACTTTGGGGCCACTTTCGAGGCATGGGCGGAGTGTACGGTAAACGCACCAATCAAAGACACTTTCCCTCGCGCCGTACCGGCAAGGTGCTTGCTGGTAGAGTGCTTGCCAGCGCAGTGCTTGCCAGTTCCTGTAGTAGACTAGCTGTGGGAGCTTGGCTCTAGATCCGGGAGATGTGCACAAGAATGACAGGGTTTTCTCGGGACTTGTTTTCTTTCTTTCTTGGGGGCAGGCAACTCTGCATTACGGGGTAGCTCAGCATTTGCTGGGCAGTGTCTCTGAAAAGGCACTGGGTGTTCATCTCCTCTTTGCTCGTGCTGTCTCCCCCGTGTTGCCTCCCCCCCCACGCATGCACCTCATTGCTTATTGGTCCCGGCAAAACTCGCAGCCGAAGTTTGGTGGCTTTGTCGCTGCTGGCCCCCTTCCCCCATAGTGTGACACTGACATGTCAGTGTCGGATGGCACGGTCCTTTCCACAAACCAGGGGATGGTAAGGCACTAGGTCCAAAGATGGCATCGAGGCTCTTGGCAAACGTCAAGCGTGTTTTTGTTTTTAGTTTAACGGAATCTGGAACGTGAAGTGTAGCTTGAAGTTCAGAGTGACTCCACTGAGAAGTGAAATGAAGTTGACTGCACTTTGCTTTGGATGATTTTAGCTGCTTTATATTAAGAATAGACGCAGATTGCAACGAGCCTTTCATTCGCAGGCATCTACCTCAACAAACTTTTGAATGGTGTCAACGTTGGGAAGGCATGGTTTTATCTTAAAAATAGCAACCTAAAGTCGCTATCCCCCGTTTTAGTGCAAGAACAAAGGAATTGCGGTGGTTAAATATTTACATTTCTGCCAAGCTCTATACTTGGCATCAACTTGTTTGCTCCATGTTGTAAAAACAAGCATAATCTCCGCAGTGCTCCAGCGCTTACTTGCACGAGCGTGTGGCTTCGTTGAGTGTCCCCTTCGCACGAGAGCCCGTGCGAATGAGTCGAGACGAGGCTACTCTCGCTGCATTGCAGGGAGCCGAGGCTCCATAGCTTCGACAACATAGCACGAAATGGTTGACACCGAGTATGCGTGCCACCAGAGGCTGAAAACGGTCCTTGAGCCTAAGCTGCTTTTCGTCCCCTGGTCATATCGCCGAGCACATTAGGGCAATTCTTTGTCTCACTCGTCCCATGTTTTTGCTTTCCCCCATGCATGGATGTACTCGTCCGCCGCTCGAAGCTCGCTTGTGTGGATGTGCGCTACTGTGTCGCTGCCGGCTTTACGAGCGGTCCTCACGCCGCTCGATCACCGCCGCTTCTCGGGACCAGGCCGAACCTCCCAACGAGCGCCCAAAGGAGCGCTCACAACACCCCCCTCGCCATGGTGTCTGGAACGTGTCTCCGACTACGGCGTCCTCAAAAGTGGTCATTCGATATCTGCCCGATGAAGTCACATTCTGATCGTGCTGTTGCCTGCCACGATTCTGGCAGTAGCGCAGCGGCATGATTGGATGCAGCGGACGCCCGTTCTGCTCTAGGTCACTCGGTAGTGAGACAGCTTGGGGTAGCTTCGGCCGCCGGGAGTCGGGACGCCGTGACGACGGCGACACTCGCGTTTGCTCGCCTTTCTCGACGGGGCTTGTGACCAACCGCCAGGACCGGGACATCCATGGCGCGACCCACTGGACCCCGCGATGCGATCTGGCGCCGCTCAGGGACCACTTTGGACGCGCTGGCGGTACGGGACGCCGGACACGCTGGTCGGAGACTCGTTCCATGCACGCACCCTCGCTGCCCGTCCGCGCGTCTCACTGCACAATGCCCTCCTTGCAGACGCCGTCAGACTGGTTTTTCTCCGGTGTGGTTCCTCATGCCTTCTCTCCCTCTGTTTTTTTTCTGTTTTGTCCACTCCAGCAAGGAATATCCCTCACCCAAGAGATTTATAACCAGGTGCATATCCCCTTCTTATCCTCTCTTCTATCACTGCTCATTGTTGTGCATCACGCTCGGCCAGGACGGCTCGCACACGACACTCGTGGGTCCGTATCGTTTTGTGGGAACACTTTTCGTGGACACACGTTTCGTGGACGCACTTTTTGTCGACACACGTTTCGTCGACATGTTTCGTCGACATTGTGGTGTTTCATGGACGTCTGCTCCTGCCACAGTTCGCCAACCATGTAATTTTTTTTTTTGCTAAGTGCATAACTATATCTGGAAGCCACTAAAGGTTAACGCTGGACTCACTCGGGCGTGTTTACCTCAACCTCGGTACTCCCCCCTTCCTCTTTTTTCCCCCGTAAACCGGGCAAGATGCAAAAAGTTTGTTGTGAAAACTGCGGGGTTGTATTAGAATAAAATGTCGCGAGGTGTGTCGATGAAACATCTGCGTGTCGACGAAATGATCTGTCGATGAAATGTTGTTCGACGAACTAATTGCCGTCGACACCCGTTTCACGGTAACTTTTTTTTTTTTCCGTTGATTTAGTTAATGCCATACTTACCCAAATACTTTGCGCATCATTTCTGAATGAGGCCGCCACGCCGCACCTACTACTTTGCTGCATTGCCATTTATTGTGATCGATAGAAACAGCAAAACAATGAAGAATGAACAGTGCTCGTTCTGAAGAACATGTATTCTGGTCATATGAAACATCACAGTCAATGTCCCAGTATATGTAGCCTCTTTGCATGAGAGTATTATTTGTGTGTCATCATTTGCAAGGCTACTTTGATAGACTTAAATGACCAACTAATTGTGTACTCTCCAGGAAAGTAGGTGTGTGGACCTTGCTTCTAATTATTGTGCAAAGTATTCAAGTAAGTATGGTAACGTGGTTTCATTTGTGCTCAAATAAGCTTGATTGATGGGGTCTTACTTTTGCTTGTGTGTGATTGCTCGGTCCCTGAGATGAGCTAGACTGCTTTTCAGAAATCTAGAGTTAAGCAATTTGAGGGGGAAAATATCTAGAAAGATAAGTGTTGGAAGAGGGTTGAATTTACAGTTTGATTTTTTTTATCAAATCATGCTGCTTTTCGTAACAAAGTTGTGCCTCTTTTTTTTTAAGTGCCTATGTAGTAGGTACTACTATTACAACTTGTAAACCCTGAGACCATAAAAAACCCTGAAAACCCTAAACCCTAAAAAAACGGACGAACAAATGTGTTCGTCCGTTTTTTTATCTTTCTCCATTTCAGGGTTTACAAGATGTCGATTAATTACCAGCTCGCCTGCACTCTATCACCGCTTACAATACTATTACAAGCTATTTTTAATCCAGGGAAGCTCTCTACTATCACTTTTAGGTATTTTTTACTTATTACAAACTTGCAACTCAGAACAGTTTTGCATCAGGTTCGTACTGCAACAACAAACTTAACGAAGCTAAAGAAAAAGGCTACATTTGCTGCATTCTTCTTTCCAAAAAAGCATCTCGCCCCAAATTTGTGCAAAAAAAAAACAAAAAAAAAGTTCCGAGATAATTTTTAAATTTTTTAAGGTATTTTTACAGATAGCCCATGTAGACCATTTCAATAATCGACGATCTTTGTCTACTGGACTGTGCAATGCATTCTGAGCATGCGCACCAACCCTGTCCTGTGACCCACTGACTCTCCATTTTTCACTTTGGTGATACGCGCCGTAAAGGTGTATAGTTTTGAGAACAACTTAATATAAATATTAGTTGATCGGATATTTTGCTGTAATCTTGGAACATCCAGTTCATTAGGCTTCCAAACCTCGAGCTCTGGCACATTGGCTTCACCACATCATTGCTTGAGGCCTTTAGCAGTATCAAATATTTCAGAAAACTGCTTTATCACCAGGCTTCTAGGCTTTTCATAATTCTGGCAATCTCCACGGAATATGACCGAGTTCAAAAATGAAGCACTAAGTTTCAGTGAGTTTGCCTTGAATCTCCGAACATTAGCGATGCAATACTTCTGAAAGAACTGATTTCAAACATTAATTTAATTTTATATTTTTGACAAATTTGGGGCAAGACACTCGTTTTTAGTAAATGCCAACATGAGCAGTTTACCACCATATAAATTATATTTATGGCCACGCACAGATAGTTGCTTTATGTCACAGTTGCTGTAGCAGACTGAATTTGAGACAAAGTGGCTCTAGGCAGTGAGTTTGTGATTTTGTTAAAATTCAAGGGGGAACTAAAGTGGGGCCAATAGCTTTTTGCTCTAACGTAGTGTGTCATAGTCCGTGCTACTTACACATTTCATTGTTGCAAGATTAATTTTCTCGTAAAGGAACTTTTTAGCCCCAGATCGAGGCCGTGAGGCAGATTTTGAGTTTCGGAGCGAAACCAAAACTAACTTCTGTTTTGAGACATCCGCTTCGAAATAGAAGTTAGTTTTGGTTTTGCAAACTGTCTCATAATGTAAATAAAAAAAGAAAATTCCGTGAAAATTAATTTTTGTGATCTACCCTATATTTGTTTTATCGAGGCACTTGCTCAGGTTGCTACTTCTCATTTTGTTTTCGAAAGCAGTTTAATTCATCTAAGGGAGCATGTTATCAGATATATTTATGCCATAGATTTTCCTATTTTATTTACTAGGGAAGTCGGTGGGTGTTTTTCAATGTTGATTTATTTTTCAAACATTGATCAGTGAAAAAAATTTTTCAGGAAGAAGCTAAGGTGCAGAAATTGTTAGAAATGGTGTTTTACGGTTTGAATCGATTTTTTGTATTTTTGACACCAACGAATGTATATCAGTGTTTCTTGGTTGAAAGTCTACAGCCTAGATGTATTCCTCTCAAACAAATCTATACAGGTCCCACCCAACAAGCTCGTTGAAATTCAAACGAAGCCACCCGTAGAAAACATAGCAAACAACAACTACTAAGTCTCGCACTAGCTGAGAAGACATCGAAGCTTTCCTTAAGCTGCATTCAAAGAACCGAATTGGCAGATGCAGTTAGTGTGTTGGCTTAATACCCAGCCAGGAACAAGTCCAGCCTGCACATATCTTTGACAATTTTCAATATAACTGCAATAAATCTGCAGTATGTGTGGCTAATGATAATAATAATAATCTTTATTGGGTCATGTGCACTATCGTAGAAAGTGGAGGAGCGAGCATATTGCGAGTAAACAATAAAAATGCTTTTGTCACGTGACATCTCGCTCATCCGGTCCATCACTATCGTCCACCTGGTAGTGGTTACTAATTGGAGATAAGTTAACCACTACCCCGAATAAGTTAGCACAAAAGAAAACTCTACATAAAAATATTCTTCCTGTAAAGCTTGGGTTTTTTTGTTTTGTTTTTTATTTGAGGACAGGTCCAATTCAAGTTTTTTCGGTTTTTCTCGATTTTGATAAAACCAGCTCGGGGTTTAATATTCGGTGCTTCTCGATATTTACCAAAAGATGGAACCTTAGGCATACCAGACATGGAAACCTTTAAGGTGGGAGGAATCTTTGCGAGGGTAGCTTCTCCAACCCCTCTGGTCAATCTCGCGAGTGGAGCGTCTGGGGGAGTACCTCCACAGGCACGTGACGGACACATGCGACTGCTCGCACAAGCGAGCGTCTTTCAGAGCTGTGCTGTTGTGCCTTTGCTTCTGATTGCACTGCACATAGAACTGTGAGAGGCAGTGTGTAGTAAGAGCATACACGTATACCGATGCTCTTCTGGGAGGCAGTTTACAAGGTTGACGAACCACTTCTCACTTAGAAATTGTGCGGTGTCATGACTGTGCCTGCGAGCACTCGTGGAAGAAGCCTGTTGAAGTGCACTATTATATGATGGAACAATCCGCACATGCACCGCTTATAAAAAGCTTATGTATGTAGCATATAGCTACTGTCCTTTGGAAGTTATCCCTTAGAATTGTGTAAGAATACCAATGGCCGGTATAGCTGATTGTCCTGCTTTGCATCTCTTGATGTCTGCAAGCAGAAGAGGCCATATGGTCAGTTTTACCAAAGAATTGTGCCACCATTACTGAGCTGCAAACTGTGCAAACCCAGGAGTCCTTTTTATTCTGCCAAATGCCTTCCAGGCAGTGTTGCCTGTATACATTTTTATAAGACAACTGAAAAATATTTGCCACAGTATGCATGACTTTAAAAGAATCGGGTTACTTCCGTATTAGTGACAGCTTAGTAATGACGTGGTGTCTCGTATGGACAGCCTGGCTCACTTACCGTATTTTCCCGACTACAGTGAGACCCGTTTAGAACGAACCCATGTACAGCGAATTATTGTCGATATTGAAATCCGGAAGACTTAAATAAAAATGGATGTAAAAAGTACTTTTTCCCCTTGGGAAGGCTTCCAAAAATGTGCAAACAATCATCTTCTAGCCTGTCCCTTTCCCCCCCCCCCAAAAAAGAAGTAGGAAAGAAAGAAAATTCCAAAAGCTCAAGTTGCAAACAAAATTGAGCGAAGAGAAGCGATTCAGAAGAAAGCTAAAAAAACACTCTGCACGCAAGCGCGGAAAAAAACACTTCTCATCTTAAAGTGGTTGCCCACTGAAGCGATTTAGAAGGGAAGATAAGCTAAAAAAAAACGCATGCAAAAAAAAATTCTTCAGCACGTTACGAGGCAGAAGCGAAGAGATGAGAAAGAAAGATAAGCTCTCGCCTTACAACGAACGCATCGTGGAAGTTCGTTATAAATGATTTTGCTATATCGAACTACTTGCTATATCGAACTGATCGTAGCGTTTCCTGCTGGTCGTTATAAACGGGTTTGACTGTATAGCCCGCACTTGGCTTATAGTCTGCAAAGACAAATTTTTGCTGAAAAAAGTTTACTTTTAGAATCCGCACCTGGTGCGGGCTATCTGAGAAAATTGTCATACACGGCGCATCTTTAAGAATGCCCTGCATTATTAGCATTCAGAAAAGCTTGTAACGTACAGAAATCATTAATATAAGCTGTCAATCACAAAATTCATGACGTTTTGTTGTAATGAATGATCTCGAAGAACAAATCCTTGTATATTTTTTGTGTCTAAAAAGAAAGAGATAGTCCGCGTCACTGAAAATCTTAACTTTTAAACGTGTCTGTGTACTGAGGCCCGCAAAATATGGTAGGTGCCAGTCGCACGTACATCTGTCGGGCTCACGCGACCCTCTGAAACCCCAAGCACCACGGGGGGCACCAAACTCAAATTGCGTCTGACACAGCAATTCGTTCGGAAATCGTCCAACATCGGCTTTATGCTGGGGGTCAAACAAATGAACTGTGATTAGGAGCGTACAGAAAAGGGGAACCCGGCGGTGTTGTTGTGCGGTGCTGACTTCATATTCATGACTGCATTTACGTTTAGCAGAAGTCACATTTTGAAGTCGGTTTGTTTCTAAATGAGTCACTTATAGTTAGGATTCTTCGTTTTCGATAAAACTGATAAACTCCGGAAAATAAACGCCCAGGCCCGTTTTATCAAAATCAAGAAAACCCATAAAATTTCGAATTGAGCTGTCTGTTGGGCTGCTTCTTTAAAACAAATCGCCTTGTCTCGTTTCCCTCTATTAGAAGTACGGGGGCATCTTGCAAGTATTCCAGTCACATGTTTGAGGAATTCTATCTCCATGTCCTATTTTCCTCGACTAGGTACCGATAAATGTGGATTTTTCGTCCAAAACCAAAACTCGATGTACCAAAAAACACCCTCAAATTTAAAAAAAAAGAAAGTAATCCCACTAATAGTGTTTCTATTCACGCAACGAATCGTTGCTCGGGGCGTAGCCAGGAATTTTTTTTCGTGAAGGTAAGCTGTATAGTGGGAGAAGGCACTTGAGCATTCCCTATGCACTGACTCGAGCGTGGCTTTGCTCCAGCAGACCTCCATCAGCGAGTCTCCCAACAAGCTGTCGCAGTCGGAGAGATCGCACACGTCCTCCATGCCGGCCACCTCGGACGAAGGGATGTCCGGTGAGTGCTGGTGCCACCCCTTTGGCACGCGCTCCCAAGAGGTTACACAACGTCTCTTCTCTGCCTCGTCGTTTGGAGTAGAGCCACTAAATACGCTACGCTTGGAGCGTCTTCACTCATTTCCTCGGTTTTCATGTGGGCGCCGTCATTTTGGTGTTTGGTGCAGAGCGGGTGCAATCGGCCACCTTTTAGATTCAGAAACGAGACTTCACGAGCTTTACACACTCCGTCGGGAAGCTCGGGTGACATTGTTTTGCTCCGCCGCAGGTTGTTTTAACACCTGGAGTATGGAAACGTGTTTCTGCCGATTTGAAATAATGCTTCGGACAACTGGCAACCATGTTTTAAGCCCCAAGATGACCTGGTGATAGTTAGAGAAACACATTGGCTTGAAAGGGGGAAAAGGAAATCATTCCCAGGCGAAAATCAGTCCACTTCCAGCTGGATTATAAAACTGGAAATGAGGCGGACCAGCTGGATTCCAGCTGGACCCAGCTGGATCCCAGCTGGACCGCCTTATTTCCAGCTGGGACCAGTTCCATAATCCAGCTGGAAGCGGACTGATTTTCACCTGGGTTGTTATTGTCTTTAGGCTAAGTGGCGCGAGCTACCACCCGTTACAAAGAGTACAGCCATTATCATCCATCCATTCCATGGCTGAAGTCTTCTTACTTTGAAGGATAGCTCGTTTGGTGGCTCTAGTTGGGAGTAATTCTACTGCCAACTCCAGCACTAGGGGTGTGACTGCCCGTCTTGATGCCTGCAGGACAATTAGCACACCTTGCTCACATCTGTAGGGCTTAGAAATGTGTTGTAATACTAGTTGTAATATTAAATGTTGTTACAAACTCTTAATGCCCCGGCCCTGCACACTTTCAGTGGTATAGTCCTGGAATGGCACGACGACTCCATTTGCTCGTAGACGTGCACAAAGATTCAAAACTTTTGAGTACTGATTTGAGTACCAACTTGCGTATTCAATTTGACCCTTAAATCTAGTAATAACTTTTTTCTTTTTTAATTTTGAGATATTTTTAATATTTTCTATGTAGTCTATGTAATCTAGTCTAAATCTATGTAGTACATATTTGAAAAATGTTTAGAATATTTTTGGAGTGTGCTTCCCATACGTCTTGGGAGCACTGCGGCAAAGTGATGACCGCGGCAGCTGAGTTACAATAGACCGATGTCACCAAGCGAACTGCGCAGGCGCGCGCATTCCGGAAGTGGTGCCGCCGCCATGCTACTTGTAGTCATCGCTTTCCGGCTTCCCGGCTACATAGGGCTGTGCGTACATCGTAGATTATTGTTTGGAACGCCCCGCTATTACCTTGGATTCTCCTGCATGTCTGTACTTCATAAAATTTTGTTGGTTGTGATGCCTTAATTTGTCAGCAAGCGCAGAAAAGCAGTTCCAGTCGTCTTATCGCTTTAGAATCGCTTTGTCGTCTGCTTCGGCCTCGTCTGCTTCTTCGTCTTCGTGAACGCGTGAGCACACTGCCGTTCATGCAGTGGTCCCACCGCGGCCGCAGGAAAAAAAACAATGACGCCATTACTCGAGCTTTCCGGCTGCTCGGATGTCTCAATTAACTTGGAAACTGAACATCTAGTTGAATGGCAAAGAACAAGAAAATTCGAGGGACCATCGGCTTTGTGTAGCACCGTGGAACAGCGTCAAATGTGTTGGTGAAAAATTGAGCTTGGTAGTGTTCAGTCTTGTGCATAACGTTTAATCAACAATGAAGTAAGAGGAGCTAAATAGACTTTTTCGGTGAGCGATAGTTTTCTAAAAGTTGTTTCATTCTGGTTGACAGCCTGTGCGACAGGGTACAGATGAACTGCGGGGAGAAGCCTGCACACAGAGAAGAAATGATCTACAGAAAGGCCATGCCTGAAGCGCCGTAACAATGCGAAGGGCAAGTTCGTCTGCTTCTTGCGCAGGGGGTAGCGGTGACGTCAGGACGCCGAGCCCTGATTGGCTGATCGCGACCCCCTATCTGAGCGTCGTCTGCTCCTTTGCGTCGTCTGCTCGCAACGTCGTCTGCGTCTGTCTTACCTTTCCTGCAACTTTCGAAAGTGCAGAGGCCAGATTCACGAAACGATCTTACGCCAAAAATGTGCGTAAGACAAAACGTAAGAACAAATTCGTATTCACGAAACGAAATTATCGTAAGTTTTGCGCAGGTTACGATGGAATCCTACGACAGCTCCAAAGCTGTCTTACGCACTTTTTACGATCAAATCAGCATGGCCGACAGCATCGCTCAGTTCGGTCGCAACGACCAACGGACGTTTATTTTTGTACGTGCTCTTCTCACGCGTCCCGACTACAAGCAGCAAGAAACAAAGTAAAAAACACTTGAAATGAACCACGACGAACAAGAACGCTGGATCCACAAACACCCGGGAAATGCTCCAACGGTCACGATTCCACTGACCCCGACCAAGCGAGCTCGGCAGATAGGCCTAGCAGGCACTCCGACTCAGAGCAGCGGTGCTCCGACGGTCCTTGGCCAAGACCGTCTGCCCACGACCGGCTGGCGTGCTGAATGGAATATGCCCGCGTGACCCTTGTGAACCCTTCCCGTATTATACTTTGATCGCTGACCTCAATTTTAGATTAAGAGGTCAATCTGTTCCTCTTGTCATCTCCGTGTTTTCCGAGGCAGCGGTGACTCTCGCCGGTAAAAAAGCGGTGAATCTCCGACAGACGCAGGAAAGGTAAAGCAGCCATCGCTTGTAAATCAGACGAGTCTCGCCGCACACGAAAGGAGGGAAAAAGTATTTGGGAGGGAACTTGCGGACACTAACCACCCTCACTCTCGGTTCTTAGCAAACAAACCTCGGCGCCTCGGGACACCTCGCCAGTGAGTCCTTTGACTTCTCTCCTTGATGGGCGTCTGCTAGTTGTTAGACAAAAACAACATACCGCTCGAGTTATTTCGTCTGCCCTTCGGCCTCGAGTTATTTCGTCTGAAAAAGCTTCCAACGTCGGGCGACTCTTAGCGTTCGGAGCTTGCGCAAACAAAACGAAACTGGATAGAAACTGTTCACGAAAAATCATCTCCACCCTAAGGTTTCAGGTATCTTGCATGGTTGCTTCTTTTTGAGAGATGACAATTGTTACGGAGCTTCAGGCATGGCCTTTCTGTAGATCATTTCTTCTCTGTGTGCGGGCTTCTCCCCGCAGTTCATCTGTACCCTGTCGCACAGGCTGTCAACCAGAATGAAACAACTTTTAGAAAACTATCGCTCACCGAGAAAGTCTATTTAGCTCCTCTTATACTTCATTGTTGATTAAACGTTATGCACAAGACTGAACACTACCAAGCTCCATTTTTCACCAACACATTTGACGCTGTTCCACGGTGCTACACAAAGCCGATGGTCCCTCGAATTTTCTTGTTCTTTGCCATTCAACTTCCAGTTTCCAAGTTAATTGAGACATCCGAGCAGCCGGAAAGCTCGAGTAGTGGCGTCGTTGTTTTTTTTCCTGCAGGCCGCAGTGGGACCACTGCGTGAACGGCAGTGTGCTCACGCGTTCACGAAGACGAAGAAGCAGACGAGGCCGAAGCAGACGACAAAGCGATCCTAAAGCGATAAGACGACTGGAACTGCTTTTCTGCGCTTGCTGACAAATTAAGACATCACAACCAACAAAATTTTATGAAGTAAAGACATGCAGGAGAATCCAAGCTAATAGCGGGGCGTTCCAAACGATAATCTACGATGTACGCACAGCCCTATGTAGCCGGGAAGCCGAAAAGCGATGACTACAAGTAGCATGGCGGCGGCACCACTTCCGGAATGCGCGCGCCTGCGCAGTTCGCTTGGTTACATCGGTCTATTGTCATCTCTCAAAAAGAAGCAACCATGCAAGATACCTGAAACCTTGGGGTGGAGGTGATTTTTCGTGTACAGTTTCTATCCAGTTTTGTTTTGTTTGCGCAAGCTCCGAACGCTAAGAGTCGCCCGACGTTGGAAGCTTTTTTCTGGATCAGTAGCGCCAGCCTAATAGACAACCACAAAATAGGTTAGGCTCGTTTGTTACATTTCTGGGGGTAAGTGTTGCACTTTTAAATTGCATTATGTGGTGTTTTTTTTAAAGTTTTGTATTAAAAAAAAAGAAGAAAAACCGCTTCCGAAAAAAGTTGTTTTATTTCAAGTGATGCATATCAAGAATCGCTGCTTTTTTTTGGTGATTGTCCTGATCTTTTGAAGCACAGTTGTGCTTAAAACATGTCGTCACATTAACAGGTATAACCACCAAAATTCATTGAGCAAAACGTGTATTCAAAACGGCCTCACCAAACTTAGTGAAGATAGACCAACGGATAGATCGCTACGGAGCGAATGCTCAGAGAGATTCCAACGTACGGAACACTTCGGCACGCTGTGTGTCTCGTGCCCTGCAATCTTACACTTTTTAGCTGACGTGCAATAGGTGGATATAAATTATGAAGCAAATCGCGAAACAAATGGAAAAACGCTATTTTTCCTGCCACTCTGTCCGGCTCTGTTTACTTTTCTTTGCCGTGCTGCTTTCTTTCGGGAAGACATAATATCCGAGGCCTTTTTGCCTGGTGCTGTTATTATAGCACCGTGGCATACAACGGGTGAAGCCACCCATTGCAAACCATGAGTAAACACCCGGCTAAACGTCTCGTGCTAACCCGAAAATTTCCAAACGCCGGGCGGGCGTACAATGCGCATTGACGCGGCCGGAAAACTGGGGAGAACTACAGGTACCAGCATGCACCGCGGCAGCGGTGGCGTCGCGCAACTGCTGGTGAGATCGGTCTATTGCCGCTTTTTCGCGGCACAGCTGTGTGCTAAGGGAAAGCACTTCAGTACCGGCGCATCTTCGAGTTACGACGAGGGTTCCATCTTCTCGGTATATATCGACCAGCCCCGAAAAGCAATCCCTGAACCGGTTCTATCAAAAAAGGGGAAAACAAAAGACCTTGAATTGCAGCTGTGCTTGAATAAGAAAAAAATGAAAATTTAACTTCACGGAAAGGAATTTGTGCATACAGCATTATTTTGCGTTGACCCAGAATGCAGCTTGCGCTGAACTCTCTACGAAGCTGCGTCGTCCTTCGGGAACCACACCCCATTTTCCCGTTTCATTCCCTTACGAATATCGGGACGTTTTCCGAGTATTGGGGTCACGTGCACATTCCCCTCGGGTTGGGGAATCCTGTGGCCGTGTCCTATTTTCTTCTACTCGAGCCCCGTTAAACACCAAATTTTTGTCCAACGCCGAAAATAGACTCGTAGAAGCACCGAATCGTCTGGGAACAAATAAATTCAGAAAAAAACACCCTCGAATTCTAAAAAAGATCGAAAACAGGGAACCCTTGTTGCAAGAAAAGAAAGTATATGCGAGAGAGCTAGTTCAAAAACATCTTAATTAATCTAAAGCCAGAGACAAGAAGTTATTTTATATCTCCTCGTCTCTGGGTTTAGATCAGGAGTCATCAAAATTTTAGATCTCGAAGAGCCCCCATCTGCCCCAAATGGCGGCCAAGGAACCCCCTTCGGGTATCGACACTGACCCGGTAAAGCAGCGTAAAAGCCCGCAGACCTTGTAAACAATCATGTGCGTGCTAGGGAGCATTTGGCTTGTAGCTACGCATCAATGGGCGGATCTGCTAAAATGGGGCTTAAACTGGAAGGATGCGTTCTCAGGGGCAGGGACGGTCGAGGAGGACGGGGATCGGTAGGTGAGCGTGTTAGCGCACCGCAGCTCGAAGTACGTGGAGCAGAAGCCCGTGCTGCAGGACCCTTGCCCGTTTTGATCCGGATACGAGCATTTTACCGGCGTGCGGTAGCGTGTCCCTAGTGCGTGGTGCACAATAAAGACCCCCCAGGCTAGCAGTCGTACTGCACTAGTTAAATTCTTCATCTACAGCGTAAAATAATTTGTCGCCGCATCTCAAAGGCAGACCCACCTTACACCATTTAAACACGAACATCAAATTTGGTTTCTTGGAAGGTTGAGGAAATCTGAGAGCTCAGGGAGCTTACGAGGGTACTGTCGGGGAGCCTTCCTAGGAACCAAGTTTGAGAACTCATGGTTTAGATCAGTGGCGTTTCAGGGGCCCCTTCTGGATTGGCAGAGGTGACGGGGGACCTTGTCTACCGGGGGGCGAGTATTGAACTATTACAATGACAAACAGGTAAATGAAGAAAACTGAATGCAAGAAAAACCAACCCTGAAGCTCTAAAACGGAGAACAATCGACTCTGCCCACGTGGCGCACATGGTTGGGTCTATTTAGCTTTGTGAGACAGTCAGCATCGATAAGAAAATAATTTGATCGCTCGGCTTCACTGATGGTTGACGGCTTCGGGGACCCCGAAAAATGCCTTAAAGGGCCCATGCAACGAATTTTGGGCTGGAATAAATCAATTTAGATTGGGATTTTACTAATAGCATATCGTTTAGTGGGCCAAAAGAAAAGGTAGAAAGTCAAAAGCCTAACTTTCAGTACGGAAATTTGAAAACACAGTGGACTATTTCCTACCTCCTTTCCTTCGAAAGCTCTCTGCCTTTTCACTGTGATACATCCGCGATACCCAGAGTGCGTCACCAGGCCCAAACGCACGTCAAATGACACCGGACCTCACTTATTCCCTTCACCCCTAAGCTGATATTGCGGTGGAATCTACGCACTTGCCGGACCAATCAGCTGCCTCCCTTTCATCACCTGGCCTCATCCCCTGTTCATGGGTAGGCGCGAGGGAGCGTCATCATGTGGCAAAAGTATGGCTGGTGCAACGAGCACGTAGCTTCCGCAGCACTGTCAGCTTAGAGGAGAACGGGGCGGGGAAAGCAACTTTTGTCCGAATTTTGAGCAACGGGCTAATCTTTGAGGGGGAGTGTGGCGGTGTCCGGGTACACAAACGAGGGTCCGAGCAAGAGGGGACTCCCCCCTTTCCGTCTTCTTGAACTGTTTGGTGGAATGCGCGATTTGTGAGTTGAGGAGAAAAGCTAAACAGGAAAAAGTTGAAAAATCACTTCATGATCCCTTTAAGGGGCCCCAAAGAATCCCCAAACTCCCATTTGAGAACCACTGGTTTCAATTATGGTGAACCCTAGTTACTACAGCAAAGGACAGCGACCCTCCCTTTAGACCGTGCGAATGCACTGGTGGGATCCACGAGCTACGTATCGTGTTTTATTCTCTGCAACGCAGCCTCTCCTCTGTCGCAGGCATGAGCTTCGGGGCGTACGACATGCTGTCCCTGACGGACTCGTACGGCCAGTTCTCGCTCAAGGTGCCGGACTCGGGAGGGGAGGGCGGGGAGAAGTTCTCGCCTACGCCCAGCAGCCGGGACGGCAAGCGGCCCAAGAAGTTTGGTCTAGACGACTTCACCTTCATCAAGGTCCTGGGCAAGGGTCAGCTTTGGAAAGGTGGGACCATCTGTCACCCACGCGACCCTGCTACGGTTCCTTTCTTTCAAACATGTCCAAATCCTACGCACTTTCGGGTCTGTCCCTCTGTTTATGACCGACGAAACGAGTGTGCACGTGCGGGAGAGTGATGAGGGGACAAAATGAGAAGGAAGATCAAAATGCCGACTGTCCCCCAAAGGGAATCGAACCCATGACCCCAAGATCACGAGCCTGACGTTCGACCACTGCACCGAAGGGGAGACCTGTGAAGCGGCGATTATCAAATACGATAATGTTTCTTTCGCCAACCGACAATACGGAACAAGGCAAGTAGAGAAGGCAGGTAGCTTCAACTTTTATGTTTATGCGCATAGAATAAAAGAAAAACATTTAATTGCACTAATGCTACTGTCGACACCGGTTATAACTAGGGTTCCGCGTTTTCGGTTTTTATTTTGTCGAAATTCGGCGTACTTTTTTCGGTGTTTATTTTAAAATTCAATTTTCGGTTTTTTTCGGCGTATATTTATGGCCACAAAATTTTATCGGCTTTTTTCGTTTAATATAAAATAAACGCCAACGGACACCGGATCAGATGATCCTTGTAGTTCTGATATTTCTGATCACACAAAGAATAACGGCACGGATACATTGGAAAAGAAATGGGCACCTCATTTGGGAAATGTGTGCAACTGTAAAAGAATCAAGAAAAAAAAACAGAAGCACAAACAAGTCAGATATGAAGCCTATGCCCAAAAAACATGGAACTTCACCTTCTGTATATCATGATTACGTGATCTTATTATAGTACACACACACATATTTTCCCAGGTTCTCCTCGTTGATCCGCACTCTTTCTTTCCTGTTAACATGACCCTGAGCCTCGAGAATGCCCTCTCAACGCTAACACTGGACACTGGCAGGCTGAGGAGATGAAGCACTGCCTGAGCCAAAATCAGCCAATCAACCAATTGTGACCGCCAAAAGAGACACGGTGCGACGTTTTGAAGCACAACACAACATGCAGAGCTTGCATCAAGTCGGTTTTCCTTACAACGAGTTTGAAAACACGCTTGTACATAGCGAAGTCACGGGGCATTTTGGACTTGACGTTCCGATCGATGATGCGCACATTAAACCAAAACGTCGCGATGGCACCCGTGTATCCCATACATTCGGATACGTTTCGATAGACATTGTCGTTCCACTTTTTTGCCACGGCTCTGCGGTACGACTTCAAGGTTAAAGTGACCTTTTCCGGTTAAAAAAAGAATTTTCGAAAATGAATTCGACATACTTTTATTGTTTTTTATCAGGTTTAAATAAAAAATGCCGAACCTAAAAGCTGACCTTTTTCGGTTAAAACCGAATTTCCGAAAATGAGTTTGGCGTACTTTTATCGGTTTTTATCAGGTTTAAATAAAAAACGCCGAACCTAAAAGCTGACCTTTTTCGGTTAAAACCGAATTTCCGAAAATGAGTTCGGCGTACTTTTATCGGTTTTTATCGGTTTAAACCGAAAACT
The DNA here is from genome assembly GCA_013358835.2 of Ixodes persulcatus. NCBI lineage: Eukaryota > Metazoa > Arthropoda > Arachnida > Ixodida > Ixodidae > Ixodes > Ixodes persulcatus. Next base: position 275,927 of record JABSTQ010011291.1, read on the forward strand.
CCCAACCCTAGTTATAACGAAGCCGATGGGAATCTGAAATCACATCGCTATATCCACTTCTTCATTATATCTATTCCATAAAAGTAATGCGCAAAAGAGAAAAAAGATAACACTGGTCTTCACGGGCACATGTTTATCGTGCCTGCAGAAAGCGGTCGAGACTTCCCTGCACGCGCTCTCTGCTAGACCGGATTCGCTTCTCGCCAACTGCGAGAAGCTCCGATCGAAAGAAAATCCTGCGAGCTACGTACGGATCAAGTCCAGAGCCCTATCGACAGCTGCGACGGCCGCCGCAGAGGGCGCCGACGGTGGATGGCATTCTTTACGTTGATGCGCACTTCGTCTAAGATGGCGTGCTTTTGTTTCAAGGAGATTGCCTTTGTTTTCCCCGTGGAGGTACCAGCGGTGCCAGGACTCGCCGTCGTTCAGTGGCGATGAATCGCCCAATCGATGCTTGTGTGAAGCTATACTTACGCACAGAGAGCGACCGCACCGACTAGCGTGGAAGCCAATTTATTGTTGCGTAAATCTTCTTTACCTCGGGGACTTTTCCTTCAAATCATTACAGTAAAACCTCGGTACCACATACCCGCATAGGCCGTAGTTCCGCTTTAAAAGAGCTTAGTCAGATACCCGACATGTCTCCCGTTAAACTTAATGCATTCAATGCCCGCTTAATGCGCAGTCGCTTATCGTGTACTTACCGGTCAACGCGCACTGTTTTCACTTCCCGGTACGTACTAAGTTAGAAGTTGCTGCCAGCGTGCGGCCGGGCCTCCGCGCACCAGCAGCAACGACCACGGCGGGAGCGAACACGCGAAGCCGACCCAGCGTGAGGGCGAGGGCAGCGGGGCCGCGAGTTCGGCTGGTTCGGCGCCGCGCAACTCGCCGCCGTTGAGCAGGCGAACCAACAAACAACTTTGCTGGCGGGTGACCAGTGCAGTGGCGGTAGTTGACGCAGTTTACACAGTTTACGGGCCCGGCCGGTGGGAGAGGAGGAGCGGAGCTCCTCCCAACAGCGTTGTTGACGTCGCGGTTGCAGGCTTGGCTGGCTTGGCGGGCTGCGCAGGAGGTTCCGAACTTGCGATTGGTTGCGCATGGTTGCGGTTTTCTGAACGGGATTTCTCTTGCTGCCCCCCCCCCCCCTTTCCCCCTCCCCTCGCGGCCGCCGCTCGCACGCATACGCAACACACATACATCAGGTTTAGAGTGCCTTCGTATAGTCGGGTTTCGCGCCTCCGCTCTCCGCTGCCGCGCAGCTCCCGCATGCCCTCGCTACGGAAGGGGGGAAAGGGAGGGAGAAGGACGCGATGCGCCATGCCACAGAGGTGTTGCATGCCAGCAAATGATGCCAGCCATGCACCTTGCTTCTTGCCCCCTCCATTCTCTCCTTCGCGGATGCGCGCGCACACGCACAAAAAAAAAGTTTACTTTTGTTTGTTGCTCGCGTCTCTATTTGAAGACGCGAACATAAACCCCTAACACCCCCGTCGGCCTCTCGTGGCCGATCTAGTATTGTATATCAGAAATAAATGCCGTTCTGTGTTTAATTTGTAGTGTTTTACCGTTCCTTTCTGGTCGGCCTAGAATCGAGGATGTTTTTTGTTTTTTTTACTTTGCCGTTTTGGAGGGTCGGCCTAGAATCGATGCCGGCTTAGAGAATCGAGTAAATACGGTAGGTGGTGTGTATTTGTCATTTTCTCTTAAGCCGTACTACCGCTTTGCGCGTACTTTATCCGTGTTCCCATCGAACTACGTCTTATCGAGGTTTTACTGTATATCAAGCTCTTAGCTCTGGATAGACATTCTCTGCCAGGGTTGCACAGCTCAAAAGGGAAACGGGCCGAAACAGAAGTTATTTGTAGAGACCTTTTGCCAAAATACCCAAGCCCGAAGCTGAAGGCCAGAGATGTAGGTAAATGCGCTGCATGCACTTGCCTTTTTTGTGTAAAAGATTCAAAGTCAAAACCAAAATAAGGCACTGACGAATGCATGTGTGAAGTGCCATATGTTGTGGATTTTGGTTTTATAAGAGTTATTGCTGCAGGTGCCAGCACGTGCTGCACATATAATAGGTGTACTCGGAGCACGCTTTTTGGTGCTTGGGTGGTTTAGCGAGAGGTGTGTTCAGGAACTTTGGTGGTAGAATTCGATGCTTATCACTACCTTGTAGTACGGGCAGAATATGAAACGGCGCTGATGTCATGTTTGCTCTAACTCTGTTGTGCAGCATACATATTTTTGAAAACTACTTTCATATTTTCCGGTCTGTCTTCGTGCAACGCGGACTTCTTTGTACAGTTGACGCAAAGTCGCTGCATCCGCATACCTATGCCACCAAGCTTTGAACTGTCTTTAACTTGCCAGAAAAGCAGGGCGTCGGCCCCTACTCTGCCATTCCTTCTTTGTTGTAGGTGCCGATATTGCCTAACCTTCCACAGCCTTTGATTTCTCAAACAATGTTTCCCAGTGGTCGGGTTTTTTTTCTGAAGGAATACATAGTAGGTATGAGGAAAGGGTAAATTTTTGCGCAGGTTTTTTATTTGTTATTTAGCGAGAGCACAAGCAGTGCTTACAAGCTGTACAGGTTGAGAAGCATGAAAAGGAAATAGCGAAGGCGAAAAGTGGTCACCATTCTTCCATTCAGTTTTATTTTGGTGCGCCCTCTTCCACAAAATTCCGGTGGTTTCAGATTGTGAACTGAAGGTAAGTTGCAGAGCTTCTCCATCGGATGGTAAGCTGTTATCCTCTGGATTAAATTCTGAGAAGCGTTAAGTCTGAATCAGAAGAGTCAGCACTTCAATCGCCAGTACCGCCAGAGCAGCCGACTTGCGAAGCGACCATCTCGCTTGAATCACGTGCGCGAAGCGTGTAATTTCTTAACTACAGGGTGATTCAAGGAGAGGCCAGGCTCTTTAAATCGACCGCAAAATTCGGTTTCTTAACCTATCGCGCTACGATTTTGTGCAGCGTTGCCCACAGATGGTGCATTTTTTTTGTAAAATTTGCAAAGAGCGAACTTACCTGAGGGAAAAGTAAAGAAAGAAAAAGGCTTAGCTCGTATGGAAACGCAGCGAAGCCACCGGTCTTCCAACGATACGGCGCCGTTTCACACGGGAGACAAGAGATGGCCAATAACCGCCAAAGAACGAGCATACGGCGCCGACAGCCGGCGTCTTTAGCAGACAATCTTTTCGACTCAAAAGTGGCGCGCGTTCCGCAGGCGGCAACAGTTGCAGAAACAAAAACAACAACTGATATGAAAAAAAGCTTGCGCCGCTTTTGATTCGAAAAGATTGTCTGCTAAAGGCGCCGGCTCTTGGCGGTGTATGCTCGTTCGTTGGCGGCGTTCGTTGCGCCATCTCTTGTCTCCCGTGCGAAACGGCGCCGTGTTGTTTGAAGACCGGTGGCGTCGCTGCGTTTCCATAGGAACTAAGCCTTTTTCTTTCTTTACTTTTTCCTCAGGTAAGTTCGCTCTTTGCAAATTTTACAAAAAAAATGCACCATCTGTGGGCAACGCTGCACAAAGTCGTAGCGCGATAGGTTAAGAAACCGAATTTTGCGGTCGATTTAAAGAGCCTGGCCTCTCCTTGAATCACCCTGTATAAATAGCCCCAGCAGAACAAAATGTCCTGTGAATATAATGTTTATAGTTCACCAAAGACATAACAAATAGTACCACCTCCCGCAGTGCAGGCAGTTTTGCGTTTAGGCAGGCACTTTCAAATGGGCAATCGCCACCATACATCTATCGTGACGACCGTCAGAATGTTAAGGTTTGTATAAAAAAAAGGCATCTAAGTGCGCACCATTGCGTGAAATGCTCCGATAGAAATTTTGGAAAAAGAGATGTGTCTTATAGACATTTTTTGTTTACTCTCATCTCCAGCCACCTGGTAGGCATATCTGATATGGGTGACAAAAAAAATAATAAAACATTTCATCCTGCAAATAGTAAGAAAAGATAAAGGAGAGGCAAAATGTGAATGGACAACGGTTAAGCTTATATCCTAAATGTACTCTGTTGGCGTGGCGACAACAAAAATATGTTTTCGCCCATACTAAAAGTGACAGTATTGAAGATGGTGGTGCCTTTGTGAAAAAGGTCTGTTTGCGACTCCAGCGACCTATAGGGAGCGCCACCACCAAACAAACATGGCAGCTGGGAACAGGCTCGGCCACCTGAACAGGTGGCGCATGCAATTTAACAGATTTTCTTTTGTTTAATGCCCTATTTTATAGGTATTTGAACTGTGACGGTTAAGTGTAGCCGGTGCACATAAACTTGCAGAGCATAGTTTTGTTTTCCCAATGCTTTTTGTTCTTTTCATGTCAAACTTTTGTTTCGGAGACTTCGTTCAAAACCGAAACTGTGGGCTCCGGAGAGATGGTAATAGACTCTAATCAGTTTTGATAAGCTAAGGAAAGCGGCGATGACTACCGGATTGTTCTACCGAGAGTAATTTTGAGCTATAACTCGCATGCCTCGACCATGCGACTTATCTGTCTGCGAAATCGAGTTTTTGTGCGTATCCGCGTTTAAGAAACAACTCCAGTCGTCTGCTCGGTCAACAACGCAGGCTGCAGGAAAATTACGAAAATTAAGCAAGCGTTTTTTGAGCCAAGGAGCATGTTAACCCGCTGGCGCTCCACTAAGCAGCTGATACTCGTATTTCAATTGAGGTTTTAGTAGAAATCGAGAACTCATTTTGACGAATATGCGGGTAGTGTATTATATTACGTACTATGTCCCACTAAAGCGATATTAATTAGTACAGTAAAACCTCGTTAATTCAACCCCCGCTAATTCGGAAATTCGGATAATTCGAATTGCCGATCCGGTCCCGTCAATCTATGTATTAGTCAATGGCAGCAAACGCTCATTAATTCGGACGGAACGCGGCGCGCTATGGTTAATTCGGACGAATTCGGCAGGTGGCGCTAGCTACCATCCGTTCCAGAGGGTATGACCGCTATCCATCCGAGGTGCACACGTGGTTTTTCCAGTTTTCCCATGGTTCTCCGCTCTTCAGGTTCTCCGTGTTTCGCACCAGTTTTGCTCTGGATTGCCGTGCTTCAGCGCGCTACCCGCTACTCTCCTGGCATGGAAGCGGCAGAAGCATAGCAAAGGGTAGCACAAGTGACTGACGACCGGAATGGCAAAATCGCGACACGCGGGGCTATCGTTCCCGAGCGCGCCGATAGCGAGAGTGACAGTCACGTTTCATGCCTCAACGTGGGGATCCTAAAGCCCGACATTTTAACCGGCAACCCCCGCGTTGTAAAAATGCAACGTGACTGGCACTCTCGCTATCGGCGCGCTCGGGAAAAGTAGTGCCGGGTGTCGCGATTTTGCCGCTCCGATTATTGGTCAGTTGTGCTACTCGTTTTCCGTTGCAGCTGTACTGGCTGTACTAGGCTAAGAATTTAGCGATGAAAGTGGAAATACTAAGGGCCTTGAAGGACGGCGTCTCTCGACAAGTGATGGAAAGTTACGACGTCAAGAGAAGCAGTTTGGCCACGTACGTGAAAATTGAGGCCGATATCCTACGGGCTTTCGAGAGCGAGAAGTTCAACGCGAAAAGAAAGCGGCCGTGGGTGGTGGTGCACCCGAAACTAGAAGAGGCCTTGCTGTGCTAAATCGTCAGCGCACGGGATGCGTAGCTCCGACAGTGCGAGTGCGGTGGAACACTCGACCGCGCTAAGGAAAGTTGCCGTCTCCGCCCGGGTGTCGTCCTGGAAGCAGGCGGTAATAACAGATTTCTTCTCAAAATAAAGGTATGTCACAGGGAAACGTTTTCGCACAGTTTCCTTTGTCCTTTCGATATTTCGACTTTCGGATAATTCGGACATTTTTGCCGGTCCGATGAGATCCGAATTAACAAGGTTTTACTGTATATTCTTCGGGTTCAAATATGAGCTTAGTTGACTATCTATTAGGTGAACTGCTGAATAAAAGTATATTTGACAGACAGAGAGATACTACTTAGACTCAGCCAAATGGTTCTAGCCGGCAGCGCGGAGACGAGTGGGGACAAACTGAAGAGAGTCTTCATCGGAGATTCACGCGCCCCTCTGCATTGAACTTGACTTCGAATCGTGAACGGAGAAATGGAGTATTTTTTGTGGCCGGACAACCTGAGCAATTTAGACGTATATTGCTGCTGGCTTCGACGGGGGTATGACATATATATATTGAAGGTGCGATAGATCATAATGCCGTGACAGCTTCTAACTTTGCAAGACGCGTCCCCCACCTTTTGAAAGCAGACAATTTCCCTCATTAATCGTATGCAGCCAGCAGGTTTTCCGGAATCAAGTAATGCGAAATCAGCCCAACTCCTTCGGTGTGGTCCAGAGACTTTTTCGGCGAAAAGCAGCCAAGATGAACAGCCAACGCACCGACCGGCGTGGGTGGCTCAATCTTGAAGCTAATCGAACACAACCAAACTCAAGAAAAGCAGCTATCGAACCTTCCCATTCACTTGTCTGCAACATCGGTGTTCGCTCCGGTGAAAACACCTCGCCTGTCGTCCTCGGTCCACTGTTCTACATCCTTATAAAGAAACCACTTATCAGTTACCAAGTAGTCGTCACTTTGAATGTGATTCGAGAAAGACAAGAAATCAAAACGTTTTTCTGTAATTTTTCCTTATCCAACAAATCGAGAGGACGCGACAGTGTGTTGTGGAGTAAACGGGCTTTCATATGCGTGATGGAAGGAAACAATCTACTCAGGCTTCACCATACTAATGAACAGTCAGGCAAACTTAAGAAATATTCGGACCTTCGTCAAATTACAATGTTCGCCACCGCGCCGACAACACATGTCCGCGAAAGCCGTCAGAGATGCGGAGAGGCGCGAAGTGACCTGTTCCGGCTGGTTCCCTGTTTTTCGCTTGGTGCCGCCGGTTTTGCTGGAGTCGCGAATACACCGGAAGATGTGGTACTCTGTGTGTCATCCCTGGGCAACACTGGGCGCGAAGAATCTAAAGCCCCTTTCCTGCTCAGGTGATGCTGGCGGAGCGCAAAGGCACCGAGGAAGTGTATGCGGTGAAGGTGCTCAAGAAAGACGTGATCCTCCAAGACGATGACGTCGACTGTACCATGACGGAGAAGCGCATCCTGACGCTGTCTGCCAAGCATCCCTTCCTGACGGCCCTGCACTGCTGCTTCCAGACAGAGGTATGCGGGCCCTTGTGTCGTCCAAAGATCGGCTTTGGCTGAAGATACCAGTGTTTCGACTCTAGTATTAGTGATATAGTATCTATTTCGTCTCGGGACAGCCGTCACACCTGAGCCCCCTCGGTGGCTCCAAGGGGCAAGGCGCCAGCCTACAGATCCCCAGTTGGTGGGTCCGAATCCTGACCGAGTTGCCTGCAATCTGACGGAGACTTATCGCAAAAAAGGCCAAAATCTTGATAACCGAGATTTCGGTCGCACATCCACAAATTCCTAGGTGGTCGTAATGAATCCTCAGTCCTTCGTTGAGGTGTGCCAGACGCCCTTCGTTGGTTTGGCACATAAAACCCCCAAATTGGTCAGCCACGTTGCTACAGAAAAATCAGTGACCCATGCCCAGGAAGCCCACAACATTGGGTAAAAGTCGTTGGGTGAAGGTGTTAATAGAGACAGGTGATGACAATGATTACCCGTCCATTACTGTGCCTCAGTTTCTGATCGTTCCGATTCATTTGGCTTTCTTAATTTCGTCTTGCAACCTGCGTGAACCAAAACGAGGCCAGGTCCAGATACAGTCTAAGCTCATTCCAACAGACCTGGTTACAATAGCCATTTGGATATAGCATACCGATTTGGGAGGTTAGGTTGGTTTTCCTCTACATACCATTAACTCAACTTCATATCTGCATACAACATACTCCTTCTACAACATACCGAAATCTTGGTCTAAATCAGGGTCTGTTATAACGAGCTTAGACTGTACAAGCGGCATTTCCCCATCACCTCGTGCCAGAGCAGCAGCTTTAATTATAGTCATTATGAGCGCCTATAACAGCACAAAACAATAGTTGAGCCCAGTTTGAATAAACGAAGCTCAAATTGCAATAGGACCAGTTTCGTTACAGGCTGCGGCCGTAAAAACTTCCACATTTGGAACGCCTAGCAAGAAGCAAATTTCAGACGTACATACCTGAAATTGGGCACACAAACGTCCTTTGTTCCAAAGCTTTTTGGCTATTTTTTTCAGACGTCAACTCGGGAGTAGCGAATTATTAGAAAGATAACAAAAATGGAAGACGTACATTTCCTATGGCCTATACCCGCCCGTTCGCCGTCTGCAATCTGGTTCGCGATGCCGCTCCCAGGTGGCGCAGTGAACGCGAAAACGCGGGAAACGCCGCACGAAAGGCTGGCGTCGGGCAAGATAATCGCGACGAAAAGTGATTTTAACGAAATATATGAACGATCGTTGAAATTACCTGTTTCAAGTCAAGTTTTGACAGATCGTCATGCAAGCAAGAAGACACCATGATGTGACGAGATCATTTATTAACAGCCTGGAATAGCAAGTGGTACTGCTACAGTTGCAGAAAAGTTGGTTTGGAGTTATCATTTCATTCTGATTTTTACAGGGCCGCTGAAACTCATAAAGTAATATTTTTTTTTCATACAGCTTGGGTATAATTAACACACATGTTGCAAAACATATTTGTAAAAAAAAAAAAGGGAATCATTAATTGGAGCAATATTTACGGCGCTAGAGTCATTTCGGCGGTCCTGTGATAAAATGGCTGGTATTTGAGAGAGATAGTCGTCTTTTTGCTGGTTTCCCGTTAATACCTCTATCAGCAGCCTCTACTTTGCTCTCCGTGTGCCGCAAGCAGCGCGAGAGACAAAAGTAACTAATAGTTTAAATTCCGTCAGGAAGTGCAAGTTGTGTGTTCATTCAATTGTTTATTCTTGAAAAATACATCTTCTCATACGCCTCTTCTGTCACAGCGATTTGAAATAATGTTGATGCTGCAGCGGCCCTTTAAACAACTAGGGTTCGGTCGATTCGATGTGCCCGACGTCCACAGACACGGAAAGCCGAAGTCGAGCTTCGTACGCCAGGAAAGCCCTTTCGCGCATCCCGTCGTCGATCTCGAGGAACGCGCCCTCAATTTTTTCTTTCAGCTCTTCGATGCTGGGGATCCTCTTCTTGTAGACAAGTCCTTTTATAAATCCCCATACGAAAAAGTCGCACATATTTAAGTCGGGGGATCGTGGAGGCCAGTCCATATAGTCTGATCCCCGACCCATGCACCACCGAGGGAACGTGTTATTGAGCCAGACCCTCACACTCTTTGCGTAATGGGGAACTGCTCCATCCTGCATGACTATACAGTTTTCTTTTGTCATGTGGTACCTCTCAAGCTCGGGGAGCATCTCCGTTTTCATCATGTCCAAGTAGGCATCTGCGTTAACGGTGCCATCGAAATAAAAGGGGCCCACTATGCCTTTACGCCAAATCCCACTCCACACCTTCGGTGAATGGAGATGCCGTTCGTCCACGGCATGAGGGTTATCGCGAGCCCATATCCTGCTGTTCTGGCGGTTCACACGTCCATCAAGGTGAAAGTTTGCTTCGTCACTAAATAAAAGAAATTGCAGGTGCCCCGGGTTGCTCTTAATTTGCAACAACTCCGCCTTGCGAAATTCTAAACGTCGGATGTTGTCGCCGTTGTGCAAGACTTGAACAACTTGCATTCTGTTCGGGTGCAAATTATTTTTCCGCAGAATTCGTCGTACGCTTTTTTCCGAAATTCTAAACAACCTGGCTGCTCGTCTTGTTGACAATTGCGGGTCGCTCTCAAAGACAGCAAGCACCGCTTCAATGGGCTCCTCATTTTTCAGCAGGCTCTTACGTTCACTGACTGAATTCTTCTTTGTAAAGTCTTCTCCGCTTGCAAAACGATCCGCCCAAGTCGAAATTGTCGGGCGTGAAGGCGAGCATTTATGAAATGCAGTGCGAAATTATTGTTGTGCTGTGGCCACCGAGTTCCGCTCCACGTACCACTTCACTGCCTGGGCACACTCATTTGCCGAGTATTGCAGCATCGCAGGGTGGCACAGAAAATATTTTGATAATAACTGCAGCAGATAGTGGAACAAAAACAATAAATAGGAGCAATCAAGATGCCTCAGCAGCGGCACTCTTAATTCCAAAGTTGAGCTTTCACCGGGAACGAACCCGTCAACAGATAAGCAGACGACAAAGGAAGACACACGCTCGTCTGCTTTAGAATGTATCTTTATTAAACGAGGGTGTCTGCCAGTTTCTAAATTTAAAGTAAAAGGGCATAATCGTTCATATATTTCGTTAAAATCACTTTTTATCGCGATTATCTTGCCCGACGCCAGCCTTTCGTGCGGCGTTTCCCGCGCTTTTGCGTTTAGTGCGCTACCTGGGAGCGACGTCGCGAACCAGATTGCAGACGGCGAACGGGCGGGTATAGGTCATAGGAAATGCACGTCTGCCACTTTTGTTATCTTTCTAATAATTCGCTACTCCCGAGTTGACGTCTGGAAAAAATAAGCAAAAAACTTTGGAAGAAACGACGGTCGTGTGCCCAATTTCAGGTATGTACGTTTGAAATTCGATTTTTGCTAAGTGTGCCAAATGTGAAAGTTTTTATAGCCACACCCTGTATATAAAAAGGCAGTTTGACTGCAATAGTGTAGGTTAGTGGTTCTCAACCACTCATGTTTTGGGGACCCCTTCTCGATTGGTGGAAATGACGGCGGACCCCATCCACCAGGGGGGGGGGGAGACGGTTACATTGACAAAACTTAATTTTGAAGCAACTTTGAATCTCTGAAACTGAGAGGAATCAGCCTTACTCACTTCGCACACATGTTTTGGTCTTTTAGCCTTGCGAAACAACCAACATTAGTAAAAAAGAGAGAAATTCTATTGCTCAACTCTATTGAGTGTTCGGGGCTTCGGGACTCTAAGAAGGCCTCCAGGGGTCCCAAGTATCCGCAGACTTCCGTTTGAGAACCACTGGTGTAGGGTACCACACATGGCCTTAACCCCGCAAAAGACAAATAAGGACCATTCACTCCTATGCATCTTTGCACGTAGAATCTGTGTGTGCGGTACACTCTGTGCAGGCAGACGTAACCGTGGGGAGGTCTTGTCCTGACAACCACAATATTCATTTCCAGGATCGACTGTTCTTTGTCATGGAGTACGTCAACGGCGGAGACCTCATGTTCCAGATCCAGAAAGCGAGAAAGTTTGACGAGCCACGGGCGCGGTTCTACGCGGCCGAGGTGACGCTAGCCCTCATGTTTCTACACCAGTACGGCGTCATCTATAGGTGGGTGCCGCGCGAGACCATACTCTGTTTCAGACCAAGTCCGACCTCAGCGGACACTATGGTCCGGTGGAGCGAAGCAAGCAGCGCCAAAAGTGCCTCGTAACATCGCTCGTTGTCTTTGTGTGTTTGCTTTCACTGTAATTGTGCGTTTTTTTTGTGCATGATTGGTTTGGACAAATACTATGTGCCACGTAGCTATGCACGTTTTGCGCTGCTTGCTTGGCTTCATCGAATCGTTGCATGGGCTGCAGTCATACTTAAAGTGAAACAGAGGCTACACGAGGAGCCCTCCTCGATGCCGGGTCGTACTTTGCAGGGATCTGAAACTGGACAACATTTTACTGGACACAGACGGCCATTGCAAGATTGCGGATTTCGGCATGTGCAAGGAAGGCATCAAGAACGGTGTCACCACCACCACCTTTTGCGGCACACCGGACTACATTGCCCCCGAGGTTGGTGGGACGCCTTCCTCAGAGAACGGACCAATCAATTTATTAAGCTTCAATTCTTACGGCGGGTGGGCGCTGTAGCCATAGGCTACGTCAGGGGTACAATTTCAAGCAGCACAGATTTTGGCCAAGCATTGGCCAATGGCTGGCTATGGTCTTTTGACCAATGGCGAAAGAGTGGCCATTCATCGGCCAATGTTTGGACGATGGCTGATGGCCATTGTCCAGTGGCCAATGACCAGAGAAAGGCCGTTCATCGGCCAATGGCTGGCCACTGTCTGGCCACTGGCCAAAGGACCATTGCCAGCCATTGGCCAATGATTGGCCAAATCTGTGCTGCTTGGGGTGCAACCTCATCCGTGCGGTTTTCAGGAAACCGCTGTGAAAAAAACTTCTGATCCGGGAAAATGTGGCGGTCGATGACCTCTTAGGGGCAGGAAACAACTCTTGCATAGCAAATGTATTTGAAGGTGACTTTGATGGCTGGGAAACTATCCTATTGAAATACAGGTCGACGTTTTGGTTGGGGTCTATTATTTAAAATTTGTAATCAATCTATAATCGGGAAAAAAAGGTTGCTAGAAGAGTGGGGAAGTTTTTTGAGCTGATTGAACTAACCCGGGTGCTGTCCTGCGTCGGCCGCTGCTCCTAGCACCTCGGTGCAACGCGGTGAAGCTCATACTCGCACCAATGTACGGCGGTGAAGCTTGACGCACATGCACAGAAGCGTGCCACACACAGTGGCGTGGCGCACGCTTCTGTTTGCCGGATTACACGCAAAATGAAACGAGCGCAACCGGGATTTAACGAAAGCCTCAATTCCCTCCACGCCTAGATCAATGTCGTGCCCGCCCAGGCAAGAACGGACAAGAAGTGCAGCGCTAAGAGGCAGAGGGGTGAGAAAGAGAAGAACTAGAGCAAAATTGGTAGGACGGCCATGGCTAGGTGGCCTAGCGCGTCACACCCGTCGTGTTGGACGGCAGTTTCTAAATGTAAGAGTTAAGAGGGCAGGTGTAACAAAGGGAAAATTAATACAGTCAAACCCGAATAAATCAAATTCAAAGGGGATTGCAACACAGTTTGATATATTGATAATTCAATATACAAAATATTAATTTAAACTCCAGTTGAAACTTGCGTTCATCTCTGCTAATACCGAAGACCATGACAAATGGAAGCCTACCGAATGGTGCATTCAAGAACCACTAAAGACATAGGAAACCTTGTTCAAGAGTAGAACCGCGAGTGCTCCTGCTGGTGCGCGTACCTTGCGTGTCCATTTTGCTGCACCTACAAGCATCTGTGGCCACGATCTCACAAACCACGGAACCTGAAAAGAAAAGAGAATGCTGAAGTTTAAAAAAAAGTGGGATGTATAAAAAGAAGCAACTCTCTTCACCCATAAATAAAAGCCAATTGAGCGGAAAAGAAAATGGCATTAAATAAAAGACACCGAGAAAAGGCAAAAGAAACGGCAAAATAAAAACTAGAAAAGAAAAAAAAAAAAACTTTTTCACCCATAATGTGCGGAGAAGTAAAAGGGATAGCTGTAGCACGTTCGCGCAATGCGGGCAAAATTGTGTCGTCGTGTATTTGTGGACGAAGCTGGGAAGTGGTTAATGCACATTTCCATTGTGGTTGGTGTCGTGGATGCCCCCGACGACTCCACGAGTGCTCGGTGACCAATGAAGTAAGTGGGCGAGGCGAGACTGGATGCGAGTGGCAGTGTTTTTCGTAAGCACGAGGTCGATGGTGTTGTCGGCGCGTGTTGTCGGTGCACCGACGTCGGACACCGTACAGAGGCCCACTCTTGCCGCGACGAGGCTGCGGAACCACTCGTTCTTGCAGCCGCTAAGGTTGATGTTGAAGTCTCCGTTTACAATGACTCCGACGATGAAGCACGAAATGAAGTCGGTGAAACGTCTGTTGCGAATTGGCTAGGTTGGCGACGTTGAAGGTATTCGCCTACGTGGGTCGTGGAAGCCGGTCGTTCCCTCCACGCTTGCTCCTGGGACGGAGTACGGCCTTGGCACGGTAGCGCCATTAGGAAGAGTCTGCAGCAGTGACGACGCGAGCGAAGGTGCAGGTTTCCCCGGTGTTGTTGAGCGGTGAAGGGAGGGTGTAGCATTGTCATTCAGCGATGAGCAGAGAGAAGGGCTCATAATCTTCCCTCTTCTCGCGGCATGGCCAGGATGTGCGTGTCCAATGGAAACACTCGACTTCTCTCTCCCCGTGCCACAAGGCACGAGGAGAGCGAAGTCCATAGACTGACAGAACCACACTGCAAGGCTGCCACGATGAGGGGGTATCGGTCTGTGGTTTTGTCACACTTCATGCGTCTGTCACACAAGCTGGGAGTCTGCCATGATGTGGCAGCCTTACAGTGTGGTTCTGTCAGTCTATGGGTCTGCCATGTCGGCCTCAATTCTGCGGTTCAGTCACAGCCTGCGAGTTTACCATGATGGCAGTCTCAGGGTCGCTGGCTCTGCCTATGTGGTGTCACAACCCGCAAGTCCATCCTAAGTGATGTGGCGATCTCATTGTCTGTGGTTCTGTTAGAACCTATTAGTCTAGCCATGATGTAGCAATCTCGTTGGTTCTCTCGAAACTTATTAGTGTGCCAGGACGTCAGAGTCTGTGCTTCTGCCAGAGGTCCCTGGAGCCTCGTCGGCTGATCGTCCCTGGGACGCATTGCAGATCCTCCAGGAGCTTGAGTACGGCCCCTCGGTGGACTGGTGGGCGCTCGGAGTGCTCATGTACGAGATGATGGCGGGCCAGCCGCCGTTTGAGGCGGACAACGAGGACGACCTGTTCGAGTCAATCCTCCATGACGACGTCCTCTACCCGGTCTGGCTCAGCAAGGAGGCCGTCTCCATCCTCAAAGGGGTACGTCCCCCCAGTCCCTAGGGCGTGCCCCAAGGCTTGTGCACACATTTGCGTCTGCCCACGATCAACTGCGCTATGGCCACACATGACGGTTTACATCGAGATAATATGCTGGCACGGTGCCTCCATCTATCGGGGAGGAACCCTTTCCATTTGTGTGGTACCAGACCAGTGGTTTTGCAGTACTATTTGCGAGATCAAATCTATGCACCATCTGTGAGAAATTGTCTCGTATAACAATTTTAGAATTAACTCGAGCTCGCGCTGAAAGAATAATGTGTAAAATATGTGCAGATGTGATGCACTCCGGGGCTGCTTGATAGATGTCACCAGTGGGGTATTTCGTCGTACGCCGGTATTTTGTGGTTTGTTTGCTGTTTATTAATGTCAAATAGGTTCGAACTACCAAGTTTATACAAGCATAAACACTGGTCATGATAATGCTGCCCCTTGAGGATGTGCGGTCAGAGGGGCATGCTTGGGAACCAAATGAAGAAGAGTGCATTTCTTCAGATCACATTGTCATTTTCGTTTTGTTTCATGCTCCACAGCTTGCCTTTTCGCACAATGTTTTTCTTTGGTTTTACGGCTTTGGGTTGCTCCAATGCAGAATACATACCGATAAATGCCAATTTTATCTCGATGAATGTTGATTCGTTAACGGACCAAACCTTGCCAGGAAGAAACAACATGAATGGAAGAGTGAACAGTTCTGTTTTAGTAAGGTTGGTGTAATAGCAAGAGTTCTAAGTCACTTCTTATTCAGGTTCTGTAAGGCTGTTTCACAAAGTGACAATATGTAAAAAGATGCTTCAGTCCTAGGGTACGTACTTATTCGGCTAGAACCAAGCTGTTCGAAACTCGCAAAGTTGTTATTCTGCGAGTTGGTAACCCAAAAGCAAGCCATACCTCTCTGGTTTTGTTGTACCGTAATAGACAGTCAAACTGGTAAAACACATTGTTCTCACTGCAAAACTGTACTCCGCACATTTTTGAATGCCCGGTTTCAGCCTAAATGTAGTGCGAGCAGTTGGGACCGGGTGTCGGAGTTTGAGAACTTACCTGTTGTCCGAGTCTAGAATTATAAGCGATTTTCAGCAGTTTTCAATGAGACAGTGATGGCTAACGGAACCCATAAATGAACTCATTATAACAGACCTTGATAGTGTAAAAGATTTCGGTCTGTTGTAAAAGGATTATGCAGAACGCAGATACTCTTACTGCAGACTTTGAGGTGGATTATGACTGGAATCTGATCTAACCAATAAGACTGATGAAATGAGAATAGATATTTGAACTGGTTTATTGAAACTTTTGAATTTTGAAAGGTGGTGATTTTTCTTGAGCTCTACCGAGGATCGTCATCACTGTGAGCTTTGGGTAGGACGAGGTTGGGGAGACGCCGAGCGCGACAACAGCAGTTTACAAAATGGATGGCACCGCTACCAAATGCAAGCCACGTAACGTCAGATATAACGACTGCCGTCAGGGATTACCACATAATGAAAAGGCAAACTACTTGCTAATCCTTCCATTATATCCAAATGTATGTTATAAAACAAATTCTGTTATAAGCAAAGTTGGTAAGGAGACCGACCAAACTTCACAAATTGGTATGTTATGACTAGGGTTCCGTGTTTTCGGGGTTTATCCTTTTTCGGTCGGGGGGTGTTTTTTTTAGTTGATTTTTTTTGTTGTCTGTTTGTCTTCCATGTCCCTCTTTCGTTATGGGTTTTTTACGTTATCAAGCTTTGCTGTTGGGCAAAAAATCTGTGTTTCTCGGTGTCGGGCAAAAAGTGTGTGTTTATTGCGGGGGCCGAATTTCACCGTTATGAGATAGTATGTCAGGTGACATGTTTGACTAAGCAGAGGACTGAGTGGATCTTGCGTCGACGCAGTTCATGACCAAGAACCCGGCCAAGCGGCTGGGCTGCGTGGAGTCTCAGGGCGGAGAGCAGGCCATCCTCAGCCACGCCTTCTTCAAGGACATGGACTGGGAGGCCCTGGAGGCTCGCAAGGTCAAGCCCCCGTTCAAGCCCAAGATTGTGAGTGGTCCTCTGGGGACGTCGTGGCATTCTCATCCCAATTCGAAACGTCGGTTTCGTCGTCGTCCCATCCAAGTCGCCGTTTATTTGGTGTCTTGAGTACAGTATTTTCCGGACTGCGGTAAAATCCC
Source organism: Ixodes persulcatus (assembly GCA_013358835.2). Classification (NCBI taxonomy): domain Eukaryota; kingdom Metazoa; phylum Arthropoda; class Arachnida; order Ixodida; family Ixodidae; genus Ixodes; species Ixodes persulcatus. Next base: position 292,768 of record JABSTQ010011291.1, read on the forward strand.
GTAAGAACGCCCACCCAAAATAAGTGGGAAAAAATATGTGGTAGGCGTCTTTGCAGATGCAACAGCAGGAACTTATTAGAAAAATTGGTGATGAACATTGGGGAACCCACTACAAGCCGCGTAAAACAGGAACTGCTAGCACAGATCGTGGACAATGAAAATTCGCGCTTCATGGCACGATAGGCACGCGGGAAACCGCTACAAACTCACGCATCACGGGAACCAGTATTGCGCATGCAAATTGAAGACGGATGTGGTGGACGCAGCAGATTCACAGGACCCTGCTACGAAACCGCACGTCACACGTACCAGTACCGCTGACTGTGCAGCTGACGTGATTGCTGTCGGACATTGTGTGATATCCAACAGTAAGTGGGGGGGGTGGGCGATGTTTCGGAATTTTTTTTTATGAATATTCAGTCAAAAAGATGGGGTGGGCGATCTCTCATGGGGAGGGCATTCTTACGGAATTTTACGATATAATCTCCACCCGCTGCATAGTCTGCACCCGGTGCCTACCTTGCACGTAATAGAATCCCATTCACAGCACACCTTGGAAACCGCTCGCTTTATTAGCACACAAAGAAGGTTGCACCATACCAAATCCTCACTAACACGCTCTGTTGATCAGAAGATCCATCCCGTCCCATAATAATGAGCGATGTGGTAAAGGCAAATTCTCGTATAATCCACACCTGTAAAAAATTGTCCGCAACATGCAAAACATTAACTTTTATACATTATAGTCTGCGGACTACAGTTTGAAAAATATGGTACACCAAACGATCTAACAAAGTTTAATTCAAGTTGTATCTCGTCATTCTGAGCATTCGCAGTGCTGAAAGGGGGCACAGGCATGCCTCTACCCTGGAGAAGCTGTGAACGCTGTTGCATTATTTAAACAGAATTTTAGAGTTTTGAGGCAGTTCTCTTTTGTGAGGCCTCAGGAACGGGTGTGGCTTCAGCTTCTGCTCATAGTCCCTACCAGACTTTCGCCGCTATACTCTGTTTCATACTTAGTGTGCAACGCTGTCAAAGCTACTGGCGCGAGCGTGGGGCTTGATCTCGTTGACCATTTGCACGCATTCTCGCGCAAAACCAAACTCGTGCCAGTAGCTTTGACAGCTTTGCACACTAAGTATGAAACAGAGTATAGTTCTTTATTCGACATTTAAGTACCACAGCATCTTACGGCAGGGGCATAACACACTGCAGAAAGCGGGAAAAAAGGGAGTTAGGCACCATACAGATGAGACAGCTAGGTTGGGAGCCCGTCATGCTTGTTGTATCATTTTAGCAATAGCACAATGTTTAGAGCCGTCTAATTAAACGTTTGCCTTTTGAGCCTAGTCTGGACTCTGCTTGAATACAGTGCAGTTGCAAAATTTCGCTTATTTAGTTAGATGATATTGCAGCATAGATTCGGAAGGAACCTCATTGCGACTGGCTCCTTTTTTTATGTCATAACCTTTACCGACTCTGTGCCATGTTTTGCCTTGGTCATATTTTCCTTTATCTCCTTGGCATCCCTGAGACCAGGGTGTGGATTGCGATTTGTCGTGCAGAGCACGACAAATCGCAATCGCTGACGTTGGTTGTCCTGATGGGTTAGCGTGTTTGTTTTGACGCGACAAGTTGAAGTCGTTAGGGTTCTCGCCAACTTTATTTATTTATATACAATTTGTGCTACTGGTGTTTTCTTGAGAGACAAAGCTAGAAAAGCACCGAATACAGACCTTGGGGAATGAAGAGTCCAAATCAAAGCGTCGCCAGCAATACAGTCCCGTCAGAATACCGATTTTCGCGTCTATGCCCGCCGCTACGAAGCAACCGAAATGCACGTGACCTTTCCCTCGATCATTATATTGAGTCTATGCCTGAGACGGGTGGCACGTGTGCCTGTGCAGAAAACCAAGCGGGACGTGAACAACTTCGACCAAGACTTCACCAAAGAAGAGCCCGTGCTGACTCCCGTCAACCAGGAGGTGTTGCGCAACATCAACCAAGAGGAGTTCCGGGGCTTTTCTTTCGTCAACGAGGACTTCAATCCGGCCAGGTTTGCAGGCGAAGGCGGTCCTGCCACGTAGGGGCCACCCCCTCTAGTCACACACACGCGGGCGTGGGCAGGGGGCCACCTGGGCCCCCCCACCCCGACCACTTCGGAGTCCCGGGGCGAGCGCGATTCGGCCGGACGCCGCGGAAACGCGGGACACCTCCGGTGCGGGACCCCGAGCGGCTGTGCCGCGGGATGGGACACGCTTTTGGCACCTTAGGACCCAACTCGAGAATGAGACACAACGGCGGTGGCCTGCACCCCGAAGCACATTCGCGCGGACCGCACGGTGTCTGGGTAGCCGGAATCTGCAGAAGCGTCTCGGCAAGCAGCGAGGTGTAGAGTAACGACGAGACGGCGAGCATGCAGGCAAGCCGGTGGTAGTCGATCGTGTTGCGTAAAACTTGAGGCCGTGGCGAGAAAAGGGAAGAAACCTGCGATTGTAAGAAAAAGACGTGGGAGGGAAATGTGTCGACTTTGTTTAACTCATTTACTTTTCTTGTTCATTACTGACCCACGGTGCTGTCATCAAAGGCCTTCTTCGTGGATACACCCTTTCTTAACAAAGCAAAGCGTGAACTCTTGAAAAGTTCTTAAAAGGTCATAGAAAGTTAAGTGTTGATACTTTGCTTCGTTAACAAAGGGTGTGTCCTCAAAGGAAGCCATTGGTGACAGCACCGTGGATTTGTAAGGAACAAGAAAAATAAACGAGTTAGTGGGGTTTCCTTCGACTGGGGAGGTTTCTTCTTTTCTCTCCCCATAGTCTTTGGTTTTATGCAATATGAGACCTATAGGCAGTGACAGGTTAAGAGTTCAGAGGAAGCTCCTTGCACCTCTTTTCACTTTAGCGGAGCAAATGCTGGAGGGGAGGTGGCCTTCTCTACGACGTTTGCTCCGCTAAAATGGAAGAAGGTGGGAGGAGCTTCCCCAGAACTTTTAACGAGTCACCAGCTATAGATGACTGCTTGTTGTCGGCCGCCAAGCTTGCCGTTTTATATGCTCGGAAGTCCCGGTGTGGATTGCATTTTAAAGCCGAAATGTTACTCGGTCCTCGCCGCTCCTCGAGTTGGCTCCATAAGTTGCGGCGATTGGCCCTCCGTGCGCTCCACGTGAAAGTGCGGACGTGTTCGAAGTCTAGCGGGAGGGCGGTCTCTCTGTCCGACAGCACGGGTGAGTGAAGCAGGGGACGTCGTAAATGTCGGTCCTACTTCCCCCGGGGTTTCCCGCGTCTTCCTTTCGCGGCGGCATTTGGCACCACAAAGTTCCCCGATCGCGATCGGTCGCACACCCGCTGCGGCGATGGGGCAGCGGTCTAATCTAGTCTCACCGGGAGTATTCGCACGTCTTTGCGCGCCCAAACCCACGTGCCGATGGCGGGCACATCGTGTTCCTCCTCTCCTATTTGGTTTGCCCTTCTTTTCCAAAGAGGGCGGCAGCGTGCCTGCTACCAGCAACCTTACCTCGCTTCGCGTCCCCGAGGCCCTTTGGAAGAATGTGCACTTACGTTTCAGCCGCCGCTCGGACCACGACGAACATTCAGAAGATTGGCGAGAAGTGCCCTAACCGGAGGATGCGCTTGTCTCGGGCGTTTTGCTCGTTGTCGTTTTCGTTTCTTCCTCCGTTGATGTTTGTGTAATTGTTCCCCCAACCATGTACTTTGTGTAATTTATGTTTCGTATATTTATTTATTTATTTTCTGCTCCGAAGAAAGAAAGGAGGTCAATCGAGAAAGAATGTGCAGCATTCGGGCGTTTTGACTGCGCCATTGGGGGCGCGGCTGCAAGCCGTATCTTTCCTTCTTGTTTTGTTTTTTTTCTTTTTTTAAATTAAGGGCCTCGGAACGGACGTGCGAGGTCATTTTGACGGCGCCCTCGGTGCACCCCTAGGCCCCGAGCCGAGATTGTGAGAGGCATCCCGCTGTCGTCTGCTCGCCTCTGCGTGGCTCGCCCAAATACCTTCACCTCCTTCGTCCTTCTGCCGCTGCAACCACACGCGTCTCGAGTCACAATTAATGTCCACTCATCCCGGATCTGCGAGGAGGAAACTCGGAGGCTTCAGTGACGTGACCACCGGTTCTTGTCGACGTGCGGCCTCTGTGGTGTCTGTTTGTTTCTTCGAAACCCGGATTCATGCGTTCCTCATTATTATCGTTGCAGCCCCAAAGTTCAGCCCAATGCCCGGAAGTTCGTCCTATCACACGACGCGTTCATTCCTTTGCGTTTGTGCCCACATTGCGTCCTCTGCATCCGAAGAATCGTTCGTCGTTTCCTGCAAAAGTTGTGTTCCTTCACTGCAACAGAAACCTTGAACAGGGCCGTCTTCCTAGAAGCTCCTGCGTGGTCTGGAGCCGCTTTTTGAGTCACGAGGGAGAACTAGAGTCACCGCGAGAGCCGAAATTCCTATTTACTATGCGCAACAGTGATAAAATGCATCAATATTTGAGGGAAGCCTTCGCTTCCAGTTATTTCTGCGAGTCTCGTTAGTCGTCTGGCACGAAAATTCGAAAGCAGGACACCAAAGATTGTGAAGCTTACCGTGCAAAATGATGCGCTTCAAATTGGAGAAAGCGCGACGCAAGTAATTGTAATACCTCGACATTTGCAGGCCATTGGCTTCCTCCACAACGCACTTGACCATACTTTCTCAACAGTGAATGGTGGAAAGTTGAGATTTTGCGTGAAAGGGTCGATTTTTTTTAGCCTTCCACCTAGAAATGCTGTTACGGAAGCAGCTGATTGGAAGACTCCAGCGGCTCCAGTGGAAACGGCGATGCTGTCCATGAGTCCTTAAAAATCCGTTGTGGCTTAGTGTTTTCGGCGCGTCGGAGCCTATCCAGAACTGTCTTGGCTCGGCTCGTGGGTGGGCGGTTAGCCGAGACTCGCCCGAAGCCGGTCTAGCTTTGTCGGCACCCCTTTAGTCTCCCCTGATTTCGGGACGCACATTCAAAGTCGGCGTTGTTTCGGCGAAGCAGAAGTTCCCTCCCCACTCGGAGGTCGCCCCCTCTCCCTCGCTTGCAACGGGGTCCCCAAATACTCATTTCCATTCGTCCGTACAGTAGCAAAGGGTCGTGTGTGGCCTGTACATATGTAAATGCACACACAGACTGCTGACACATCATTTTCTTTCTCCTCTCGTGACATGCATTGCAACGCAGCGCGTCCACTTTGGAACCTATCCCCACGCAGTACTCGGAAGCTGCGTCTGTTGCTGGGGTGTGCACTGTCTGGTCCATGCCACGGTTGTACAAAGATGTACAGGCATGTTCACGGTGTGTGTATGTGTGGCCTCTCTAGGTTTTCGGTCCCGCGCCCTTTCGGCGTTGCGACGGACGCGAGCGGAGAGGGTGCTGGAGGGTGGGCTCCAAGAGCAGCCGCCAGACATCTGGGCGGCAGCACCCTCCCCCGACCTCGAGCTCGCTCGCCGTCTGCTTTGCGTCCGAGGGTGTTAGGGCTCCGTAAACGGCACTGTGTGTACGTTGCGGACACTCGTGATGGCTATTAGGAATCGAAACAAAAATGGTTGCGTGGTTCTCTTCCTTGAATGTGGCAACCTGTCCATCTGTAGAAGCTTGGCGGCTGCAGGCGCCCGTTGCGGATCGAGGAGCGTCGGCAGTTCGGCGGCTTCGCCTCCGTCTCCGACTGCACTGCCCCGGTCGAGGATCGTCTCGGCTCGGCCACGGATGGACAGGCCGAGGCTTTTTTTTGTAGAGAGACGAGATGCAGCTTAGAGTAACGCACTGTTAGATCTGCACAATCAACTTGCAACCATAGCTAGGGCGGGCAATGTCGGTCCCGTCTGTGCCGTAGATGCAAAGTGGGCTCACGCGTGCGGGCCAGCACGTTTCGGTACGAGCCAGCAGGCTTGCTCGGTGCAGCCAGCGCACGGCACTCCTGCCTCCGCGGCAGTCCCACGAGAGAGACTGAGCTCTGCGCGTCCGGACGCGCCAGGCAGGGTTGTCGGCATGCCTCCGTCGAAGCGACGGCGATCCTGCCGCGGGCGGGCGCGCAGGCACCAGCGCCCGCGAGGCAACCGCGCCCCAAACACGAGAAGGGGCGGGAACTGTCGTAGATGCCAGCCGTAGGTGCAGTCCTGCATCGGTCGTCGACGAATCCTTCGTTACAGAGATATGAGGAAAAAAAGAGAAACATTATATATATATATATATACATAAGGTTACTCATATAATTATATGTATATAAAATAAAGAAAAAAATTGGTGTGAAGTAGAAGCATTTGTAAACTCTGTACATTCAACTGTGTGTGTTCTGGAAGCGTGGTCTCTTTGAGGAAAACAAACTGCAATGTGCTTTGCGGCACACACTGGCCCTCCACCATAGGCTCCCCCATTCTGGTGCTGGCACAGCCCCTCCGATATTTTATTCTCTGGTTTTGAAATCCTTGTGGACATTGCTGCTAATAAACTCATCTGTGATGCGGAAAAAAAAGGGAAAAAATCTAGCAAAAATATTGTGTCCCGTGTCTGCTTCTTTTGTGGTGTGCATCTCTGCATTGTAAATGTGCGGGGTATGTAGGAAGTGTGTATAGGGAACAAACGAATGCACAGTGCTTAGTTAATGTGCAAACAACAAAACCGGTCGTATGCTGCGTAATTGCAAAACGGTAGTAATGAGAGATAATGTGGAGTAGATTGTTACACTCGCAAAATAAGCACACGAAGCGTCGCACAGTGTTTTGAGGTTCATGTTAATATACCACATATGGGAGGTTGTTTCACTCTGTGGTGGTCTGCGGCTATACTGCTTCATATAATTGGCACTACCAGTGTTTTGAGAAATGTGACAAACGTGGTTTAGTCACAACAATGGGAAAGATAATTCAATAGTTATCCTTTGACAGTCTGCAATATGCACTAAGTCTGCCCTTGATGAAGAATTGTCAGCAGGGAAGGTTGTAGTTGTACGGTAGATTTTCATTAATTCAAACTCCAGGAAGTTTGTTTGAATTACCAGAAATTCATCTAAATATGATGCAAGATAAAATTATGACTTGCCATATGGCTACACATACAAAGCAGATATTTTATTATTTCCTCTACATAGGTCTACTGATCATAAGCAGGTACACCACACATAAAACTTTTGTGAAATGTATGACATAAGTTTATATATTCCTCAAAAATGTTGTTTATGGTGGACTGTTCACACAGCACATGATAACTCAAAACAAAATTAAGTTTGTTCATCAGGCCAAGAAGTTGTCTGATGTGAACTATTAAGTAGGAGTTATGATAATGCAATTAATGCAAAGTTCCAAGCGAGCTGTACAAGAATGGAGAAGTCCCTGGTTCGATACCAGGACCAGGCGGATGTTTTTGGTCGCGCATCAGTCACCTAGCTGTGTTTGGAGATTTGTGTTTGTCCTTCGTCACCCTTATCATCACCTCGTGGCAATTTTCATAACAACTTGCGTGGACGCCGTGCTGTGAACCTATGCCATGCCGCCACGTCACAGCGTCTGCGCAAGTTGCTATGGGAATTCCCGTCTGGTACACGTTTTCATAGCTCATGTGAGCCCTGCTTGAGCCTTGTTGAGTGCACTTCTCACCGAACATCGGTGCACTGCGGAGAAGCAACACACGCGAAAGCAAGGTCCGCAGGTGTTGCCTCTCTGCAGTGCACCGGTGCTCGGAAAGAAGCGCACTTAACGGGGCCTCGAGAACAAAAAGTATGAATTACCCGAAAACGCCGTTCGAATTAAGCGGCCTATGAATGCATTAAAAACATAGCGGGACAACCAAATTTTTTAAATTTGTTCAAATTAAGCAGAAGTATGAAATATCCGAGTTTGAATTATTGTGAGCCTACTGCACTGAGAATGCTCCTAATCGGAGGTAGCAAAGCTATGGCATGCCATGGAAAACCAATGCTTAATGTTAATTATTTTTAACAGTAAAGAATTAATTAATCATTATTTTTCTACAATCCTGAGTACAGGCCTGTCAGGTCTTGTTCCCTCAGAACTGAAAATCTGCATTTCACACCATTCAGCTATTTTAACAAAACCACAACATAAATGAAAGACCAATTGTCCTTGCATTCCTCATCTATTATTGTGGTATCAAAACAAGTCACATCTACTGTCAGCACCATTTTCTTAGAAAAATGTACACTGCTAAGTGGAAAATAATTTTCATTTTGAACTCCTCGTCCTGGTAACCATCTGTGCTAAAAATGAGAAAATGTGTCCACAGTCAAGATGCACCGTTGTGAAATATTACTCTGCTTTGAATGAAACAATTGACTTTTGCTGTAGGATCAATCTTGAACTACAATATAATTAGTCACCCAGTACAATAGATGGCTGGCATATTGACCTCTTGAAAGACTAATTTTTCTGGCTTAGCAATGTTTTGAAATTGCAGGATAGTGGCGTTTCGGGGGCCTTCAACCCACTGCGCACCATCGAGACATTTATTTAAACATCTATAAGATGCTTGTGTGTTATGCATGTTTCTTTTCCCTGTCCTCGTCTTTTTATGCGCTGTTCTGTTCACCGTGACATCTATAAGACATCTTGGCAAAATGTGCAAGGTGTTTTGTAGACATTATGTAACCCTTAATATCTTGAATTGTCTTCTAGCCGCCTTTTAGTTAAGCTGATGAACCCTTATTTCGGGCTGAAGATGTCTACTGAAACTCTTAAAAGATATGTCTTGTAGATGACTACTAGAGCTCTTGAGGTATGTCTTGTAGACAACTACAAAAACTCTTGAGAGACGTCTTGTAGATGACTACTAGAAACCTTGAGAGATGTCTTGTAGATGACTGCTAGAACTTTTGAGAGATGTCTCGTAAAAGACTGCTGGAGCTCTTGAGGGGTATCTTGTGGATACAAGAACTCTTAGAAGATGTCTGGAATACCTACAGGCCATCAACAAGACATCTTTCACAATGTCTCGTTGTCTAAAACTGGGATTGCATGCATTAAGCTACAAGGCAGCTGGCTGTAAAATGTCTTGCCAAGATCTCTACAGACCTGAATTTCCCAAGCGTTGGGGACTTACCTAACAATGTATTTTCAGTTTCCTTGCTGGTGACACTGGCCCAAATAACTTGGCATTAGAGCAATAATGCAACAGAAAGTACAAGGCAGCCGACTGCAAAAACGGACGTCGGATTGATGCAAGCATGTCTACTCTCCCTTTCACTGACCACAAGACCTTGTAGGGTGCTTACATGAAAGCATATAGCTTTATCCAGCATTTCTATCAGTTAAATATTTTTTTAATTGCGTGGGAAAACTTTATTTACATAAGAGCCTAAACAAATAGGTAAAGAATGCTTTCAAACTGCTGTATGATTTATGATAGCTGTATGATTTATGATAGCTGATTCCGCAAAGCAATTGGATTTCTGTGAGACGATTGTGCTGTTGATGTTTGCAACATGCATTAGTAAAAAAATATTAAGCATTATTTCCGTGGTTCGTCGTTGTGAAATTATGTTCCTATCAAGTAATGGAGTTGCACCTGGCGCAATTCTTCGATGCTTATTGTTCGGAGACCTTTTGTCATTTCACTCGGTGAACTGTGCTAGAGCTGAACAATCCTTGCTAGAAATGTGTGCATGGGCAGTCCCGAGAAAACGGTTATGGGCCACCGGAGATTGCACAGTAGAGTAGTAGTGAACTTGCGTCTTTACTCTATGTTGCCACTCTCGAATCACATTATCATTTGAGCCAAATGCAAAACAGCCAGGTGACATTTTTTTTTTAGTATTTAGAGTATTTTACAGACTACTGAAGATGCATGTAGGAGAAGGATACAATTCAAGTTATAGAAAAACAAAGCCAAACGAGTCGATGAACGGGCATTCGAGCAATAAAATATACAGGCAACAAAATCGATCATCAGTCAGCATAAGGCTACATCAAATGCATGTAAACAACATATACACTAGTACGGCGCCTGGAATGCGTCTGCATCTGGTGTGCTTAGCATACTATTCCACCCATGAATCGAAAGTGGTCTCAAGTGCAACAATTGACGTTACAAGGGGCGGAGTGCCATGCCATAAAAAAAGGCTCTCTGTGCCATGCTGTTGGAAGTTGCGGTCCTGACATTGGGCTTAGAAGTTCTGACAAAAGGCAGGAGCGAATGTGAGCGTCGCTGTTGTCGCGGCGTCTCAGCTCCCGGCTGTCCAAGCCTCTGTGGACTGTCGAGCGGGAGGGCGACCTGCAGCAGGATAGGCGTCTACCACATACACCACCACCGTTGTTGGGACACCGCCAGGGTCACGGACGGCAACAGCACGATGCGCTTGTGTGACGTTGTCAGGTGGAAATCGAGGGATCACCTTTTAGGGCACGGTATACATACCAGCTGGAGACACGTTCCAGGCAGCATATTCTACTATAGTCCTTTGCAACTCGGGAACGTAGGGTGAGGGAAAGCCAGGCCGGGGAGGAGGAAGCAGACGGAACGTTAACGAGAGGAGGAGGTTTTCCCTTCTCTTTTCCAGCGTTCTGCCTGCTTCCTCCTCTTCGGCCCGTCTTACCCTCGCCCTACCTTCTTGACTTGCAACGGACTATAGAAAGTCACTTGGGTGACTGATCATGTTTGGCAAACCTGAAAGTTTCTTACCAATTAAAGTACACAAGGTGTACAGATCTTTAGGTGGGCAATATAGGAAAAAGGAATAAAAAATAAAGGTGTCCAACACAAGGTGTACAGTGGGAATGAAGCTTACTAAAATGGAAAGTTTGGCTAGTTGGTATGAATCCATATTGAAAACAGCCGTGTGTTATTCGTGGTTTTCCAACAGTGGGAATGGGCGTAAGAACTGGAAAGAGCATTTGAAGACACAAGTACTGGAATGCATTAAAATGATGGCCCAAATACTGATGCTGGAATACATTAGTGAAAAGTATTACATAAAATACAGGTAGAAAACATGAAAAGAAACAGTTGGGAATACATATATGGGATTCGAATTATATTAACTGCTGCATTACATTACATTAACAGAAATACACTTGTATACAGCATGCCCACTACACGTATGATGGGATTGTTCTGTTTTGTATAAAAGACCTTGACTTGGGCAATCATGTAGCACTTTAGTTATATTGATTAGGTGTTTGCATGAAATAAGGCTCAGTTCTACCAACACTTTTTCTATTCACATTCTTCCATGTGGCATTGATTTGGAAATTAAATGGATTCAGTATCGAACCCGGCAGGACTTCTCCACTGTCTGCAGAGTCTGACCCCCTCCCCCCCCCACAGAGGAGATTGACGAATGAGGGAAGGAGGAGAAGGAGGAGGAGGGGTATACCCTCCCCTCAGTACCCTTCCATCCTCCTCCTCAAGAGCTGCACTCTAATTCGGCGTTACGGGGAGTTGTAAACAGCTTTCACTTTTTTAGTCTTGGCTTTATAGTCGTCACCCCACTTTCCCCAAAACAATTCGCAGCATCCCCGTCAAACAACATTGGTTGGTTTTCTGTCCATAACTCTTGGACGGTCCCCTGTTCTTTTTCCCTTGTTACTCGCGAATCGGACCAATGCAAGGAACCGCTTCCTAAATTCGACAGACTCTTTTTATGCCTGTTGTCCTGCTCATGCAGACATCAGCAGCAGAGTGTTCAAGGTTGGAGTAAAATGCAAGTGTGAGTAAGTTTGGAAGTCAGTTTCCAGGTAAAAAAAGCATAAATTGTTTTTCTTTTTTTTTAGGGGGGGATGGGGGGGGGGTTATTATGCGTTTGTATATTATGTGGTCGGCTGTATTAAGGGCTTCAGTCAAATATGCCCCACCGTACGTCCTTGCTGCAACAATGGAAAGAGGAACTATAGTCGCTGACAGGTTAAGAGTACAGTGCAAGCTCCTCCCCTCTTCACTTTAGCAGAGCAAACGCTGTAGAGGAGGCGACCTCCTCTTCAGCGATCCTCTGCTAAAGTGGGAGGAGCTCCCAGATGCAACTGTCCGGGATCATATATGCAGAGCGCAAGTTGGTCTGCTTCTTGCACAGGGGTTGCGATGGTGTCAGAATGCCGAGCTGTTATTGGCTCATTGAAAACAAAATGTTGGGTAGACCCCAAATGCATTTAGCATTGACATCTGACCCACTATTCTTTCAAGCAAAGCCAATCGGAGCTCGGCGTCGTTCCGACGTCACCGCAACTCCTGCGCAAGAAGCAGACTTGCTCTCCACATTGCAATACCACATTTAATATATTGATATATAAATCTAAATTGCTCTAAAATTGTGTTGTAATACAAAAAGAAAGGCACATTGTATTTCGGAAGTATAGCCCTGGTGTGTGTGTGTGCGCGCATCCGTTTCTCAACACTCGAAGCAGATGATAGCGAAGAGGCCAACTCCCTGAAAATATGAAACCACGGGGCAGGGGCAGATTTATGGGTGACCTTTTGAGCGCAAGGAAGGCGGTCGCCCCCCCCTAAATCTGCCCCTTCTAGCGGGAAAAAAAAAAAAAAACCGACTTAAGGGTTGAAGACCAGACTCGTGATTCTGCAAGGCAGGAGATCCTCCTCACCATCGGGGAGGTGGAAACAGGCAACGGTGGACAGAGTAGAAGGGAAGAGAGGAGGAAGCGGGGGAAAAGTGGAAAGCGCGAACTAATCGTCGGTCTTTAAAATAAAAAAAAAAAAAGAAATGGTTGCAAAGCATAATTTTTTGAGAATTAGTTTTGTTGTGTTTGCCGAAACTTTATTGGCATAAAGCATGACCAGTGCCCTTTGTCTTTCTGCTAAATTTAACTTGATCGCCTTTTTTTCCCCTGCTGCGCAAAGAAAATAAGAAAAGTAGGGATTTTCGGGATCGGAGAAATTGCGGGGGACACGCCCTCAGCGTGAGCTTCCGGTGCATAGCGCAGAGCCATAGCAGCCATAGCTCTCCGCGCGCTCGCGTGAGCCAGCCACCACCCCCGCGAGGCCGATTATCCTTCACGTCGTCTTCTAGCGAAATCGTCGGCGTACAGGCAGGGCCTCCTAGACGGACCCCGGAACTAGAACCCCGAAAAAACCCGAGGCCCGCCATTCTCGCTTCGCCAGTTCCCACGTGACCCTCACCGAAGGCGGCAAAAAACAAAAGCGGCGCCGGCGTGAGTCACGGCCGAGTGGCCGAGTGCGGCGCTAGGAGAGCCGTCATTGAGGCGGCGACTGCGGAACTCGGCAGAGCTTCTCCCGCACGGGCCGAGATGGACCTCCTCAGCGACGACAACCTAGCCCTGGGCGACCAGCAGGACGTGCTCAGGGCGTCGCGAGTCGGTGCCGGTGACGCCAAGGCGACCTCCGAGCACGCGAGCCCACGCTCCTTGTTGGACGACGAGGATTACGACCAAGCGTCCGATCTCTTATCGGGGCTCCAACGGCCGACCGCGCCGGCCCCGACCCCCGATAGCAGCAGCGGCGGCAGCGCGAGCTCTCCGCCAGTGGGACCCAGCAGCGCATCGTCGATGCCGGCGGTGGCACGCGACTTTGACGGCACTTCCTCCCTGGCCGACTTCCTCGGCGGTGACAGCGCGCCGCAGCCCAGCGCTCCGTCGGTGGACAAGGTCGCTCCAGCGCCGCCGCCAGCCGAAGAAGCCGCACCCGATTTAGAAGCTGCCAAAAAGAAGCCGCCGTCTCCGCCCAGACCGGACCAAAGCAGGGAACCCGCCGTTGAGCCCCGGACTAAGCCTAAAGTCGAGATGGAGGCCGAGAAAGCGTCGTCCACCACGGGCGAAAAAGTGGGCTGCTGCTTCACAGGTGAGTGAGTCAGACGGTCGTCGTCACACCCACCGATTGTTTTGAGACGACCGTCGGAACGCTGTGTTGCGCAAACGAATTTTGAGTCTGGCAACGCGCAACGCTTCGATGTCGCCTTTCTTTGACTTTCGGTGGTAGTCGGCTCCCCACGCGAGGTCGTTACTGCCGCAATGCCCATTTCTCGTTTGCGATAAATCTTACTACCTCTGCGCTGCTGTAGAATTTGCTAGAGGGTCAGCAAGGTCGCCTTTGTTGCCTTTCTTCGTTCCGGCAGCGACCCGCCCGCCCGTCTTCCCCGCGTGGAGAACGAAGAAAGTCTACGTAAAAGCAAGACACAAAATAAGAAAGAAACAAATAGACCACAGTCGACGTAAAGAAAAACGACGTTTTTGCCCTTAGTCTTCCCTCGGACGGAGGTGAATGAACGCTTCTTTGAGTGGCAAGGGCGTTGAATAACCTTTTTGTGTGTTACGCCAAATCTTTGCTATGCACAGACGCGTGCCCCCTAATGCGGACATTGCGTCGTCTCAAGCGCATGAATTGCTCACGCTCACGCATGATTAGATGGTCGGTTGCCCAAGCGGCACAGATGTGTCGTATGTGCAGCCAGAGATGTATTAATGGCTGATCCGATAGAGCGCTTTCATTTGCATGATGCATGCTGCTGTGCGCTCGTAGCGATACGGCAAGCGCAACAGCCTTCCTTCGAGGAGCTTCGTTGAGGGCCGCTGGTACTAGGTTCGAATCCCAGAAGTTATGGGAGCTATATTACCTTGGGACGCATTCCAACTGATCACGCTCACGTCGTCTGCTTCTGTTCGTGGTCCACGGCAATGCAACATCAAAGCGGGCTGCGATGGCGCTCCTACGCGAGGATACCTTGTCCTCTGCGTGGCTGTAGCAGTTCCACATTTTTTTTTTGTACCTTTACTTTGTTATTTTTATTTCCTCGAAGCTACTAGGGCGAGCAGTTGGCATTGACCTTGTCGTAAGGGGCCGCGATGGGTTCGTCGTATAAGCTTTTCCTCCTGGAGCTAGGTCAGGGGCCCACTTCCAGTGTATGGGCTCGTCTTTTATTGTATTTTCTTTTTACTGTTTCATTGGCGTAACTGGCCCCAAAACAAGTGTCATACCCTGCCTCGCGGTCAGCTTGATTGCAGTACTAATAAAGCTTGCGTGGTTGATGTGTGGCTGTACTAATCCGCGGCATCACTAACTTGCTTCTTTACAGGAGGCTGGTGGAATCCAGCATGCCTGCATCCAGCCGGTAAGCTTCAAATGCACGTTAAAAGGATAAGAGGCACAACAGCAATAACATAGACCAAGGACACAGTTCCGGCGCCGCATGTGTGCTCTATGTCCGTCGTCTATTTTGGCCCTGTTCTGACTTTTTTTTTTTTTTTTTTTGCGAACTCAACTTTTGCGTCCGTCCATCGGTTTAGCAGGCGGACACGATATATTAGCTTCGGAACGGCAAATAATACAGTTACCAAGGGTCCTGTTATGTCTTATTAAGCTACGACAAAAGTTGTCTAATGAAAAAATGGCTAAAGTACAGGCGAGCTGGTGAAAGGATTGAAACCTGAGACTGTGGTTTGAAATACCGTAAGTCCTGAAGGAGGAACAAAAAGGGACAGACAACGTCTCAACAACGTTGTCTGTCCCTTTTTCTTCCTCCTTCACGAGTTTCCGTTTTTCAAACCAGTCTCAGGTTTCAGTCTACATGCAAAAGTTGTTTGATCGCGGGTGGTCCTTCCGCGGGAAGTAGGCAGTTCTATCAGAAAATTGTGAATTTGTATTAAGTGTGATAGAGAACCTTTTATGGCAGTTCAACAAGGGAACGTTTACGCAGTACAAGACAGGTCAACATGCTATCGCGTTTCAACAACTTCAACTTTTTGTGTTGTCGCGTTCTAACTCGCGTACCCCCCGACTCCGCTCGCCGTGCCCTTTGAGCGGTACGGCTAATCCGTGCCTGTACGCCGATTCGCCGCGGACATTTCATGCTGCGAATGGGATACGGTCAGCTCGTGGCAAAGGGGCGTTGCGGAATAATTTCGTTCCTCGAATCTTTCCCCTTCACAGTATCGTTAAAGTTTGACCGTTTCTCCTTTATCTGCGACTAGAAATAGATAGAGGTCTATTTTTGCAGTCGGGAGTAGATACCGCACCATCCGTCCCCCGAGGGTACGAGCGTCCCGTCGTCTGCTACCGTAGCAACCGTCTGTTTGTCGCCGTGATCGGGTGCTTCGCCCTGGCTGTTGGGGTCAGACGCTGCTCCTCGGTTTCTCGCTTTTTCGGCCAAGACTGCTCATGCTGATGTTTGTGCTAAGAAACGAAAAGCCTGACTAAAGGCTGGGGCCGTCGGAGCCTCGGCCACCGCATTGCCCCCCAGTTTCCAAGCGGAAAAAAAAGCGGCAGGGATTCCCTCGCGTCACGCATGCGCCGGTTCTGCCCTCTCCAGCGGCGGCGGTCGTCGTAGTAGAAAGCGGCCGTGTGCGTGCGGTGGTAGCGAGCGTTCGTGGGGAAGCCTTCGGCCGATGTGAGCGATTTTGGGCGATTATTCGGGCCAACTGCGCGGAATGGAGGCGGATAGCAGCAGCGGCGCTGGAAAAGCGGAGCAGCAGCCTCCGGCGGCGTGCGGCTGCATCTTCAAACGTCTTTTCACCGTGCCACAAGGTGAGAGGAGGCGGCGGCTGCCTGCCTAGGCAGTCTTGTTTTTCTCCGTCGCTTTTAGCGGGCGGCTAGGCCTAAAAGGGAGCGTTCAAGGTTGGCTGCCGTCTCTCGCCCGTCAGTAGCTCGTCGCGTGTGCCGAAGAGAACGTCGTCGCCTAGGGAGGCCGCCCGAGAAAACAGCAACATGGGACGGAAACGCGATGTGGCCGCGTCTTCCGAGACGCCCGCCGCCGTGGAAAAGATGGACGAGTCACTGCGTAAGATCAACACTGCTCCCGCTCCCCGCTTCTAGCGAAAGTGTTCCGAGTTTGGAACTCGAGCGAGCTCAGTTTCCCCCACGAAGATTGTTTTGACGTCTGGCCCTTTCGGAGATGAGGGCTGTCCGAAGGTTCGGATGCACGCATGTTCGACGAAAATATCGATTTGTATACCCGTCCGCTTGTGTAGTGGTTCTTTTTTTTATTTTTCTTGAGAGGCGCTGGCCGCTGTGGAGCTGCTCGGAATCGATGGAAGCGCTTTGAGCGCCTCCCGTATGGTCGCGGGTCAGCCGTTCGCGGCCCCTTCGCGTGCAGTTTGACCCGTAGTTTTTCCCTGTTCTGCTCATTGCGTTATTTGCCGGTCGCGTTTCTCGAAGGCGGTAACTTGGTGAAGAATGCGTGAAAGACACCTAGCAGACGCTCCACGTGTGCCACGTTGGAGCTGATGTGGTCAGTCGGCTCGGTGCGTTGGCTCGCTGTTCCCTCAATCTAGCCGACCGAGCAAATTTTTTTGAAAAATAGTTTTCTTTCTTTTCTTTTTTTGCGCATTTTTTTTATTGCCGGGTTAGCTCTATATTTGACTCGGCAAGTGGGAGTTGTAACGCCTCTTGTTTGATTTTGGGAAACGTCGCAGCTGGTGCAAGTCCCTCGCGTTTGTCAGATGCAAGTGGTTAACAGCTTTGCTTCGGGATGTTTGGATAGCCTACTTAGGCTGACTAGATCTGTTTTCTTTATTGTATTAAGTAATGCGAGGGATTTTTTTTTTTTTTTTGGGGGGGGGGGGGGGGGGGTGTTTCCTTTTGCCACCCGCGTTGTATCTGGGTCGCCTTGCTGGTTTCCTCTTGCAAGTGGAGCGACCCTGGGACGACCTCACCTGGGCTCCGAGGGTCGACCTGTGCAACACTGTTCGTTGCGAGAACAGCCTCTAACGAGAGTAGGCAGGCTTGGGACAACTTGTGACAGAGCTTATGGAGGCAGCCGCGTGTGGGGGATATGGTGCCATACTCCCTGCTTAGGCGTTTATTCGGTTTTGAACAAAAAAAAAAAAAGGAAAACGCTGAAACTGAAGAGCAGTGTTTTTTTTTTTTTTTTTTTAATTCAAATTTCGCATTGGAAGACATGCAAGCAGAAGCTGTTCTGTACGACTGGCCAGTTTATATGCTGAGCGCAAGTTTGTCTGCTGCTTGCTCAGGGGTTGCAATCATGTCAGACTGCCAAGTTCTTATTGGTTGATTGAACAAAATAGTGGGTAGACCTCGAGGCATCTAGCATTGAGGCTACCCTCTATCCTTTCAATTAGAGCCAATCGGAGCTCGGCATCGTTTTGATGTCACCGCAACTCCTGCGCAAGAAGCAGACAACTTGCTGTCCGAATTGGCTTTTGTTGAATTTTGAGAGGAGAAACAATCGTCAGATGGCGACCACATACATTAGAAGTTTGTGCTAATTAATAACGCAAGTTTTGCATCTTTGCTTACATTCGGAAAAAATTCAATAAAAGACTGGAGGTTTTCACTACTGTAAAGCCCTTTATTTTCACAGCTCCTATTTTTCGCGAATCTGTCACAGAGGACATAATTGCGGCCACCAAATTTTTGAATTCCAGACGCCTGAATTGAAACTGAAAAATCAAAACATTGGCGTGCCCTTAAATTTTGCAAAATTTTCAATTCGCGAAAATTAAGGGCTTGCAAACATTAAGGGTTTTACACTATTCTCACGAGTCAAAAAGTCTATAGAAATTGCTACTAAGAGTGCCAAGCCATTATGAAGGTTAGAAACTGCATGCCAACTGGCAATAATAATCCCTGGAGAAAGGGAACAAAGGACAAATACAAATCTCCAAATACAGCTATAGGTGACTGGTGTGCGACCGAAAGAATCCGCTTGGTCCGAGTATCGAACCGGGTACCTCTCAATTTCCTGTGGAGCGCTCTACCAACTGAGCTAACGAAAGGTTAGACATCAGTAGAGCAAAGAGGTTTTATCAGCTGCCACCAGTCCAACACCAACAGGGGTGAATGGCCTGCATTTTTAAGGTCATGATTTAGATGCAATTAATGCAAAGGTGCAAGCGAGCTGGACAAGAATGGCAATAATAATTGTGCCATTCTGGTCTAGCTTGCTTCTACCTTTGCATTAATTGCATATTAATCATGCCAACTAGGTTTAGCAAAATCTAGAAAGTGTTTCATTGTCCCTTTAAGTCCTATTCACACATACAGCCCTGCACTAAGCCACTGCTTAATTCGTTGCTGGAAACTGTGCTGGCTTAAGCATTGATGTAGCGCTCGCTCTAAGGGTGCTGATATAGACCTTTTCACCCTCCGCCGCATGGGTGCTGCCATCTTGAAATCACGTGATGCGGTTGCCATTAGGTTGCTTCAACTCGTCGCTCCGCTCTACTCCGCGTCTTGGCGGATGCGTTGAATTCATATTTTTCGCCGCGTTTCACCGCGACTCCGGAAAATGTCGTCAGATACTTATACATTTACCATGTAATTGCATTCCATCATTATGTTCCACAATTTCTGCAGTTAATTTTGTAACACGTTTTGACTATTTTTACCGTCGGTGTGCCAGCTACGTGTGATGAGGCTATATGGGCACATGAGTCGCTCACGCACATTGAGCACATATATGACAGCAGGAGGGTTCAAAGGTCAATAACTTATGAGAACTCAGGTTTGCTTACTAATAATGGCGGAACATTCGCAATACGAAGCACAATGTAAATATATATATGATTGCACATTTAGGATCTCAAGGAAGGTGACAAAATACTCCACATTTGAAGGTGAACATTTCAGCAGACGTCTGCCTGGTTGGGTTAAACGAAAATTATAAATAAAGGGGAAACGCCAACCAATCCCTAAAAAAACATAGGGTCCCAACGTTTCGGTGCCGGCTCGGCACCTTTTTCAGGGGGGCTATTTAAAAGAGAAGCAGCTTCTTTCTTTTCTTCTGTGGTGAATGTAGGGCAGTATCTTCGTTTTTTTACGGTGGTTAGTTTTAAAACCAGGTGCGGTACCTTCGTTTTCTTCAAAGTTGGTTATTTACAAACGAGGATCAGCATCTTCGTTTTCCTCTCCAATCCCTACGTTTTTTAGGGATTGGTTGGCGTTTCCCCTTTATTTATAATACTCCATATGTGTTTCCTGAAAGCATCATGTTTTGTATTTATAACAGTTCAAAAATAGCGACTTTTGATTATATAGGTGAACTCGTGGACAAGATAAGCAACAGACGTTTAATGTGAATTTTTTTTTTATCTGTCCGAAATAATGGTGAGTTGACATCAGGCAATTTGTTTACAATATCACACCTACATCTGTTTGACTAAAAAATAGTCAGAGTGCAGGCGAGCTGGTGTAAGTTGAACATGATTGTAAAACTGAGACTGGGGCAGAAAGAGAACACAACAGAAGGTAGAAAAAGAGGAGGCAACAAAGAGACGTTGCCTCCTCTTTTTCTACCTTCTGTTGTGTTCTCTTTCTGCCCCAGTCTCAGGTTTACAATCATGATCTGTTTGACGTTTCTAAATGTTTTTGCTATATAAACATTCACTCGATCGGTTTATTTATCAATTCCAAGAAACTATATGCCATACTTAATTATTTCTAGTCTCTTAGTTGTTAAATGGTTTTCTTAAGATAACCAGTTCAATTCAGTTATTTCAGCACAAAGGTTTTGACTTCCCGCGTAAGAAACTGTCCCAGACAGCTTGAGAGTGCCTGGAGTCCAGAATTTGTGACGCCGAAAAGAATCCGTCTGCAGATAAGTGACGCATGTCACTTATATTTGCTAGTCAGCTTAGGTTGGTCTATTAAAATATTTCTCGAGAACTTAATTTATTTAAATAATACAGGCCGAGGAAACAATGCTTTTTTATATTATCTACGTCATATAGACGACTTCTTCAGGCTGCGAAGTTCACAAAAAGTTGGTCTACGAAACCCAAACAAAAAACTTGTCGTCACTTCATCTGCTTTTCGTGATTCAGCACATCGATAATCATGCTGTGGACCTGCTTCTTCACTAAGCACTCGTGCATTATAGTTTGTTACGATATAAGATGAGCAGTCGAATCCCTGACCTGAGTTCGAGCCCTTTCATACCACTCGGTGCACGCGCAGCCAAAGCCCGGCGGCAGGCAAAAAGCGCGTGCTGGGGGCGGAGCTTCTCCTGATCTTTATTTAATTATTTATTTATTTCTAGCAACTCTTGTTCGCGGGTACGGCCGTGGGCGATGGTAATCCTCTCTTTGCATTAGAACAGTTGTTTCACCGCCGAACCTGGCCGAAATTGACGATTGGACGTAATCAGACTCATCTGGTGTTTGTGAAAGTGCTCGTAATTTAGGCTCGAAACCACCTCGTGGTTGTCCAAGTGACTCAGTACCATCGTGTCATTTGTTGCGTGCCACAAAAAAGAAATTTGTATCACAAAAAGCGAAAACTCGTTGAAACAGCAACGCAATGGCGTGCACATTGAAACCGAAAGCAACCAAATTGAAGCAACCTCATGGCGTCGAGTGCATCAGCCCCCTCTACCCGACGGTCACACAACTATTGAAATGAAAAGGTCTATAGCGATGGCAAATTGTTTCAGTGGCGCCCTTTTATGTATCGTACACGAGACTTGTGCGAGGGTGCATTGCAGTGCTCATATTTTTTGTTGCCTACTCTGGTTTGAGGCCAACATGTTTGATGGTGCGCTCAAAAATCTGTCGGAGTGCCGAGCTTGCCCCGATACCATAGATCTCACCTTTCTAGAACGAAGTGATCTCACCGCAACAGCAGACAGATGGCGCTCTTGGTGCCAAGAGCGCTTCAATCGCCAGCGCACGATCTCTGGACGTTGCTCTTGTTGTGGCGAACTACTTGATGATATTGCAAGGTTGAACGAGGAAACATTAACACGGAGAAGGGGAAGCACATTACAAAATTGGCTCTGACTCGGTGCCCCACTACGTGCACGAACCAGCCTTTAACGTGCCTTGCTGCCACAAGCGTGCCCTGAGCGTGCCGGTCCGTTCCCGCAGTGGAGGAGCTGATCTACTGGCGCCAGGTGAAGAAGAGCGGCCTGGTGTTTGGGGCGGTGCTGGCAGTGCTGCTGTCGCTGACCTGCTTCTCCCTGATCAGCGTGGTGGCCTACCTGGCCCTGGGGGCCCTGACGGTGGCCATCGCCTTCCGGGTGTACCGCAACGTGCTCCAGGCCGTGCAGAAGTCCTCCGAGGGACACCCTTTCAAGTGAGCCTTCGGTCTCTATTCCAGGCTTGCAGTCTCTCAGTTTCCGAGGGACTGCAAGCCTGGGACGCATCTTTGACCAGTGTGCTTAGCACCTGATAACATTAACATTGTACAAGTGTCTCACTGTCCCTGCAAGTAAAGGTGGATACGTCGAATGGCTGTTCTGCTGTAGGTCGCTCCACAGCTTGACAGTCCACGAGAGCTTTTGCAGTCGGGAGTTGGGATACCGCAACGACACTCTTATTTGCTCATACATTTTGCCAGAGCTTCTGCTAAACCGCCAAGGTCGCCCGACGGGGAGGGGCCGGCTCCTAGGACGTAGTTTGTTTCTACTTTGGGACCATTTATGCCAGAGTCCCACTAGAGCTCCACCGGCTCCAGATCTGCGACCGGTATACGCAGAGATCGCTCTCATCCTGCGAGGGGCTCGGGAATCTGCTCTCTACGCTCTTGCTCTTTGTCGGGGGAAGGGGCTATTAGAGCTTCCTCTCTGGAACCATTTTGGGATGTAGACTTCCAGCCATAGACGTGACAGCAGCCATATCATTTAGACCTAATGCACCGGCTGAAATTGTGTTCTGATCTGGCTCATCAACGTTTTGCTTTTGTAAATTGGGCCACCACACTCTTTTAATCTTTATTTGTGGTTTTTTTGTTTTGTTTTTTACGAAAAGATGTCGCAAATGTTTAATGGATTTTCGATGTTGGCAAGGATAGAATCTAGTTGGTGCCCACCTACGACTTTGGTTTGAGGTTCGATTTTGAGCCCCTAAATTTTGAAAAACTCATCTCGAATCGGAGAACTTTTTACCGTTTGAGATTTTGGGGGAAATTTGCATTTACCCTTGGAAACGGCTTGTAGCAAGGGCCATTAAACTCTGCCTGCACGACGTGGTTCCTTAGCCGGGTGCAACCGAGAAGAATGTCACGTCTGTCTTCCAGGAATGATGTGCGCACACGGCAGATTCGTTACTCGTGCTTGTGGGCACGGCCCTTAGCTTGCCTAGAGTACTCCCATCTGTGGAGCTGCTGCCAAGTTGAAGTCTTGCCAGCCCTGCTCTTGACACCTTGTGTCATACTACAGCTACTGTATGACCTCTTGTAGTGCAGTTCATATTGCTGTAAAAAGAAAGCTTCAGTACATCTGGTCCTTCACCGGTTATGTGCTTCAGAAAGGTCTCCGTGACACAAAATGATGGAGAACCCAAACTGGGTCTTGAGAAAATGGCTTTTCCCGATGTCTGGAAAATATTATCGCTCAGGTGGAATTGGTAAATGTGAAAAACACTCGAGCACTCCTAATCTCTCGTGAACTTCCAGTAGACACGTACAAACTTCGAGTGCCTTTGTTTCTTTTTAAACCTTCGGTAGTGCCAATGTCTTGCGGGTGTTTTCTGAGGTTTGTTTCGGGCAGTAATAAAATCTTAATTGTAAGAAATAAAATCTTTTTAATTGTAAGGAATGGAGGTGTCTGGCAATACTTGTTTCGTAGCTTTTCAGATTAAGTATTGCGCGCAATTGTTTGCATTCTCATAGAATGAACAACCATATTTTCTATGCTACGATTAAAATAGTTTCCTAAATTTTTACATCATTCATTCAGTAGATATCCTCGCCCAAGTTGAAATCTTTCGAACAGGGTCCCCTTTAAAATTTCTTAAACTTTGTCAAGCTAACGATCCGAAACGAATGACATATTTACGTATCAATCGCTCGTATCGTGTGTTCTAGTAAAAATATTTTTGCGACCACGGTTTGGAATTTTCGTAACAGGATAATATCCTTTCTTAGATGAAGCGATAGATTCTAAAGACGCTCGTCCCTCCTACACCGTTTGATCATTGAGCCACACACACGGGCACTTTTTAGACGCAAGGTGCTGCTAAAGCTAACTTTTTTTTTTTTTGTTCTACATGTTTTACTGCATCCCTATTCCAGTCAACGAGCATAAATTACTCGGGATTACTTTATTTCTGGTGCAGCATTTGGCTGGGGCTTACGTTCAGTCGTTGAAGCTCAGATTCAGCACGAGCGAAAGAACAGTTATATTTTGACTGTGGCAACTGCAAAAAACTTGGTGCGCAGTTGAGCTGGTTGAAGTTTACCATGATGTTTTAACCCGAAAGAGACAATTATTTTTTTCTCCTCCTGCCCCTGTCTGCATTGCGGGAAAAATACATATTTGACGGAATTTATTAACGCGCGCTGCGAAATGTGGCTCTGCTACCACATTTAATATCCTGTCCTGCAAGAAAGCATATTATACAGCTGCAAGTTGTATTGCGGCAATTAAGCTCAAATAATGTTCACTCCCAGTGATATATTTTGAGTTTTAATGCCACTTATGTTAATAAATTGTAAGTTGAAAACATAAAATCGACTGCAGCATAACTCAATGCATCAAAAGGAAAGAAGCAGTAAATCCTTTACGGCTTCTTGTTTCATGTTGATTCTTATTTTTACCGACACGCTCCTACACGAACCTTCTGTTTTCGTTTTTGACCGTTGTGAGTTGGTCTTTTTGCCCAGTGTGGTCGTCTAAAAAAAAAAAAAAGCAGCTTTTGACATTATTTTGTTTTGCATTCATGCAGTACAATTTGAAAATAATTACGATAATTTATATTTCGAGTTTTGGTGAGTAATTTTCTCTGGCAGTATTTTGACACCTAGGGAAGAGACTCACAATGGTGCACGCGCGTTAGTTCTCCTGCAAGAACGATGGTCGCTTCTCACAGTGTTTGGATAGAAAATGGTGTACCATCACGATTCACGCATTTACCAGCAACCTCCGCGCTTCCCCGTGCCCCGTTGTTCAGCAGCGCCATGAGTTGCGTAGTGAACTTTACGACAGTGTGAAATGCGGGACATTTTGGAGATTTTGATATTTCTAGTGGGACGCGGGGACACAAGCCCTCAATGTGGGACAGTCCCGCGAGTCGAGGGACGAGTGGTCACCCTAGATACAACACAACCTTTAGTAAGAAGAAACAACAAGTATTTAATAAGGAGGTCCAGCTGAGCCAGAAACTGGCTTGTGCGGTTGAGATCCATGCTTCTGAACGTGCGCCGTGGCAGACGATGCACGGCGGTATCTACGCTTGGGCATGTTTCTGATTTTGGCCACACGGTGGTGACACGGCTTCCGATCGAAATGAATAGGTGGTCCCTGGTTTGCGCCCTAGAGAGGCTGCGGTGTCCCGAGCCCCTGTCTTCTCCTTCCAGGGAGTACCTGGACAAGGACCTGAGCGTGCCCAAGGAGAAAGTGCACGAGGCGGCGGACGTCCTGGCCAAGCATGCCGACCAGGTGGTGGCGCGCCTGCGCAGCCTCTTCCTGGTTGAGGACCTCGTCGACTCCCTCAAGGTGCGCCCGCCGCAGAGCCCTAAGGTCGGGGTAGAGCCGCTAGACGAGACACCTCGGCCACATTGGCGCATAGAATCATGCTGCCAGTGGTCACTAGCTTTTACCAGCGTCTAGTGGTCGGGTAGAGCGGTTACCATTTAATCTTTTATTACAATACGGTAGCCCCAGGAGGCGTGGCCCGCTTCTTCGTCGCTGACAGGGTAACAAGGGCAGAAAGAAGCTTCAGGCCTCTCGCCTCCTGCACCAGCTTCCTACCTTGAACAAGGCTTGGGCGTCTCGAGCATGCACGCGCAGCCAAAGCACAGCGGAAGGCACGGAGCGCATGCTGGGGGCTGGCCGTTGGAGAGACACGCCTTGCCCGTCTCACTCTCTTAGTGGCTACCAGGTTACCAGCTCGCAGATAGACGATGACAATAGTCTTTTTTTGCAGTCGCTGCGTGACGAACGACCCGGGAACTGCTTTGTAAAATAGTTTGCAACGAAGCAAAGTGACGTTGCAATGATCTAGCTCCTTCTGCTCAAAAGGTTGCATTTCAGAACCGTAGCTGTCGCAAACGGAGTTGACGAGCTGCTGGCACAAAGACAAAGGGTTAAAGCACACGTTCAGTGCTCAGTCAGATTAGTATGCCCGGATGTATCACTTGCGTGTTGCTTCTAGGGTGCGGTACGGGATTTACTTTGAGGGGAAAGGTGTAGCTTTGAACGGGGTCGAAGCTACAGCTAATTAAACTCTTCCTCGGATACTGCCCCTTAATGTCCATCGCCAGTCTCCCCGGAAGAAGCAACCGAGCAGGCCCTGAAATGCTGGGTGTCTATCGTGGCTCGATTGGACACCTCTCCTTTTTGATAGGCTGTAGTTTTGTTCCTACTTATTACTTTAATGTTTTGGTCGTATTTAGCAATATTTTAAAAATCTATAAATTGTGGATATTTGGTTCCTTGCAACTGTTAATGCGGTCCAGTAGCTGCTTCCACCCTGCAAAAGCAGCATTTTTTTGGTCACGCGTTTTGCAACATCCTTCTAGTTCTGCTGTAGAAGTTTCATTTTCTTACATTCTTTTTCAAATTTTTTTCGTTATTAGCATTTATCTCTGTCGAAAGAGAAAGAAGAGTATGTGCTTGCGCGTGCCACTGTGCATGCTTGGAAGTTCTAGTAAACCTTTGGTTGTTAGCGTATGTCCTGTGTCCTTCTACTTTGTGTCCCATTCTTTTTGCGCTGTTTCTAATATGCAGCACATGCATCTTCAAATTTTAGTTGGTGCGTGTGCTTCCTTTGCCCGATGGGAGAGACAGGTGTGTGGCGAAGGGGTCGAGAACTGCAGAGTGTGTGTCTGTGCATGTCCCGTGTGTGACCTCTCCCGTTCTCTGTCCCAAGCTGGCCCTCCTGCTCTGGGTGCTGACCTATGTGGGGTCTTGGTTCAACGGAATGACCCTCATCATCCTGGGTGAGTGAACCTTCCCAGCCCCCGGCCACCTTGCCCAAAAACAGTTCATCTTCCTCGAGCGATTCATTCGCTTTGAGTGCCAAGAGTGTCGTTTAGACTAGAGTGCACCATACTCCTCCTATATCTTTCTGTGTCCTGTCCATAGGCCATCGATCGCCCGTGATAGATGGCTTACACGTGCATCAAAGTTTGAATGTGGCACACAGGAACATCTTGCAGAATCTTGTGGGTAGCCGAAGAGCTATGACTTTATTTCATTTTGTACTTTCTCCCAAACTGGCGAGGTATCAAAAATAAATCTCCGCGCCGCGGTGAGAGGCTCAGAATATCGACAGGTGCTCGTTGAAATTAATCTCTGCACTGCAGTGAGAGGCTCAGAATATTGACAGGTGCTCGTTGGAGAGCGTCATTCTATCTCTTTACTGTCCTGAGCCAGGGCATGCATTTTATGTGTGCCGCAAGCAGTAAAACAAAGGGAGTTGGGAAGTTTGAGCCATGCTATGACACAGCAAGGATTTGTGCAAAAGCATTTCTGGAGGACATGCACCTCTGCATGTAACAGCATCTCTGAATGGCATGACGCCACGAAAGCACACTGGTCGAAGGACCAAAAAAAAAAAAAGGCAGTATCAGCCAGAGCTCTCTAACTTGCTAAAGTGACAGTAGTGTATATGAAACACACTTCATATATTTAGTTTTTTTTTTTAGGGGCGAAGCTCCTTAGGGGCTAGCCATGTCCGTCCGCCGTAGGCCCGGCGTCGGGTGCTTCTGCTCGTGAGATCACGTGCTCACAAGCACGTGAGCACATCATGCTCACGTGCTCGTGTAGGGAAAAAAAAAATGAAAAAAATTATGAAAAAAGAAAAAGAAGAAAAAAAAGAGTAGGGGGTTCTGAGATGCCATCATCCCATCTGTCTGCTTAAAAAAAAAAAGAAGAAAACCACACATTTTCCTAGTGACATGAATGAAAAGGCTCAAAGAAAAAGAAGAAAAAAAAAGAGTAGGGGTTCTGAGATGCCATCATCCCATCTGTCTGCTTAAAAAAGAAAAAGAAGAAAACCACACATTCTCCTACTGACATGAATGAAAAGGCTCAAAGAAAAAGAAGAAAACCACACATTCTCCTACTGACATGAATGAAAAGGCTCAAAGAAAAAAAGAGTAGGGGGTTCTGAGATGCCATCCCATCTGTCTGCTTAAAAAAGAAAAAGAAGAAAACCACACATTCTCCTACTGACATGAATGAAAAGGCTCAAAGAAAAAGAAAAAAAAAGAGTAGGGGGTTCTGAGATGCCATCCCATCTGTCTGCTTAAAAAAGAAAAAGAAGAAAACCACACATTCTCTTACTGCCATGAATGAAAAGGCTCAAAGAAGAAAAAAAAGAGTAGGGGGTTCTGAGATGCCATCCCATCTGTCTGCTTAAAAAAAAAAAGAAGAAAATTACACCATCTTCCCGAGGGGAACCATGGGTGATGCGGAGCATCGTGTTGGTTCCGAGGAAAGAGTCAGTTGCGTGCTGACGTCGAGAGATGGCGCCACCGACTGCCCTAGCGTTACCCCCTACGCGAGCCTTCGTCGCGGCTCGCGGCAGAGAAACTTGGAACGCTCGCCGCTCGCCGTTTATTTTTTTTTTTCACACTTGAAGGAGAGGAGACTAGAGGAGGAGAGTTGCGCGTGCGCGCGCGGTGTGAGAAGAAGGAACGCACGCGCAGTGCACGCAGCTGGTAGAGAGAGAGAGCGGAGAGAGTAACGCTGGTAACGCGCAGCTGTTGGAGAGAGGGAAGGAGGAGAGTTGCGCTTGCGTAGTTCGAGTGCCGACTATAACGCCGACGCCGCGGGACTAGACCCGAGCAAGAGATGCTCCGCATCTAAAAGTA
Source organism: Ixodes persulcatus (assembly GCA_013358835.2). Taxonomy (NCBI): domain Eukaryota; kingdom Metazoa; phylum Arthropoda; class Arachnida; order Ixodida; family Ixodidae; genus Ixodes; species Ixodes persulcatus. The sequence continues at coordinate 321,417 of JABSTQ010011291.1, forward strand.
TGAGGCAGAGGTCTGCTTCATTGATTAGTATTTAGCAATATTTTAAAAATCTATAAATTGTGGATATTTGGTTCCTTGCAACTGTTAATGCGGTCCAGTAGCTGCTTCCACCCTGCAAAAGCAGCATTTTTTTGGTCACGCGTTTTGCAACATCCTTCTAGTTCCGCTGTAGAAGTTTCATTTTCTTACATTCTTTTTCAAAGTTTTTTCGTTATTAGCATTTATCTCTGTCGAAGGAGAAAGAAGAGTATGTGCTTGCGCGTGCCACTGTGCATGCTATGAAGTTCTAGTAAACCTTTGGTTGTTAGCGTATGTCCTGTGTCCTTCTACTTTGTGTCCCATTCTTTTTGCGCGGTTTCTAATATGCAGCACATGCATCTTCAAATTTTAGTTGGTGCGTGTGCTTCCTTTGCCCGATGGGAGGGACAGGTGTGTGGCGAAGGGGTCGAGAACTCCAGAGTGTGTGTCTGTGCATGTCCCGTGTGTAACCTCTCCCGTTCTCTGTCCCAAGCTGGCCCTCCTGCTCTGGGTGCTGACCTATGTGGGGTCTTGGTTCAACGGAATGAACCCTCATCATCCTGGGTGAGTGAACCTTCCCAGCCCCCGGCCACCTTGCCCAAGAACAGTTCATCTTCCTCGAGCGATTCATTCGCTTTGAGTGCCAAGAGTGTCGTTTAGACTAGAGTGCACCATACTCCTCCTATATCTTTCTGTGTCCTGTCCATAGGCCATCGATCGCCCGTGATAGATGGCTTACACGTGCATCAAAGTTTGAATGTGGCACAAAGGAACATCTTGCAGAATCTTGTGGGTAGCCGAAGAGCTATGACTTTATTTCATTTTGTACTTCTCCCAAACTGGCGAGGTATCAAAAATAAATCTCCGCGCCGCGGTGAGAGGCTCAGAATATCGACAGGTGCTCGTTGAAATTAATCTCTGCACTGCAGTGAGAGGCTCAGAATATTGACAGGTGCTCGTTGGAGAGCGTCATTCTATCTCTTTACTGTCCTGAGCCAGGGCATGCATTTTATGTGTGCCGCAAGCAGTAAAACAAAGGGAGTTGGGAAGTTTGAGCCATGCTATGACACAGCAAGGATTTGTGCAAAAGCATTTCTGGAGGACATGCACCTCTGCATGTAACAGCATCTCTGAATGGCATGACGCCACGAAAGCACACTGGTCGAAGGACCAAAAAAAAAAAGGCAGTATCAGCCAGAGCTCTCTAACTTGCTAAAGTGACAGTAGTGTATATGAAACACACTTCATATATTTAGTTTTTTTTTTTTAGGGGCGAAGCTCCTTAGGGGCTAGCCATGTCCGTCCGCCGTAGGCCCGGCGTCGGGTGCTTCTGCTCGTGAGATCACGTGCTCACAAGCACGTGAGCACATGCTCACGTGCTCGTGTAGGGAAAAAAAAAATTGGAAAAAAGATGAAAAAAATTATGAAAAAAGAAAAAGAAAAAAAAAGAGTAGGGGGTTCTGAGATGCCATCCCATCTGTCTGCTTAAAAAAAAAAAAAAGAAAACCACACATTTCCTACTGACATGAATGAAAAGGCTCAAAGAAAAAGAAGAAAAAAAAGAGTAGGGGGTTCTGAGATGCCATCCCATCTGTCTGCTTAAAAAAAGAAAAAGAAGAAAACCACACATTCTCCTACTGACATGAATGAAAAGGCTCAAGAAAAAGAAGAAAAAAAAGAGTAGGGGGTTCTGAGATGCCATCCATCTGTCTGCTTAAAAAAAGAAAAAGAAGAAAACCACACATTCTCCTACTGACATGAATGAAAAGGCTCAAAGAAAAAAAAGAGTAGGGGGTTCTGAGATGCCATCCCATCTGTCTGCTTAAAAAAGAAAAAGAAGAAAACCACACATTCTCCTACTGACATGAATGAAAAGGCTCAAAGAAAAAGAAGAAAAAAAGAGTAGGGGGTCTGAGATGCCATCCCATCTGTCTGCTTAAAAAAAGAAAAAGAAGAAAACCACACATTCTCCTACTGACATGAATGAAAAGGCTCAAAGAAAAAGAAGAAAAAAAAGAGTAGGGGGTTCTGAGATGCCATCCCATCTGTCTGCTTAAAAAAGAAAAAGAAGAAAACCACACATTCTCCTACTGACATGAATGAAAAGGCTCAAAGAAAAAAAAGAGTAGGGGGTTCTGAGATGCCATCCCATCTGTCTGCTTAAAAAAAGAAAAAGAAGAAAACCACACATTCTCCTACTGACATGAATGAAAAGGCTCGGCATGCTGCGGCTCGGCGTCTACGCAGACAAGCACCACAAGAGCTTCGCCCCAAGCAACATCATTCACCACGTGGAGATGCGGTCAATTTTCTTTTTAATCTTGGTATGATTTGGTGTAGCTGCAAATGTATAGACTATTGTTCCCATTTTTGCGCGAGTCCAGTATTTAAATTGACACTTTTTTTTAGACATTAGGGCAAACTTTCTGCTGTTCTAAGGAGCAGCTTATGGGCTACATTTTGATGTATTATAACTAGCCATATACTGACTAATTCTTAAAATAAAAAAAAAAGTTTTTTCCCTCCCTTAAAAAATTATACTTTCTCCCGTGGTACACAAAGAGGTAAAGTGATCGTGATGTGGCATTGGGGCGCACTTTTTAAAAGTATTGTGTGTCTTGTGGCGAGAGCAGACTAAAGATCCTGAGCAGGTATCCTCTTTTGCACTAAATTGTAATCTAAGAAATGGAAGGGATTTGTTTACGATTGTGGACGATGCTTGCACGAATTAATGTGGTGTTTGGGGGAGCTGCGAATGCCGATGTGTCTATTCAATGTTAGTAGGACCCCGTCAGTTTTTCTGCGTTAAGATAAGTGACTTTAGCACGGTCTGGATTTTCCTCTTAAAGGGATGCTGAACCGAAAAACAGAATCTAAATTCTTTGTCGTTTTGATATTTACAGCACACGAATGGCTCTTAAATGACGGTACTTGAAACAATAAAGTAGTCTAAATTATAATTTATGTATAAATACATATTCTAAGGTGCACCTGGTGAGTTTTTTTAAAGCTCGTTTCGTGACGACAACAAACTTGTAGTACGCAGAACGCGGCTATGGTGAGCCATCAAAGTTGGCTCGGTTGGCTCCGACCTACCTCGTTGGCTCCGGCGTGCGCTCACGCCGCGTGGTGGCGCGACGAAACGGAAATGCGACGTGCGAACCCCGTCCCGAAACGATGAGATATATTTTTAAAAGAAATGCAATGTTATCTGATAAATTTGTCGAACAGTGTTCATCATGTCGTTTTTGACACGACACCTATGCGGCGCCGAACGGCCTAGCGAGCGTCGCGAGCAGGCGGCATCAAACATCAGCTCTGTCGAAGTCTCCGTGGTCGCCGTCGTCATGGCCAAATTATCAGGACGGGAAAGAAATCGCCGAACTCCGAAAAACCCACAGACCAAAGTCGCCGCCAACCCCGACATTCTCCTACTGACATGAATGAAAAGGCTCAAAGAAAAAGAAGAAAAAAAAAGAGTAGGGGGTTCTGAGATGCCATCCCATCTGTCTGCTTAAAAAAAGAAAAAGAAGAAAACCACACATTCTCCTACTGACATGAATGAAAAGGCTCAAAGAAAAAAAAGAGTAGGGGGTTCTGAGATGCCATCCATCTGTCTGCTTAAAAAAAGAAAAAGAAGAAAACCACACATTCTCCTACTAACATGAATGAAAAGGCTCAAAGAAAAAAAAGAGTAGGGGGTCTGAGATGCCATCCATCTGTCTGCTTAAAAAAAAGAAGAAAACCACACATTCTCTACTGACATGAATGAAAAGGCTCAAAGAAAAAAAAGAGTAGGGGGTTCTGAGATGCCATCCATCTGTCTGCTTAAAAAAAGAAAAAGAAAACCACACATTCTCCTACTAACATGAATGAAAAGGCTCAAAGAAAAAGAAAACCACACATTCTCTACTGACATGAATGAAAAGGCTCAAAGAAAAAAAAGAGTAGGGGGTTCTGAGATGCCATCCATCTGTCTGCTTAAAAAAAAGAAGAAAACCACACATTCTCTACTGACATGAATGAAAAGGCTCAAAGAAAAAAAAAGAGTAGGGGGTTCTGAGATGCCATCCATCTGTCTGCTTAAAAAAAAGAAGAAAACCACACATTCTCCTACTGACATGAATGAAAAGGCTCAAAGAAAAAAAAAGAGTAAGGGGTTCTGAGATGCCATCCCATCTGTCTGCTTAAAAAAAGAAAAAGAAGAAAACCACACATTCTCTACTGACATGAATGAAAAGGCTCAAAGAAAAAGAAGAAAACCACACATTCTCCTACTAACATGAATGAAAAGGCTCAAAGAAAAAGAAGAAAACCACACATTCTCTACTGACATGAATGAAAAGGCTCAAAGAAAAAAAAGAGTAGGGGGTTCTGAGATGCCATCCCATCTGTCTGCTTAAAAAAAAGAAGAAAAAAAAGAGTAGGGGGTCTGAGATGCCATCCATCTGTCTGCTTAAAAAAAGAAAAAGAAGAAAAAAAAGAGTAGGGGGTCTGAGATGCCATCCATCTGTCTGCTTAAAAAAAGAAAAAGAAGAAAAAAAAAGAGTAGGGGGTTCTGAGATGCCATCCATCTGTCTGCTTAAAAAAAGAAAAAGAAGAAAACACACATTCTCCTACTGACATGAATGAAAAGGCTCAAAGAAAAAAAAAGAGTAGGGGGTCTGAGATGCCATCCATCTGTCTGCTTAAAAAAAAGAAGAAAAAAAAGAGTAGGGGGTTCTGAGATGCCATCCATCTGTCTGCTTAAAAAAAAGAAGAAAACCACACATTCTCCTACTGACATGAATGAAAAGGCTCAAAGAAAAAGAAGAAAACCACACATTCTCTACTGACATGAATGAAAAGGCTCAAAGAAAAAAAAGAGTAGGGGGTTCTGAGATGCCATCCCATCTGTCTGCTTAAAAAAAAGAAGAAAACCACACATTCTCTACTGACATGAATGAAAAGGCTCAAAGAAAAAGAAGAAAAAAAAGAGTAGGGGGTCTGAGATGCCATCCCATCTGTCTGCTTAAAAAAAGAAAAAGAAGAAAAAAAAGAGTAGGGGGTCTGAGATGCCATCCATCTGTCTGCTTAAAAAAAGAAAAAGAAAACCACACATTCTCTACTGACATGAATGAAAAGGCTCAAAGAAAAAAAAGAGTAGGGGGTTCTGAGATGCCATCCATCTGTCTGCTTAAAAAAAAGAAGAAAACCACACATTCTCCTACTGACATGAATGAAAAGGCTCAAAGAAAAAAAAGAGTAGGGGGTCTGAGATGCCATCCCATCTGTCTGCTTAAAAAAAAGAAGAAAACCACACATTCTCCTACTGACATGAATGAAAAGGCTCAAAGAAAAAGAAAACCACACATTCTCCTACTGACATGAATGAAAAGGCTCAAAGAAAAAAAAGAGTAGGGGGTTCTGAGATGCCATCCCATCTGTCTGCTTAAAAAAAGAAAAAGAAAACCACACATTCTCCTACTGACATGAATGAAAAGGCTCAAAGAAAAAAAAGAGTAGGGGGTTCTGAGATGCCATCCATCTGTCTGCTTAAAAAAAAGAAGAAAAAAAAGAGTAGGGGGTTCTGAGATGCCATCCATCTGTCTGCTTAAAAAAAGAAAAAGAAGAAAACACACATTCTCCTACTGACATGAATGAAAAGGCTCAAGAAAAAGAAGAAAACACACATTCTCCTACTAACATGAATGAAAAGGCTCAAGAAAAAGAAGAAAACCACACATTCTCCTACTAACATGAATGAAAAGGCTCAAAGAAAAAAAAGAGTAGGGGGTTCTGAGATGCCATCCATCTGTCTGCTTAAAAAAAAGAAGAAAACCACACATTCTCTACTGACATGAATGAAAAGGCTCAAAGAAAAAGAAAACCACACATTCTCCTACTAACATGAATGAAAAGGCTCAAAGAAAAAGAAAACCACACATTCTCCTACTGACATGAATGAAAAGGCTCAAAGAAAAAAAAGAGTAGGGGGTTCTGGGAACGTATGCCTGGCCATACCGGCGTGGGCCATGACAATCCCGAGCGGTTCCGCAGTAATGCCACTTATGTTAATAAATTGTAAGTTGAAAACATAAAATCGACTGCAGCATAACTCAATGCATCAAAAGGAAAGAAGCAGTAAATCCTTTACGGCTTCTTGTTTCATGTTGATTCTTATTTTTACCGACACGCTCCTACACGAACCTTCTGTTTTCGTTTTTTTTTGACCGTGTGAGTTGGTCTTTTTGCCCAGTGTGGTCGTCTAAAAAAAAAAAAAAGCAGCTTTTGACATTATTTTGTTTTGCATTCATGCAGTACAATTTGAAAATAATTACGATCATTTATATTTCGAGTTTTGGTGAGTAATTTTCTCTGGCAGTATTTTGACACCTAGGGAAGAGACTCACAATGGTGCACGCGCGTTAGTTCTCCTGCAAGAACGATGGTCGCTTCTCACAGTGCTTGGATAGAAAATGGTGTACCATCACGATTCACGCATTTACCAGCAACCTCCGCGCTTCCCCGTGCCCCGTTGTTCAGCAGCGCCATGAGTTGCGTAGTGAACTTTACGACAGTGTGAAATGCGGGACATTTTGAAGATTTTGATATTTCTAGTGGGACGCGGGACACAAGCCCTCAATGTGGGACAGTCCCGCGAGTCGAGGGACGAGTGGTCACCCTAGATACAACACAACCTTTAGTAAGAAGAAACAAGTATTTAATAAGGAGGTCCAGCTGAGCCAGAAACTGGCTTGTGCGGTTGAGATCCATGCTTCTGAACGTGCGCCGTGGCAGACGATGCACGGCGGTATCTACGCTTGGGCATGTTTCTGATTTTGGCCACACGGTGGTGACACGCTTCCGATCGAAATGAATAGGTGGTCCCTGGTTTGCGCCCTAGAGAGGCTGCGGTGTCCCGAGCCCCTGTCTTCTCCTTCCAGGGAGTACCTGGACAAGGACCTGAGCGTGCCCAAGGAGAAAGTGCACGAGGCGGCGGACGTCCTGGCCAAGCATGCCGACCAGGTGGTGGCGCGCCTGCGCAGCCTCTTCCTGGTCGAGGACCTCGTCGACTCCCTCAAGGTGCGCCCGCCGCAGAGCCCTACGGTCGGAGTAGAGCCGCTAGACGAGACACCTCGGCCACATTGGCGCATAGAATCATGCTGCCAGTGGTCACTAGCTTTTACCAGCGTCTAGTGGTCGGGTAGAGCGGTTACCATTTAATCTTTTATTACAATACGGTAGCCCCAGGAGGCGTGGCCCGCTTCTTCGTCGCTGACAGGGTGACAAGGGCAGAAAGAAGCTTCAGGCCTCTCGCCTCCTGCACCAGCTTCCTACCTTGAACAAGGCTTGGGCGTCTCGAGCATGCACGCGCAGCCAAAGCACAGCGGAAGGCACGGAGCGCATGCTGGGGGCTGGCCGTTGGAGAGACACGCCTTGCCCGTCTCACTCTCTTAGTGGCTACCAGGATACCAGCTCGCAGATAGACGATGACAATAGTCTTTTTTTGCAGTCGCTGCGTGACGAACGACCCGGGAACTGCTTTGTAAAATAGTTTGCAACGAAGCAAAGTGACGTTGCAATGATCTAGCTCCTTCTGCTCAAAAGGTTGCATTTCAGAACCGTAGCTGTCGCAAACGGAGTTGACGAGCCGCTGGCACAAAGACAAAGGGTTAAGGCACACGTTCAGTGCTCAGTCAGATTAGTATGCCCGGATGTATCACTTGCGTGTTACTTCTAGGGTGCGGTACGGGATTTACTTTGAGGGGAAAGGTGTAGCTTTGAACGGGGTCGAAGCTACAGCTAATTAAACTCTTCCTCGGATACTGCCCCTTAATGTCCATCGCCAGTCTCCCCGGAAGAAGCAAACCGAGCAGGCCCTGAAATGCTGGGTGTCTATCGTGGCTCGATTGGACACCTCTCCTTTTTGATAGGCTGTAGTTTTGTTCCTACTTATTACTTTAATGTTTTGGTCGTATTTAGCAATATTTTAAAAATCTATAAATTGTGGATATTTGGTTCCTTGCAACTGTTAATGCGGTCCAGTAGCTGCTTCCACCCTGCAAAAGCAGCATTTTTTTGGTCACGCGTTTTGCAACATCCTTCTAGTTCTGCTGTAGAAGTTTCATTTTCTTACATTCTTTTTCAAATTTTTTTCGTTATTAGCATTTATCTCTGTCGAAAGAGAAAGAAGAGTATGTGCTTGCGCGTGCCACTGTGCATGCTGGAAGTTCTAGTAAACCTTTGGTTGTTAGCGACCACACATTCTCCTACTGCCATGAATGAAAAGGCTTCAAAGAAAAAGAAGAAAAAAAAGAGTAGGGGGTTCTGAGATGCCAATCCCATCTGGTCTGCCTTAAAAAAGGAAAGAAAAAGAAAACCACACATTTCTCCTACTGACATGAATGAAAAGGCTCAAAGAAAAGAAGAAAAAAAAGAGTAGGGGGTTCTGAGATGCCATCCCATCTGTCTGCTTAAAAAAAGAAAAGAAAAACCACACATTCCCTACTGACATGAATGAAAAGGCTCAAGAAAAAGAAGAAAAAAAGAGTAGGGGGTTCTGAGATGCCATCCCATCTGTCTGCTTAAACAAAGAAAAAGAAGAGAACCACACATTCTCCTACTGACATGAATGAAAAGGCTCAAAGAAAAAGAAGAAAAAAAAGAGTAGGGGGTTTTGAGATACCATCCCATCTGTCTGCTTAAAAAAGAAAAAGAAGAAAACCACACATTCTCCTACTGACATGAATGAAAAGGCTCAAAGAGAAAAAAAAAGAGTAGGGGGTTCTGAGATGCCATCCCATCTGTCTGCTTAAAAAAAAAGAAAAAGAAGAAAACCACACATTCTCCTACTGACATGAATGAAAAGGCTCAAAGAAGAAGAAAAAAAAGAGTAGGGGGTTCTGAGATGCCATCCCATCTGTCTGCTTAAAAAAAACAAAAAGAAGAAAACCACACATTCTCCTACTGACATGAATGAAAAGGCTCGGCATGCTGCGGCTCTGCGTCTACGCAGACAAGCACCACCAGAGCTTTGCCCCAAGCAACATCATTCACCACGTGGAGATGCGGTCAATTTTTTTTCTTTTTAATCTTGGTATGATTTGGTGTAGCTGCAAATGTATAGACTATTGTTCCCATTTTTGCGCGAGTCCAGTATTTAAATTGACACTTTTTTTTAGACATTAGGGCAAACTTTCTGCTGCTTCTAAGGAGCAGCTTATGGGCTACATTTTGATGTATTATAACTAGCCATATACTGACTAATTCTTAAAATAAAAAAAAAGTTTTTTCCCTCCCTTAAAAAATTATACTTTCTCCCGTGGTACACAAAGAGGTAAAGTGATTGTGATGTGGCATTGGGGCGCACTTTTTAAAAGTATTGTGTGTCTTGTGGCGAGAGCAGACTAAAGATCCTGAGCAGGTATCCTCTTTTGCACTAAATTGTAATCTAAGAAATGGAAGGGATTTGTTTACGATTGTGGACGACGCTTGCACGAATTAATGCGGTGTTTGGGGGAGCTGCGAATGCCGATGTGTCTATTCAATGTTAGTAGGACCCCGTCAGTTTTTCTGCGTTAAGATAAGAGACTTTAGCACGGTCTGGATTTTCCTCTTAAAGGGATGCTGAACCGAAAAACAGAATCTAAATTCTTTGTCGTTTTGATATTTACAGCACACGAATGGCTCTTATATGACGGTACTTGAAACAATAAAGTAGTCTAAATTATATGATTTATGTAAATACATATTCTAAGGTGCACCTGGTGAGTTTTTTGAAAGCTCGTTTCGTGACAACAAACTTGTAGTACGCAGAACGCGGCTATGGGTGAGCCATAAAAGTTGGCTCGGTTGGCTCCGACCTACCTCGTTGGCTCCGGCGTGCGCTCACGCCGCGTGGTGGCGCGGCGAAACGGAAATGCGACGTGCGAACCCCGTCCCGAAACGATGAGATATTTTTAAAAGAAATGCAATGTTATCTGATAAATTTGTCGAACAGTGTTCATCATGTCGTTTTTGACACGACACCTATGCGGCGCCGAACGGCCTAGCGAGCGTCGCGAGCAGGCGGCATCAAACATCAGCTCTGTCGAAGTCTCCGTGGTCGCCGTCGTCATGGCCAAATTATCAGGACGGGAAAGAAATCGCCGAACTCCGAAAAACCCACAGACCAAAGTCGCCGCCAACCCCCGGACATTTCCCATAGGGCCAATAGAGTCGACTTTTGTACAGTAGCGCCGAATTCCTCGTCCGTGGTGGGGGGCTCTCATTACTTGAACGAGTCGACATATCATTTCATATTCAGTAAATTATAAAATCGTATCAACAACTAATCATGCTATCAATAAAATATCTGGCTCACTTTTCAAAATGGCTTTTTTATAGCACTTTTGGGACGCGGTAGCCTACTTTGAAGTCGTTTGCATGCCAAGCCATAAAATCAACATGGCGCCCTTCTATATTTGTGGGGCGGTTGTCGTACGACCGCTTCGGGGTCGCGCTGGGGCCAGGCTCCTTTGCATCACGCCCGGTCCCGGTAGTATTATAATAGGGACTTTGAGCAAACCGTTACCGTGTTCCGCGGACCGAACTATCGGAGCCTTTGAAGCATAGTTTTAAGCGCGCGCCCCGCGGTCACGGTATCTCTTTGGGCGCGCACTTAAAAAGCATGCTTCAAAGGCCCCGACAGTGCGGTACGCGGAACACGGTCACGGTTTGCTAAAAGCCCCTAACGCAGTACACGCCTACTATGTGCGATTTCGCTTTCAGCTGAATAAGGTGCGTAGTCGTGTGTGTTTGTTGTTCTTTTGTTTCGAGACGTCCACCCGTCCAGTAACGAATCGAGATCTGCGACCGAAATATTTCGAGGCATATTTACTGCGCACATGCTAAAACGAATCAAGTACAGCACTGCATCTCCATACGCGAAAAGATAAAACATTGACAAAATCACTTCGTTACCCTCGCCCACATGCTCCAGTTATAGACCGCCAGCACCTCTCTCATCTGTGCACGATCTCATAACTTCATTATTACATGCGGCGCCGCACACCTTCTTGGGAATAACTTTATCACTAATTTTATCACATTATCACTTCTTGGGAATTATCATATATATCTATACAAGTGTACACAATGACCCACATAATTACGCATTCAACATGCCAAGTTGGATCAGCTGTTCACTGAAAGTAAATAAGTTGTTCACTGATAAGCCACTAGGTAGCCTCCAGCAATCATTAGCTTCATTTTTACATATTCAAAGCTTCTCACGCAAGCAAGATGGAAAGGTGGTGAAATAAACCTTCGGAAATTTTGGCACTCAAGAGGCTGTAGAACTAGTTGGGAACCACGAAGTGTCCAAAGCTTTCTTCCTCCGTGAGAAAACATTCAAATGCTCGTTCCATGTCGCAGCAGCTGTAATGACAATGTGGTCATGATATTTAGAATTGTATACTTATTTAAATAGTCAGGACACAAAACAAACGTCTATCTATAGAGAACAGACTAATGACAAAGAATGCCGTTTGTCGCACCCGGCCGGGACCAGAAATAAATAAAAACTTCAAAATAAAAATATAGAGAGTCGAATTCTGTCTTTATTATCCTCCGTTTGTCCGAGGACCGCCAGAGACCATTTTCAAGATTAAACCCTATTGTTATACTTTAAATATGAAGTTGTGCTTTAATCAAAGTATACCTTTCACTTCATTAAAACCGTAGTAGTTAGGGGATTTACTTCGTGGAGAATATCAGAAAGCATTTGTTTTTACTGCGAGAATGAGCCTGCCTCTAGTACGGTCAACCCGCAAACCAAAAGTTCAACGGTAAGTTCGCTGAGCAAATAAAACTGAGTACGGGAAGTATACATACTCACCTGTCTTTTGTTGAAAAAAACGAACAAACAGAAACTTGTAGGTCTTGGCATTTGCGCTGTTCGTGCACCATTTGGATATGGCCACGTCAAATGCATCCCTCAACAGTCTCTGAAAGTTTGCACCAAAAATATCCATCGGGTTCGACAGGCGCGCGGAACGCCGGAGAGCGGAACCACGCTCGCACGACCATCGGGTAAACAAAACCATGCGACCGCGCGCAACGCGCAGCCGCATGCGCGCACAGCAACACTGCCGTTACGAAGTTTCAAATTTGGGAGAGGGGAGCGGCGGCGCCGGCGAGGCGAGCGAGTTGACTGCTCATGCAACCTCCGTCCGTCCGGTCGGTTTAGAGTTTTGGTTTCAGACTGAAAGAGGAACAGACAGAAATGATTATACAAAATAAATTACATTTTATTTTCATGGCGAGATGAAGACGTTTTGTTGAAATTACTGTTAGCAAACCAAGTTCCATATTTGTATTTTTATATTAATGAGAGCCCCCCACCACCGAAGCGCTGCTGCCGGTGGCGACACTATTCACAGCGCCGCCGATGGTGGCGACGCTAATGTCAGCGCCGCGAAACTCTGACTGTGACCGGGGGTTGTCGCTGCCGTCGCTACGACGCAGGTGCAGAAGTGGACTGGGGGTGGCAGGGTGCGGGTGGCTGGCAGGTAGTGCGCAGCTAACTTAGCTGGATTAGTTGGCAAACTTCCAACGCGACGGGCATCCGACTACTATTATTCAAAGCGCAACTTTCTTCCACGCTGTGGCGCGTCGGCAGCTCGACTTGTTCACGTCAGTTCCGTTGCAGTTTGTTGACGTCAGTTCCGTTGCGAGTAATCCCAGAGGGCCTCGCGCGCATCGGCGGCTTCTGGCGCTTCTGGCTCAATCAGCGGTCGTCATTCCAAGAAATATAATAATCCGATCTCCATCCCTTTGCATGAATAGCATTTTTAGGTATAGTGCGGTCCCGGGAAGCTTGTCCGGGGCTTATTTCGGCAACTTCAGATATCGGTTCAGCATCCCTTTAAGGCGAGACGCGAGTCTTAAAATATAAAAAAATCGCAAAAAATGCCATTTTTCAAAGTTCACGATTTTGAGGTCTATATATTCCAGAGTATGTCCTCACAAAATATAAATGCTCAATTCGATCTCTAAATAGGAAAATGATGACAATTTGTAAGCGTTGACGGACCCGACTTGAAGCCTAAACTCCGAAATGTCAACAAAGTTCAAGCCATCTGAGCTCCACAACGGCTCAACCGATTGCAGCCATCTTGGTCTTGTTCGAAAGCTGGTTTCCCACGCTTCCCACGGGCTTATTTTTCCCACGCTCCAAAGCGGCATACCCCTCGCTTTGCGGTCGTCCTGCCGTGTCGCGTCGTCTGCTTTCGTGGTCTGCTTTCGCTTGCTTTGCCCTTCGTTACATTCGCATTTCTCCACTTTCTATATCAATATTTTCAGTGTTTTCTTTGTGCTTCCTAGTGTTTCGTATGTACCCTCTTCTTTGCATCATCGTTCGTGTAAATATTTTGATACCCCCTCTTTGTTTAGCTTTCCTTCTTTGCGTATAGTTCTTTGTTTCGCATCGAGTTTAGATGGCTGGGGACGCAGGTTTGAAAGTCAACACGCAGAGACTAAACAGAAAGAGGAGACATGTGTGGAACAAGAAGACCTTGGCATCAACGACAACCTTTGACTTCGCGGATGCATGCGGCAGTCGCTCTACCGATGCATGCCGCAGTCGCTCTACCGCTGGGGCTGGGGGACGCGACTGGATCAAGTTCCTGTTCGACAAAAAGCCCTTAGGGCTAACCAATTGTTGCATATGGGGCTTCTTTCCCTACCCGTGTCCCTTTTTTAGTATGGAATTCAAACCAAAGGCATCCCATCGAAAGCGTCAACATTGTTACTTATGCATACCCAAATTTCAAAGTCTATTTTCCCAGCTTTGTTTTTTTTTCAGCATATTCTCCGACCTGGTAGGCTTTTTGATTCACTTACGCTCAACCGATTTTCATAAACTTGGTTCTATTTTCCTTGAAATGGACTAGACTGCAAGCTAAAGCAGCTATTTTTATTGCGATATTTTTTGGTATATGGAACTGGCATTTCATTATTAGACATTCTTATAGCCTCTATTATATGTCTTCTGTTCACACATATTCTTTTTTGATGATTATATGGTGCTAAAGAAATAAAAATATCTTTAGCTTGTATGGCATTTCTTTAGGAAGCAATTGATTCCTTTTTTGCATTAAAATTTTAATAAGAAGGTTTTTGAAAACCCATCCTGAAATTAGCTAATTAATATTTTATTTTGTTGATAACTTTTGACAAAGAAGAGATATCTGACATCTGATTGCAGTTATGGAATCAGCATAGTAAACTTCATGCCTGTGCAAAAAATCACAGATCGACATAAACAAAACATATTTTTTGAGAACCCACTTCCTCCCAATGTGATTTTATCAACATTTCACTCATTCTTTACTTCTTTCATATTTTTTTCTAATGTTCCCATGAATGGATTACATCATTTTTTTATGTCAAGTTGTTCAGGAAGACTTACACTACACCTTGATAGCAATTATTATTTATCATTCTTCACACAATTTTTTATGTTCAATGTCAAAACTTTAACTTTAGCCTTACGGGGGTTTTCATGAGGTTTTTATCGTTGCATCCTGAAAAGTTTTATACAGTTTTATTCAAAAAGGACTGGACTACGGAGTAAAGCTCTTTTTTTACCGTTTAGAGTGACCAAAAAAAAAAAGATTATGATAAATAATGTGACCTCATTAGTGTCATAATTGGCATAATTAGCCAATTTTTATATAATAACGTAATTTTGTGAAAATATAAATAGCTTTATAATGCATGGCAGACCTTTAGTTATGCATCTACATTAATAAAAAATATATTTTTTGTTGGAAATGGTTTTAACGACCCGTAAGAAATGACCAAATTAGGCAACGCTATTTTTTTATAACTTGACAACTAATTGAGATATTTTCAGACTGATTTCATACTTGAATGGAGGAAGAAGAAACAGATATGCACAGTGATTTTCATTAGAATAGCAGCAAAAATCAAATAGTCCATTTTAGAACCAGTGTCTCGCCTTAATGGCCGCGTGCCAGGCAATAGCTCAGTCAGGCATACGCAACGTCCTCCTTTTAGGTAGGGTTGGGAGAGCATCCGCTCTTGGGGCATAGTTTACCGGTTATTTCTGGTATAAAAGCTAGACTGTCTCTAAGCAGTCAATCTCTGTTTTTTGGGGGAAACTGAAGCTCCTCCCCCTCTGTTCTCGCCTCTTCGGCCACTATAAATGCTTGGCAAGTGTCTTTGATCGGCGGCGACCCAAACGTGCATGCCGTCCGCCTTTGTGACCCGGGATTTCTCCTCTTCGTTTCTGGGTGGGGAGGGCGTGACAGTGCGGCGTGCAGTGTCCAAACCGCGCGAGGCTAATGCCCTTGTATCTTTTTCCGCAGCGTACGTGGCACTGTTCACCTTACCCAAGGTCTACGAGACGTACAAGGTGAGCGACTCTGTCGGTTTCTGCGTTGGCTGCAGCTTGGAAGGCGCGCACCTGCACGCACCCAGTTCCAGAAACGTGCAGTGTGGTTGTTGCTGTTGGGAGTTGTGCGCGGGACAGACTCGCATAGTCGGGCTTTGTGGCAGCTAGTTCCGCCGTCCGCGAAGGTTGGCACTCCATACTCGAGCCAGTAAAGAATTTTAAGACTCAACATCGTGCTTGCAATTCTAGCTTCTCCCAACTTGCGTACATCTTCATTTGACTTGGTTCCTGTTACGACCTTGAATAATCTGGGATTTTGTTTTTAGGTGGGCCAGTTGGCTTACTTTGTTATTTGGGGGTATGCAAGGAGCTGAATATTTTTGTCTCGTGTAGCCAGTTGTTGGCATTTTTCCTTGGCCGGAGGGAGTGGCAATTGCTTACATGCGATTTCTTACTTGTCTTTTTTTTTTTTATTATTATCTGCAGCTTTGCCTAGTCTACAAATTCGCAAATTATCTACTTCGGCATTGCACTTCAGTGTAAAGTGCAAAATGTGTTGCTCTTTGTTTCTTTGTCCACGTGGACTGCTGTACATAAGTCATGACCTGAATATATAGAAGATAACAAATCTGGCAAACAATCGTGGAAAGAGGAAAAAGCCTCCCTCCAGCAGGGTTTTTTTTTTTTGCGCCGCTTAGTGGAGTCGTTTGGAGACGACACTTGACCGTCGAAGGTCGCGTATGCATTCAAAGAACTCTGAAAGAATGACGGCCTTGGGAGCACCCACTCGCAGTGCGGTGGAGACCTTAGGGAAACTGCGTAATCCGTGTTTGCCAGGCTCCTAAAATCGAGGAATGTGTTGAACGGTGTTTGAAATTTCGGTCGCTTTTGTACATTAACTCCATGGGGCGAGCGACGGTCGTTGCGAAGAAGTCCGAACGATTCCGTGCCACAAGTTGAATCTGTTGGTCGTCGATAAAATGACCGTCACATTTCTTGGGAGGCTTAGAATTCGTAGTCTGGCTGCAATAATCTTAGGCTTATTTGGTTGCACACCGAGGGTTTGCCCGCTTCTCAACGTTCACCCACTTTGCTTTTGAGTTTGGGTAAACTACTACCTCTCGGGATGTTACGGCAGGTGTGGGAAAAGGGTCGTGAATGTGCCTCAAAGCCCCGAATGTTAGGTACTTAGGGATGCTTTGTGGTCTTTCAGACCGAGATCGACCAATACCTCTCGGTGGCCAGGACGCACGTGGGCAACGTGCTGGGAAGGTGAGTCTGCACTTTTTTGTGGAGCGAGGGAGGGCCACTCGGGTTGAAAGGAGCTCTAGTGCGGTTTCAGACTGTCTTTTTCTTTTTTGTTTGCTTCAATATCGTCGGCAACTTTGCAAAGTATAAAAATCCACAAATCGTTCACTTGTGCACAGTGTTGGCGGTAACGCGTTACATTTTTCGGTAACATAGGCACACACTTTTCTTTTTCAAAACAGTAACGGGTAACATACTTGTGTTACTTAATTCGAGTAACTGGTAACATGCTGTGTTGCTCGTTACAGCTTCTTCCCCAAACCTGACAAAAAAAAAAAAAAGTACACTTAAATGTTTTCCTTATTTTATACTTTGTTTCAGCGTAAAGGAAAAAGGCAGAGTGACTCGCGTTTTTGACGCTGTTCAATTAACCCCATGTCGCAAAAAAAAACTGCGGTTACCGTCGATTTATTAATAAAAGGTAACGCGAGAGTAACGTGCGTTACTTTTTAATAGGAACGCATTCCCTTTATTTCGAGGAAACATGGGTCGGTAACGCATTTCTTTATTTTGCCCGTAACATAAATCTTTACTTTTTTATTAGTAACGCCTAACCACCGCTTATGCCTCCCGATTTAATATAAAAAATTTATATCGGTAATAAATTTCTTTTTTCTTTGCATCGAGAATTAAACATTTCTCGCATCCTTTTTTCACAGGCGCAAAGGGGAAAGGTGCGATACAATCGTGCGCGTCTTATATCGAAGCGTAGCACATACGCGAATAATTTATGGATTTCTCATACTTGCAATGTAGATTGTGGTATAGCGAAGTAAAAAAACAAAACGCAATGCAGGAACGAGTTGTTTTTATGCACCCTAGGCGGTGGAGGTCAGTTCAAATTTGTGTGAACATCTGGTGTTCGATCGAAGATTCTTACTATCTGATCGCTTGGTCACTGCTGCGATAGGCTTTACAGGCATGAGACGGGAACATCAGCGAAGCTTCGATGAGATAAAAGAAAAATATACTTGGCAAAACTTGCTCACTAGCTTTTTCCAAGTAGATATTTTTTTCCTACGAATACTTTATGTGGCTGCACATGGCTGTGCAGACACATTTTTTTAGTATTTCGAATTTGTGTGTGTTCTAAAACAAATTCCCAGTTTTTGGGAAAACTCGATTAATTTTTAAAGTGCATTAATAATTATGAATTGCAAGAAAGGGCCACAGTGTGCGTAAGCCAATAACTCCAAAGGCATTTGTACGATGAAATGGTCACTTCATGGTACAAGTGCAATGATAGTTGCTAGGAAGAAAATTAATTCGATCTTTAATTGGGCACAGATTGACACATTCTCATTTGCATGTTGTGACCCTTTTTAGAAACAAATTTAATGTTGCGCGTTTTAAAAATAACGAAAACTTTTCGCTTATTTTCTTTGAATAAAACGAATAAAAAATGGTGATGGGCCATGATAGGCAAATGTGAATGTTTTATTATGCTATGCATGAAAAGGTTTTGATTGAGGAAATCTCAAAACGTCTCGGTCATACTTTGACCCATTCTTAAGACCTTCTCCAGTCATCCAAACGGGGTTTGTCGCATTTACGTCCATTCACATTTTGCCCCTTTTAAAGCTTGACAGAATTGGTAAATTAGTCATTTCAAAGAAAAAGCATTGGTTGGGCTTTTTTTTTTCCTCCACAGCGCAGTAATGAAACCGGCTACTGCAACTTTTAACAGAAATCACATTGACAATTAGATTCATATTGCAGTTACTTGCCCTATTTTATTTCGAATAGGACACTCGCATCCTTCACACGAAAAACTCGTTCGTTTGCAATCTGAAGAAACCTCAAATGGAGTGTATAAAGTCAACCTGGGCTGTGTACTTCGTATTCTCAAGAACTCTAAATGCAAAGTGTGGCGCATGAGTGAAGTGCGCTAGTCGAAGCGAGAAGTTTTCAATGCATGACTGCATTCTTACCAAAGCATACTAGGATTTGGCGAGCGTCATTTGCTTTCCGTGGCCTATTGAATTTTTCATCTCGGTGGTTACCTAACGTACAGATAGGGGGTGCTGACGCACCCGCTTCAATATAATTTGTTTTGGTTTCACGCGCTCGCGGCTGTGTTGGTGTATTATATCCTTTTCGCTTACTTTTGTGATACAAATATGCCAGTTGTGGCAGTACAACCAATAACGGTGCAATTGAGCCACTCTGAGAACTATGTAGGTGGTTTTGTGTCAAAATTGACGACTTTTTTACAAACACCTTATCGTGAATCTGGTCATGTTCTTCATTAATTTCGGCCATAGTGCAAGAGCAGGTTGACAACTTGACGAAAAGATGTGCTGAATTGCGAAAAACATATTAACTCGGAAGTTTACTGCTCAATGCTTTATCTTCGCGAACACCAGCTTTTTGCTAACCTAAAAAAGAATCAATATTGTCTCTGCTTGTTTTTTTTTGAACACATTAAGTACTCGAGAAATATTTCGACAGCCCATCTTATATATAATCAAAAGCCACCGTTTTCGATTTCTTGCGTAGGCAAAGCACGACGCTTTTAGGAAGCACACATAGTGGCTTCATACGAAGATGATTCCCGAGCCAACCTGGGTTGTCATAAGTAATTGGCTTAACTACATACTCGGTCTGCTTCAGTACTGCCTCTTCACATGTACCTGGCACGCCGAATTCTAGAATAGTCAAAACACGTCGTAGAATTGACTGCGCAAGTTGGGCTCATAATAAGGGGATGCAGTTAAATGGCAAATACCAGCATCAGACGACGCTTTATGGAGTAAGGTACCTGCAAGCGTTGGCACGCCTCTGTTGACGGCACATTGGGTCGCCCTACGTGACGCTTCCTCCCCTCAATGTGTGCAATCTCATCGTCTTCGCCAAAAAAAAAAAAAAATGGCAAGGAGACGTTTTGAAAAGGCGCAACGGGCTGTGCCGGTGCGACGGACGTTCGACTCTAGTGCCGGAGTTTGTTCTTGTTGAATGCAGTGTTGCGTACGGACGTTCGATCGACAGATGAAATACTGCCGCAATTGTTTTGGAAGGTTCAAACTAGGAGTTTGAAACGAGCACAGGCTCGAACGAAAGCTTCCCGTCCATTGTATGCGTGGACTGGTAACACCGGTCCATTTGTGCTACTTCCATTTGTGCCTCTTATATAGGGGGAAATCCTGCTCTTTGGGTGGCAGCAAAAAAGGAAGAAGGGTAGATCCGTCTTAAATAAAAATAAATTGCAAAACGTTTTTTTTTTTTGAGACAAGAATTTGGCACGTTTTGGAAAATGTCCGCTGGTCTTCAAGGGCTCCAGCACCCTCGTATCCTCTCTTTCTGTCCATATTCTGTGGTTCTGCCCCTCTCATTAGGAAGGTGTCAGAATTCAACCGTACTAATGGCCGATCCCAATTTCTCTGATGCAGCATCAAGTCGAAGATCCCCATTGGCCAGAGGCCCAAGGAAGACTGAGAAGCCTCCTTCTGTGCCACAGGCAGCCCCTGCTGTGTCATCTCTTCTTTACCCGAGTTTTTTTTCTTGGAGGGTTTTTTTTGCTTCTTTTTTTTATGTTAAACATTGGTGTAGTCTTGCTCTGAGGTTGGGGGAGGGGGAATGCCTGAAAGGCGGGAGTGCTTTGTGAAGGACCCTCGGACAACCATAACTGCCCGGAAGGGGGAGAGAGAAAGGGAGATGTTGTCCACTCTCTCCCCTTTACATGATTTGTTTTTAGCCAGATTCCAGGTTGCCAGGTGGGAGAAGAGCTATGCTCCCGCGTGTTTTCTCTCCTCTCTGGCCACTGGTTGTTCATTGCGACTTCTCTTTTGCGTGGGCCCATTCTGAAACATAATTTCTACAGCCGCTTTCTTTCCTTCCCTGTAATGTTTAACTCATTGAGCCCCTTTATGTGTCGAGTGCATGAATTTGTGAGTGTGGTTGTTTTTGTTTCTCCGAGCTGTATACTTAAAGAAAACAAAAGAGGTCAAGTCCAGCCTTGTTTTTATTTGTTAGAATTTGCTTTCGCTCATTAATTGCGATAGTATCTTATTTTGGGCAGCTGAGCGAATGCAGTGGCACTTTACGCAACACTCATTGTGGCTCGATTGGAAGTGGTCCCAGCGACTTGTGGCGTGCCAGCCTAACCACTATTTCCCTACCGTAGCTCTCTGAAAACTAATATCTCCCATTTTCTCCGGAGTGGCACCCGCGAAACTTGCCAAGTCGTACATAGACCCGCTTTAGCCGACGATTCGAACGTTCTCGAGACTTTGGCCTGGACTTGACCTTCGCGCACACTTTCTGGAATCTGCGAGCCAGAAAGACGGGCCCGCTGAGAGCACTAGCTAGTTGCGCGAGAGTTCCCTCGCTTGCTTTTCTCTAACCTGTTGCGGTTGCAAGGTACGCACCGAAAGATTGTTGTCGCAAGTCTGGAGGGCCCTGGAGCACCCAGCGTCTCGCATGCTGCCCGCAAGGCACGTGGAACGGAGTGCTTGCGGCTGCCGCAGTAGCAGCAGCAACCGCGGAAGCGGCGCGTTTGTGTTGCCGCCGCGGATGCGCGACCGTTGCTTTGAGTGTTTTGATAATGCTTTTTCTAACCACTGCAGTAGAAGTTGGGGTGTTGTCATTTTGGGCCCGTCAAAGCGTGGCACGTGTTGTCAGTTTGGCCCGTCGGGGGGCGCATATTTATTACACTCGAGGACGTTGACCCGTGCACTTTTCTACAGTTGTCTCCGGAAAGTGTGGTTTGCTCGTCCAGTCTCTGTAGTTTCGTTCTCTCCGTTGAAACTACAATAAAGCATTCCCCTGTATGGATGGTGTTTGGCTCATTCCTTGCGGATACAATGGTGTGTGCAATGAGAAGCGCTGCTGCGGTCGGCCTCTCGCGAGCTTCGCAAGTCTTTCGTAGGATGTAATTTTGGTGCTCTGCACAAAAGCACCCGATGTCAAAAGCCCCGCGGCAAACACCCCGCCTTTTGCACCCCAGTTTGAGAAACCCACGACGCATATGTCTCGAGTTTGTGTAACGTGTGCACATGGGCTTGTAACATGGTCGGGACGTACCCGGGTAAATGATAACTGGATAAAGTTTTCCATTCTTCAGGTGGGTCCTGCAAGGACTTTTTTACTGTTTTTAATTTGCACCGAACCTGAGTGCACTGAACGTAGTAACTTAAACTTTTCTCAAATTTCGCTGTATTTTAAAAGTTATAGGCAAATTAAAATAAAAAAAAAACAAGCAAAAAAAAAATTGCACCATCTGCCCGAGGGGAACCATGGGGTGATGCGGAGCATCGTGTTGGTTCCGAGGAAAGAGTCAGTTGCGTGCTGACGTCGAGAGATGGCGCCACCGACTGCCCTAGCGTTACCCCCTACGCGAGCCTTCGTTGCGGCTCGCGGCAGAGAAACTTGGAACCCTCGCCGCTCGCCGTTTATTTTTTTTCACACTTGAAGGAGAGGAGACTAGAGGAGGAGAGTTGCGCGCGGTGTGAGGAGAAGCGAACGCACGCGCAGTGCACGCAGCTGGTAGAGAGAGAGCGGAGAGAGTAACGCGCAGCTGTTGGAGAGAGGAAAGGAGGAGAGTTGCGCGTGCGTAGTTCGAGTGCCGACTACAACGCCGACGCCGCGGGACATAGACCCGAGCAAGAGATGCTCCGCATCTAAAAATTGACCGCATCTCCACGTGGTGAATGATGTTGATTGGGGCGAAGCTGTGGTGGTGCTTGTCTGCGTAGACCAGGGGTGGCCAACCTGCGGCTCGCGAGCCGCATGCGGCTCTTCGCGTGTTAAAGTGCGGCTCGCAGCTCCCTCCCCTACCCGCCCCCCCCCCCCCCCCCCCCCCCAAAACACACACTCCGCCGCCTCCCTCCCGGTCACACGAGCACTTCCCCAACCAGAGAAATGGAACGCGTTTTAAATCGAAAGACAGGTTGCGGTTTGGTAATCCTGTGCTACTGCTACCTTACGTACAGTTGGACTGCTTTTGACTTGGATAAAGTGAAAGTAGTTCAAGTTTCGATTATTCCTCCGGACAAACCCCCCTCCCTTCCTGTGGCTCTTGGAAGTTTCGTGGTCTTCTTTGCGGCTCTTAGGCCGGATCAGCCTGGCCACCCCTGGCGTAGACGCTGAGCCGCAGCATGCCGAGCCTTTCGTTCGTTTTCATTTATGTCAGAAAGAGAATGTGTGGTATGGAACGTGGTTAGATACGCGTTTGAGCATTTGACTGCAGCGCCCTCTCATCTATAAACGTTGAGCCAATGCATGCAAAGTTTAACGCGATTATATACGCATTTGACCGCAGCGCCCTCTCCTGTATAGACGTTGAGCGGCTACATGCAACGTTTCATCCATGATATCCCCTGCTCTTGAGTTACTACCACATCTCAGAGCCCCCTCCTCGTCCCGCAGTCGGGGCCGAGTGGTTAAGGCGATGGACTAGAAATCCATTGGGGTCTCCCCGCACAGGTTCGAATCCTGTTGACTGCGCAACCTTTTTTCATAATTTTTTTCAACTTTTTTTTTTTTTTTGCCCTACACGAGAATGTGAGCTCACAAGCAGGAGCACGAGCACTGGACGCCAGACAGATGGACGGACAGACATGGCTAGCCCCTAAGGAGCTTCGCCCCTAAAAAATTGCGGTGGCTTAGCTAGGCTATGCCAGGATATACGTACCGTGAGCTTAAGGGCGAAACACATGCGCGTCAAAACTGTCCGATCCGGCGTGCGAACTGCAGGAACGGACGTTCGAGGGCGAGGGTTTTCGTCGCACCGGAGGCTACGAAAACCCTCGCCCTCGAGCGTTCGTTCCGGCAGTTCGCACGTCGGATCGGACAGTTTTGACGCGCATGTGTTTCGCGCTTTATGCGCACAAAATGAGAGGAGCTATCAGGTGGCTCCGGTGCAGCGTCAGACATGGCTACTGCGCAACGGCGGCGCCAGTGCGTCTGCCGCGGCTATGACGTCACTCCTCTGGAATGCGCAGACCGGCGAGGCGCGCGCGACGGCTCCGGCGCGCCAGCTGTGCGCCGTGTGACGTCACTTCTCGCGCATGTGCAGCACGGCTCTTTGGGAGCCACGCGAAACTGCTCAACCTCGACCAGTGTAGCTCACGCCACAAAATAACCTCCTTCATGACGCCCTTGGTTGCTTGAGTAGCCGTGAACTAGAGGGGAGTTCAGCGAGCGGTCACGGCTGCTGTACTCCGTGTCGACGGCTCGAGAGGGCGTCACTAAAGCATGTTCTGGCTAGGCTGAATGAAGCGGGCAGCTAGGGTGGCACGCATTGCATTTGCTGCGCGATTAAGCACTAATTCGGCATGACACTTCATTGACCACAAATGGCAGCAAACACTGGGTAAAGATCAGTTCAGAACGGGAGCCACTTTGCGCTGCCATACCGCCAAAAGGCCAAACCGCAAGCCAAAGGTGCTCGCCGAAGGCCTTGGGAACGCTCAGAACCGGTCGGATTCTCCAGTCCGTACGACCGCAGCGCCGCCGCGCACATCCGGGACTTTTCTACGCTCGCCGCTCGTTGGCGCCTGTTCCCACTACACCTTTCTAGAATGCGCCGCCTTTTCCACCGCTTGGTGGTGGGTATGTCGACGGGTCATTTCTTGTTTCCGTACTTTCTAAGCTGCATTTGTTTCTTTTCTGATCTAAATAGTGAACAAACTACTTTTATAAATAATTGAAACGGTTCGCGCTTCTTATATTTTGTATTTCGACAAAAAAGAAGCATTTAGCGGCTCTGACCAGTAGTAAGCCCAGGACCTAAAGGGATACTACAACGAAATTTCAGCGCTCATTTTTTGGTCTATATCTGTTCAAAAGAGCAGTATCACATGGAACATACCAATATCTTGTTAAAAAAGTCTCGAAAAGGAATTTTAAAACGAATTAAACGATTAGCAAAGAGCACCTAGGGTGGATGTCGCTAACGCCTCGTTTGTAATGCTCGTCTAGGAACCTTGACAGCTAGTGACGGAGGTTGTCTCGCCTCCGGCCACGACGACAGAAGGGGGGAAGGAGGAACTCCCCTCTTCCCGAGAATCCCTTTTGTGTGTCGCAGAAGTCGCTATTGTCCCCCTACAAGATTATAGAAGATTAACCCATCACTCAAAATTCGTACAAAAGCAGCCGCTTCGGTGGCTGGAACGACTAAACCATCCTCTCGGCGTCAGCCTCGCCGTAGCTTTGCTCGTCTCGAGACGACCTACGTCACGATTGCATTGGATGTCACGTGCTCTAAGCTGGGCCTTCTCCGAGCGCTTGCCAGAGTGGGCCGTTTATAACGAAAAATACAGCCACCAGGATCAAAATACAAACGTGCGATTGTCATTTACGGATATTGTGGATCATATTCAACTTATTTTTGAACACGACGGGATTATTTCAAATTTCGTTGAAGTATCCCTGTCACATATCGCGCGCTTTCGGCACCGCCGGCGCGGGTCGCGCCCCGTAGGTGGCGGAGGTTTCCGAGTCGTCGGGTTAAAATATTACGCTCTGATATTTAGTTACTCTCTCCGTGCCCGCTGGCTTACCCGAACCCCGAGGGACGTGAAAACCTCAAAAAAGGTAGACGCTTAAATATGATTGCAGGAGCTCGTGGTGCCATACTACCAACACCAAACACCGGTCAGGGGCGGACCCAGAAGCCAGAACTCCGTTTTGAGGGGGGCGGGAAAATTTGTAAGGGTACTATTCTCCCATTCTTTCTTGTGCACCGGGGGGGTGGCAGATTGCCGTCCGAAAAAAAGGGGGGGGGGGGGGGGCAGATCCAAAGGGGAGGTCGCCCCCCCTTTGGATCTGCCCCTGACGCCGGTTCCATTTTAAAAATAGATGTGTCCATCTATGTAGATAGTCTGTAATTCTGACTGCTTCCTCTATGACAGCAGAGTGCATCACTGAAGCGACCTTTTGTAGACCCTCCACATCTTAGGTTAAAACATGGAACAATGCTGGGCAATCGTGCTACACCCGTGATTATTGCTAGCATCGACGGATGTCAGTTCAGCGAAATGGTGTTGCAGTTACACCGAGTACAGGCTTCCATCATGCTCTACACACGCCATCGATCTCGTAATCCGCAAGTGAGAAGTAGTCAAGATCACGAGTGATGTCATGGCAAGGAGGTTATAAGTACTAGGAGGGGGCACGTTGCAATATTGGTGAAGCCTAGTCATAAAAAAGTTTATACGATATTGTGCCCAACATGACCGCAGATCTCTGGCAATCGGTGCGCGTGACATGTCACGTGTGAGATGGATGGTTGATTGTAGGATTCCTTGCAGGCTTGCGCGCGCTCCGTCCGGTAGGTTTTATCATATCGAAGGCTAGACTGTGGTGTATTCTAGTACACCATAGCTAGACGAAGGTTAGCTACGGTCACGTTAACCTGCCGTCAAGGGAGCATGGCTTGTGGAGGCTACATGGCCGACGTCATGCCCTCTCCTACCCTTCTATCCTCCTTGTGTCATGGCCAAATTTCGGGGACAATTCTAACTAGTTCTAGAATTTCACACCACGTGGCTGCGTATCAACCTTGAGCAGTCATTGCCTCCTTTCCCGAGTTTGCTCTGTTTTTTTTTGTTTTTTTTATTTTGCCTCGGCTGCCGCGTTTTACGAAAATAAATGCTGCCTCATGCATTGAAGTCATTCAAGCATAGGAAGAGAGCGTTGGCTAACCGCGCTTGGGTGGGCTCTCGCAAGTGATTTAGTAACACAGGGCGAGCATTAAAATTCCATAAGTTCGATCCAAGTCCGTTCTAGAACTCTGTATGCTTGCAACAAAGTGGCTTGGTTCGTTTAGTCCGATGTTGGTGCGTTTTACGTGTGCCCGTGAAATTGATGAACGTGGCGATTTGCTCGCTTTGAACGCACTGCTGTTTCACAAGGGTGACAATTTTTATTTTGATCTGGGAGGGTTGATGCGCACCACGGGCCGAAGGCCCGTTCTAATTGGCTCAATGACTCCTAAATTAATAGTTGAAACAACACTCTTATAAATGCAACCAGACAAAACATTGTATCGTTTTACGAGACCAGCTTTCTTGCGACCGGGTAATTTTTATTATTCAGCGCGTAGGCATTTTCAGACAACTTAGAAATACACCCCTCCTGACACACGCACAGATTTCATCATTACCCTAGATTGTCCGTTCAGGAAGTCTCGGTAATGAACGCGTGAGACACCATGAGGGCCAGGACAAGCCGTTCACTCGTGGTAATTCGGTGCCTCACACTTTCATTTGAACACCTTGTACTACGATGTTTATGTTGACAAGTCAGCGAAGAACGCGGGCACAGCACAAGATCGCAACTTAGAATTGAAGCGCAGCAAAGCTTGGAATTGGGCCGGTTTAAGGCCAGTTGGTTGTTTACAACGTAGGAACAATCTTGTCTCCGCGCTTGTCGAGCACTCGCGCCGCAATGATCGCAAGCTACCTCGCGTCTTCACGGTCGCTCTTTAGTCGCTGCCATTTTGACTTTAACGCTTGATAGTTACGAGATAGGATAATAAGAGGTCACTCCTGAGCCATATCTTACCTCGCACAGTCTGGTTGAGGGCGAGCACGTGAAATTCTTTCGTTTGATTCTCAACATCAAAACCTTCCTTCGCTTTTTGTCCCGCACCCCAAGGGGGATTCGGAAGAGCTTCTTTCCTTCTGGACGATTCGAACAGCCTACCGCACAGCAGTACGTCATGGCGGCAGCTTTATGTCGTTTCTAAAAGCAAAACATTCGACATACACCCTGCCGACACAAAAATACAAGCTCCGGCGAGCGGCCGGCAACGTAGTATGCAGCCGGTGGATGCGAAGCGGTGGGCCACAAATTATGGCGGAAGGAAGTGGCGAACCGAAACCTCACGGGCTCGGCCAGGCTCGGCCAATCAAAGAAGGCGGGCGGGAGAACTTCCCAGAGGAGGAGAAGGATTCTTCGAGAGGGTGAGGGTGTGTCGGAGGATCAAAGAATGCGCTACGCCGGCCGGCGTAGCACACAACGCGGAGCAACGGCGAAGCGTACCATCGGAGCTTCGATTTCGTGGTCTTTACGTTCCGCGTTGAAATCGTGGGTTTTCTTTAGGTCTTTTCGATATTTCGGACTTTCACTTAATCGTCTGATATCTACATTTCAACATAGCTCTTGTATTTTCTTATTTATGGAATGGAATCGGACAGCGAATGGATCGACAATCCATTCGCTGGGCTTCAGAGACCATGTAGTTCATTAAATTCTTATGTTTTTTGTCGCTAATAAAGGGCAGTCAACACCATTGCGACCTACGCAAATTTCAACTGACGCAGTAATTAGGATCTCGCAGTCGTGCTTCTCGCTGCATGTGCGCGCTCGTTTCCGTAAAGCCGAACCGCATGCAAGCGATTTAGCGTGCGACGAGTCGAGCGACGGCGACAACGACGGGAGTCGTCGACGAGCAACGGAGATTTCTCACTGTCGCCCGTCGCATCGCTCGGTTTTCGGATTTCTAGAGAACTTAGCGCTCACCGTCTTGGTCGCTTGCTCCCGTCGCTTCCATGCGATTTGCCTCGTCGCGCGACTCACCTAGCGACAGCGAAGCGGGTCGCCGTCGCTTGTCTCGATCGTTGCTCGCCAAATCGCTTGCATGCACTTTATACTTAATTAATTTCGATGCACACAGCATTGAACCATTAGCGCCTTGATATTAAGTATAAAGCGCAA